>JANAVB010034416.1:2598966-2723966 GCA_029216955.1 Iris pallida
GTGCCTCCGATGAACCGTCTTTGCTTAGCCTAGACACATAACAATACGGACACTATCACGAGAATCGCTAGGCGAAACCCGTGCATGCTAATAAAGGACTCAACGCACCTAGCTAAGGGAATAATCCCATCTTGTATGCTTGTATAGAATATGGAAAAGAACATGGAAAATGTGAGATCTCTCACACCGTGCTCTACGCTCGTGCTAAGGCACAAGCTTACGTTTATGTTCCTTATGTGTTCAAACAATGAAACAATGAATGGGTTACAACAATAAAACAGGAAGACTATCAATATAGTCGTTCCGAGTAGAGTATAGCAACATTGAAAGACTATGGGACCAATGGGTCGCCAAGGCGACTCCCGCACGGGGAGTTGCATAATGAATGAATGATTGAAAATGTGAATGAACCAACGAATGAAAGAATGAATAAAAGATAAGAAAGAAAAGAATGGTTAGCGGCAGGTGTGACGGGCACGTGCAACGGGGCTCGCTACCCGCGCTGCACGGACGCCATCCTGGTCGATAACATAAAAAGTCTAAGGGTTAGCCTACGGCTCAGAGACAGCCGGTTAAGTTAAAAAGATAAGTTAATACAAAATAGTCGTGGACAAACGGCACGAGCGAGGGGTGGCGAATGCTGTGACCGTAAAGAAAAGGGATTCCGCGACATGATCAAAGGGGGGATATGCCGGCCTAGGCGGAATAAAAAGGGGCTTACGGGCTTAACTGGGGGGGGGGGGCTTGGCCACCCAGGAGACGTAAGTGCGGGATAATTTCAAGAGACTATCAGATGTGAACCAGCCGCACACAGTGATAGGTGAGAAATACCAAAGGAGAATATGTCCAAAATGGCTTGTGATGCCAGCGACCGGTACATATAGATTTAAGTGGGCTTTGCTGGTGGCAATCCAGTGCAAGTCCTTGCATTGAAATCAAAGTAGTCTAAGTTAACTAAATGAAGTGCCTTCTGAACAGGCTTGAATATGACACACCAAATGATCAAGAGTACTTCGAGCAAACGAGTTAGAAGACGTGCCTACGACATGCTAGAACCCGACGAGGCAAGGACACGCACTTTACATTGAATGCTTTCATGAACTACGTTAAGTTATTTCATATGAATTGTTGACTAACTTGGTTTACGTTGGACAGGGAAGGCCGGACGGTAAGTATTGGTAAGTCGTGCATGTATTTCCATGCGACACTTGAATTCAGCAAACACGAGATAGGTCATGATATGTGCCATGAAATTGACCTAAGGCAAGATTAGAAAGACAATGAATGATAGAGATGCACAAAAGTAAATGGATCGTGTTTGGTAATGATAGCATTGTGGGCGAGCTAGCCTCCCACCAGTGCATAACAATGTACTGATAACCCCACAGTCTGCTTGCAGGAAGCAGGAAACGTCGGCGGGTGCGGAGCTTCCCTCGAAGTGCTAAGGCACGGAGCTATCTTTCGAGCCTTGGAGCGTTGCAAGGAGCTGAAGCACCCTATACAGGACATAATATATCGGAACATCGCCATGAATCATTCCATCTTGTAAGCCACTTGGCACGTCTTTTATGTTTCAGAGAGAGAGAGAGAGCTTGAGCGATTTATAAACTCGGCCTAGCGCCGCTTGTAAACTTCTTGAATATCAATAGAGAGTTTGAATTCGCTTCAATCGTGTTCATTTACTTTTTGCTGCAAATGGGGACACTCTGTGCGACTCGTGGCCTAGCTCAAATCGGCGTTTCTGGACTTAGCCTTGCACGGGCGCAACCTAGGCCCGTGCGGCATCACGCCTTAGCGAGGACGATCGCTCCTGCGGGAGCGGGGCGTGACACTATATAAGATATAGTGATAGGTTGTCGTATCATCATTGCCGAGGGGATGAGGGTCGAAAGACAGTCAACTTTATCTACGGCTACATAGTTTCTGCCTCGCCAGTCGAATGGCTGCAGGGACTATGTCCTGATCACCATGTCGTACCGTAGATTAAGCAAATTCAGCTGGAACTGGAGCCAAAAAAAGTACTACACATGTCGTACCATTAATTACTCTCTCTCCCTCTCCTCCCCCCCTCCAGCGCTCTCACTCTCTCCGGCGCTCACACTACTAATTTCTATGTGTTTAAGTGTAAGAACGGATGGCTCAGAACACAACCTAAAATTCATTCTAGCATACATTAGTGTGAATCATCTATATTCTGTATACATATCGTGTAGTATAGTTCTTATCGTATCTAGTATCTGAAGGATATAACAGAATCAAGATGAACTCACTTAATGTAATACTAAGACATCATCTACTACTATATAAGATATAGTGATAGGTTGTCGTATCATCATTGCCGAGGGATGAGGGTCGGAAGACAGTCAACTTATCTACGGCTACATAGTTTCTGCCTCGCCAGTCGAATGGCTGCAGGGACTATGTCCTGATCACCATGTCGTACCGTAGATTAATGCAAATTGAGCTGAAAATATCCGTCGCTAACCGGTAACTAGTCCGTCGCTAACTGAGATTGTCACATACACATATGTATATCACAGCTAGATGTATAGATATACATCTATACAGAAGTACACAACTGATAGAACTCGCACTGTCCTTGAGACAGTGAACATATATATCACCCATGAATCCAAACCCCGTATTCATATTTACTAATCCAAACACCACCAAACTAATGGAACACCCAATATGGAACACATTATTTAGCCAATATATAAACTCGGATGAATTTGAGAAGCAAAGCCACCCGCCCCCCGACCAAAGCCCGCCGCCCTAAGCCCGCCGCCCAGTCCAGTAGTTCGGTTGCATATATATATGAAGAGTGCTTATGGCTGTGCGTCGGTTGCAAATAGCCCCGACGCCCCCGCCCCAAGCCAGCCGCCCAGCCCCGACGCCGCCGCCCAAGCCCACCGCCAGCCCCGACCCAAGCCAGCCGCCCAGCCCCCGACGCCCCAAGCCCACCGCCCAGCCCCCAACCCCAAGCCCGCCTCCCAGACCCGACGCCCCCGTCCCAAGCCCACCGCCCAGACCCGTCCCGAGCAAGCCGCCCAGCCCCTGACGCCCCAACCCCAAGCCCGCCTCCCAGACCCCGACGCCCCCGCCCCAAGCCCACCGCCCAGACCCCGCCCCAAGCCAGCGCTCAGCCCCCGACGCCGCCGCCCCAATCCCACCGCCCAGCCCCCGACCCAAGCCAGCCGCCCAGCCACCGACGCCCCAGCCCAAGCCCGCCTCCCAGACCCCGACGCCCGCCCCAAGCCACCGCCCAGCCCCGACCCAAGTCAGCGCCCAGCCCCCGACGCCCCGCCCCAAGCCAGCGTCCAGCCCCCGACGCCGCCGCCCCAAGCCAGCCCAGCCCCCGACCCAAGCCAGCCGCCTGACGCCACAACCCCAAACCCGCCTCCCAGACCCGAGAGAGAGAGAGAGAGAGAGACGAGGAGAGAGAGAGAGAGAGAGAGAGAAGAGGGGTGTTACCTTCGAGAGAGAGAGAGGAGGAGGACGCCGACGCCGACGACGACACCGACGCCGATCACCGAAGCCGACACCGGCGAGAGAGAGAGAGAGAGAGAGAGAGAGAGAGGAGAGAGAGTAAATTTGGGGGGAATGCGAAAAGTTCCCCCCGCCGTTTCATTTAAAGTCTAGTACGTATATATATCGACTGAATAGCGACGGAAGAAAATTCGTCGCCACGTAGTCGCCATGTTTGATACGTGCCGACTGAATATCCGTCGCTACGTAGTCGAAGATATGTCCCGCCAATTCTCTACACAATTCCCGCCAAATAATCGACTACGTAGCGACGACTGGGTATCCGTCGCTATATTTCCGACAGTCTAGCGACGGACGTGCGACCTTTCCTCCCCTTAAAATTAAAATAAAAAATGGCAAAGGCGTGTAGTCGGTACTCAGTCGCTGAGCAGCCACGAAGCCGTCGCTAACACCGACGGCAGTTTACCGTCACTAAATATTCGTCGCTAATTGAGTGTATTTTGGTAGTGAATGTCCATTCTCCGTCATTTTAACACGGAGAATGACCATTCTCCGTGATTTTAACACGGGGAATGGTCATTCTCCGTGATTTTAACATGGGGAATGGTCATTCTCCGTAATTTTAAGAACGGAAAATGACCTCCGTACGTGTTAAAATCACGGATATGACCATTCGTCGTGTTAAAATGACGGAGAATAGACATTATCCGTCATTTTAGCACGGACAATCGTCATTCTCTGTCATTTTAACACGGAGAATGACCATTCTCCGTGATATTACCACAGAGAATTGCCATTCTCCGTGATATTACCACGGAGAATTGCCATTCTACTGCATTTTATGGCTAGTTGAAACTTTGGAGGGCTATAACTTTTGACTTGGAGGTCGAAACGAGGTCCGGTTTGTCGCAAAATGAGCGTATTTTCGAGGAGCCTGAGGTAAACTGTCTCACTGTTTGTCATCCTTCCGAAGTTTTAGAATCGCAAAAAAGTGATGTCTGGACCTCCATTTTAAGAGTTTTACCGTTTGTCTGCCTTTCCGAAATTTTCCGACGAGTTTTTGAAGGAAGGTTTGAAGATTTTGAAGAAGAAAACCTAGATTCGAAACTGAGCGGCGTATGTTAGAAGAAGAGAGGAAGTAACGAAACGTTTTTTTTTTTTTGAAGAGTAGTGTTCGGATGTGTTTTTAATAAATTAGAAGGACAAAAAGGTAATTCAGAACTCCCTTTATATATTTTCGCTAATTCTGGACACGCAATGAAATGTTATTTTGCGGTGGATTTGACATAAAACTTTTACAATTTTTGGACATTTCATAAATTTTTCCCTTTTTTTTTTTTCCATACATGTTCGGCTCCTCCTAAAAAAAATTCCTGGCGTACGTCAGGACCTGCCCTGTGTGTATGCCGAGGAATAATCTTACACTTCTCGAACGAATATTTTGACAAAAAGAAGCAAAATATTGGTAAAGATACATTGCATCCCCTTGGTTATTTTGATGATTCACAATTTAAGCGACTTTATTGAGAAACAAAAAAAAATTTGTTGAGACCTTGGACTTCATTTGACATGTGAAAGTATCCAGCTACATGCAAGTGTCCCTTCAATATCTCCGATGATCCGAGCTATTCTCAGTTCTGAACCTCTCTGTACGTCTCTAAAGAGGGTCCTGATAATGTCCGCAAACTGCTCGATACTGAAGCCAGCAGATTCCTCCAGCCCATGTACGATGCCGAAGCTCCACGACATGTTCGACTGCATGTCGATCAGTCTCTGGCCAGTCGCGACCATGTATCTCTGCAGCTGAAATGCTTCTTCGAGAAAGCTCTGGAGCATCTTCCTCTGCTCCTTCGTCTTGCCACTCCGCGAACCACCTCTTCGGCCACTGGGTCGAGAATTCTTACTCTGAAAGTAGAACCCAAAAGGATTTTTTTTTTTTTTTTCTTTCTATTTGATTACATTGTAATTACGATTACATTACAGTATACCGAACGAGACCTTAGATACTACAAGAAATTCAGATTTTCGTGACAACTGGTTTGTGCAAGGTCTGTCCTATGATTTATGGGTCCTAGGACAAAATTTAAAATTTAGACGCTGTTTCACATAAATAAATTTTTTAGCATTTTACAAGCAAAATTATTAATTAAGTTATCAAAGTCATCAATCAAACTATCATTTTTTTTTCAGATTGGAGCGTTGGTTTTTTTTTTTTTTTTTCAAGATTGGTTCTTTGTTTTAAATTTATTTTAAGTTTTTTTTTATGATATATCTAGTCTATTTTAAAATTACGGGGTCTTTCAAAATTGAGGGACGAGAACGGTCGTCCATCTCGTCTGTGTCCAGGACCGGTCCTAGATTTGGATAAGTGTAAAACTCGTCACGGAATGGATTGTCACTCGTAATGGTACTCCTGGATTTGTGATAGGTATAAAACTCGTCACTGGAAGGATTATCACACTTAATTTGGTTTTGTGACAACAGTTGTATATCGTCACTTAAATTATTCAGTGGCTCTAGGAGTATATTGAGAGATCAAGGACTACTTACCATTCTTCTGCACAAGTCATCCGTCTTTTCTTCGAGTGTCTGGAATCTCTTCACTTGATTATTCAGCAGGGACATCACTAGCCCGAACTCTTCCGACCGATTCTTGTCGTCGTCACGACCGCCGGAGTCGACGTAGCCAGCGGTAGCGTTGTGGATCTTCCCGACCAATTTCTCGAGCACGAGTAGCTGCTGTTTCAACCTCTTGATCTTGTAGTCTACTCCGAGAGCGTGGATGTCCATCTTCCCGGAGGAATCTCTTCATAATGAGCTTCCGATCCGCCGGGAACCTAATGACATCGGCGGCATCCTTGTGTGAAGTGTTTCGCGCTTGAGCGTGACCTGTGTCCATGATCACGTCCTCGTCGTCTTCTTCTTCGATTTCGTTTTCAGGATAGAGGGTCACCAGAGCGACACTCTCTTCTTTTTCTCCGGCTGAAGTTTCTGAACTTTCAACTTCTTCTATGCATATTCATTGATACGAACTAGTTGAGTAGTTGCTGCTGCTGTTGCATCTGCGGAATCCACTGGGCTAATCGTGACGATGTCGTGAACAACATGTTCTCTGTGATTCTGTAATGCTTCTGAATTTCTGGCTTGAATGATCTTCGCGACTTGATCTTTCTCCCTCGACTTCAATTCTTAGCCTCGTTTCCGACCACGAGGCCTGACGTGCAGCGGCAGAGGAGGAATCGGAAGAAGAGTTGGAGCTCTTGAGGGACTGATGAACGAAGACTCCGAATTGCTCTTTCAGGGATTTGATTTCCTCCTCCCTGTCCAACAGTATGTCTTCGAGTTTCGAGCTATTTGCGCTCGTCTGGGACAGACCGGCAGTGAGCCCCTCGACGCGGGAGCGGAGCCTCTTCGCTTCTACTTCCTTGCTCAGTATCCGCCAATGCAGCCGCTAGCTTCTCGTCCTTGAGCCTCATCTCGTCTACGAACGCCTCCACCTCTCTGTAGTGCCTTCGCTCGAGCACCGACGTTTGTTTGTCGACTTCCAAATGGACCCAATTTTGCAAATGTTCAATGTCAGCTGTGACTGTGTCGATAAAGAGAAGTACTACTGATTCAGAAAACGGACACGACATGACACAGGTACTGTGCCTATTTTGGTGTGTTCTAGTGTATTTTGGAGTGTCCATGATACTTTCGAGTGTCCATCGAGAAAAAGCAATCAAGAGGAATGAGCCATACCAAGATCCTCACTCCCATTTGCCGACGAGTAACGATCCAAGGGCTTGACTGTTGCAATTGCGTTCTTCTCCTTTGGTTCGAGCGACTTGCGCTCTTTCTTCCACTCTGCTCCCAAGTACTCGTGGAGAAGGGTCCTGCTATTGTTGCCATGATCATTGCTGCTCTTGCTCCGAAAATTTGCTCTCGGCTCCAAGCCACCGGCTTCCGGTAGCGACTTCGGTCCCTTCTGTGCCTCGACTCCACCTGCTCCTCCACCTCTCGGTCTCCATCTCCGCCTGCTTCCTCTTCGCTTTGGCCATCTTCACCTCTTTACGCAACGCCTCCTTCTCGGCAGAGTCGAGCTTCGACTTCCTGAGCATTGCGGACAAGATCTTGTCCTTCTGCTCCATCTCGTTCTTCGTGATCGCAATCTCGTCCGAGAGCTTCTCGGCCAGCGAGACCGCCTCCTCCTTCTTCTCGAACGCCTCCAGCGCCTGCCGCTTGGCCTCTTCTGCCTGGCGCAGGGCGCGGCCTATCTCGGCCTCGAGATTGCGTTGGCTGGACACGAGGTCCGTAAAAGTCGAGTGCGCCTCCTCCTCGGCCTTCTCCCTCAGCTCCTCCGCCCTCTGCAGCTTCTCCTCCAGCTCCTCCTTGAGCCTCGTCGCGCACTCCGCCTCCTCCTCGGCTCTCCTACTCGACTCCGCCGCCGCCTCTTCGTTCCTCGCCTTGATCGATTGCAGCTCGTTGAGGAGCGCACGGATGTTGTACTTGAGCCGCTTCTTCTCGGCAATCCAGCTCTGCTCGTGCGAGGCGAAGATGCCGACGACCTTGTCGTTGGCCTTGGCGTCCTCGGTCCGCAGCCGCTTCATCTCTCTCACTTCCAGCTCGGCACGCTTCAGCTTCTCCTCCAAACCGTCTCTTTTCCTCTGCGCTCTCTCTATGAGCAATCCCAGGAGCTGGGCGCTGCCCAAAAGAATAGTTTCGGGCATCGCCGAGCTCGACAGGAGATGAAGACCAACAAACGCGCACGAAGCGCTGAAGCCCATCGCATGAGCAAATGTTTTTTTTTTCTTGAACACTACGCAGATGAGCTCGACATCAACGACCTCAGCCGCTTCCTTGCTGCGGCAACCAGAATCCACTACTTTCTTTGTAGGGGTGAGTATATAACGGTTAAAAACCGAAAATGGAACCAAACCAAAATATGATAGAAGGTTCGGTTTTTTGGTTATTGGTTCCGTTCACAGATTGAAAATTTGTAAATTTAAAATAATGCTTCGATTTTCGATTTTGATCCGAGTAATCGAACCGAACCAAAAATTGATTTAGATTCAGTAATTTATTAAACTACTCTCAATCTACATATACTAATTTTTGTAACCATAATTGAGCGTACTTCTTCTCATATTCTCTGTCGTTACTTTTTGAGCTCTCTCTACCCTCAATCTATATATACTAATATTTTTCAAACTATCTAATATAATAATTCATTAATACAATCATACCATATATTTTTTTTAAAAATTGTTATTTAAATAGGCTTATTTTGTTAAAAATTTGAAGGTCCTACGTATTGGCCTATTGAAATTGAATCGACCGAAAATCGAATCGAATTAATTCGGTTTGATTTTATTCGGTTCGTTTAAAAACGGTTCGATTTTCGGTTTTGAGAAGTACGGTTTACCATTATTTTGGTTTTCATATATAGGATTCGTCGTTGCTCACTCCTGTCGCCTTCTTCTTGTAACAATGCTACGGAACAGAGAAGAGTTGGGCTTGCTTTCTCCTGTGTCGAGGCCATTTGGAAAGGAAATGAGCAGTGCTTATTATGTAGCAGTCGATATTTGTAGGGACCAGGAATTAGAGGGGATTCGCTGGCGTCCGGTCGCAAGGCTTTTTATTTATTTCGTGCACAGCCATTAAGTAGAAACAAGTCGAGAATGTTTTTATCTTTCTATTTGAACTTGGTCAAAGAACTAAACGACACACTATGGTAAGCCGTCCGTTTTTGTTTTTGTTTTTTTTTAGCATTGTAAAGTCGAGTACCTGGAGTTTGTTATTTGTCGAGTCCCGATCTTTGGACTTAGGCATTTGGCACTACGCTGCATTCTTCGTCCAGCTATGGCAGTTCCATGATGTTCCGATGCTTGTTTGGAGCAAGTTTTGCAGTGACCATTCCTATGAGTATCGGTATCGACAATATTGATAGTATCGACAATTTCGGATTGGGGTACCGAATTTTTTGGTATCAAAAAAAAATAATTATTAATAAATTACTAACATTTGAAAAAATATTTTTATACTTTTAGGCATAACTTTAAGTATTTTTTGTGTTATTTTTTAGTAGTTTTGAAATTAAATGAAATAGTAGTCACCCTTACCGATTGGTTTACATGCAATAGATCAATTTTTTTCTTTTATATGCTTTTACAATCATATTATGCTTCAAACTCTTGTTGATTTGTCCTTTTTTTTTAAATTTTTTTTGCCAAATTGTTCATAAAAGAGATCTCCAATGTCAGTATTGGATCGGAACATGCCAAACCGTATCGAAGGATTGGTATCGGCCGATACTTTAAACTTTGGAGCCGAAGAAAAGCTCCATCCGCCGCACAGCGGAAAGAGTATAGTAGCCGAATTGAGCATGAAGCACTGCATCGACCGACCGTAAATTAATGTGAATCAACCTAATGAGTACACCATCATGGGAAAAATTTAATCTCGTTGATTATTATAATTGATTGTTCTTTGTCATTGGTCAGAAAAAGAGAGAAAGAAAGAGAGGGAGAGAAGCATGAACTCGGTGAAAGTTATGATAAGTTATTATTGTGCATATACATTTATATAACCCAGATATTAGGAGTAATACTAGTGTTTTTTTTGGTGTACCACTCTTAACTGTCTTCATCTCTCTGTGCCCATGTTTTCATTTTTTTTTTTTTTTTTTTACTGAAACTGTCTACCTCTTTCATTGCACGTATCATCAGCTAATCTGAATGTACATTTTTTTTCCAACCATGTCTCTTGACTTGGACAATACTCGTTCAGTACTCGTCGAGCCGGCGGAACACCATGGAGCGGGAGGGAGCCCGGTGGAGGACGGCGGAGTATGAGAGGAGGAAGGTGGGAGGGTTGGGGGCGACGGTGGGTGGTGGACGGCGGAGAATGAGGGTGTTGGGATGGGGGACACTCTATGGGCTGGCTATCCGTTGGCATCGCACGTTGGCCTACTCATGAGCAGGAGTAGAACCTGCACCTGTCGGAAAAGGACGGAGCTAGAATTTTTTTTTTGGGGGGCCTAAGTGAAAAAATAATAATCTAAAAATAAAAAAATTACAAAAATTACACAACCCAACACCTATAGGAATCGAACTAGAGTCCTATAAAAGTAGCCAATGACTCAACCAACTATGCTAAGGCCTACATGTGATAGTGTACTGGTACCTCCTAGTATTTATTTTTTTTAAGCCTGGACTACAGTCCGGACAGCCCAGCTTATACTCCGCCAGTGGCTGTCGAATGAATCCTGCCACTTTTAGACCAAAAATAGTGACGGTGACCCGGTTCGCTACCTGAGGTAAGTACTTCCGAGGGGAGGAGGATTTTTTCTCCCAAAGTCCATCGGGCGATGAGGCGGTAGGAGGTGACTCGCGTGAGTATTACACAAGCCACCATACACTTTTTTTAGGCTAATTATAAGGGCACAGATTTTTTTGATCGGGGCTAGCCAGGATTAGGGCTAGCCAGGTTTTGAAGAAATTTTACTCGGGCTGTCCAAATTTTTCATTCAGGGGCTGTCCAAACCCCACAGCCCCCCCAAACCCGAAAAATCACTCTCATTTCAAATTTTCACTCTCTCTCTTCACAAATCCTAGCTTTCTTCTTCTTCTTCTTCTTCTTCTATCCATCTTCTTCTTCTCCACCATTTCCATTCTCACATCTTCATCAAAACCCTAGTTTTATCTCATCATCATCATCTTCTTCTTCTCCACCATTTCCATCATCACCATCTCCATCAAAACCCTAGTTTCCTTCTCTTTTCCAATTTCGATGTGTCACTCCCTGATTCTGGTATACGTATTTTTAGCACGTATACTGCTTATTTGTAATTACGTATATTTATACGATATTTATTTTGTTGTATTTCATCATGTATATCCCAAATTATTTGACAAAATAATATTTCGTAATTAATTTTCTGTGATTTTAGTTTGCAGTTTGGGCTCTAATTGGGTGACATGTTTTCGGTTCACTTGAACCGTTGGGTCATCATGAACCAACTTGGTTTAGGCTTTTATATAAAACCCCATTCCTTCTCTCTCTCATCTCATTATTCCTCTCATTTATTTCCTCCACCAACCAAGGCAAGTGTCAACTTGCTCAAGAGATGGATTTTATTTTGTTAATGATTTCTTACAAAATTATTTGTCAAAATATGTTCTTCTCCTCAATCTATACTAGTTTAGAACTTGAAAATTTCTATTTGAAGCTTTGATTTTTGTAGATCTAAGTTTTCTCCATTTTCGGATTTACATGGTTTTGATCTATTTTCGTTAGGATTTTATGGGTTTTGATGCTTCCATGTGGAAGAGAATTCAATTTCACTCAAGTTAGAACTTTGAAAATCTAGATTTGGTTTTGATTTGGTCAAGTTAAGGAAATTGGAAGTTTTTGGGTGTTCTTGAGGAGGCTCTCGGCCTGGAAGAGAAGACCCTTCAGCCTGCGCTCTTTAGCGCAAGTTGAACTGCGCAGCTCGTCTTTTGACGAATTGCGCAACCCTTCGGCCAGCGCATTGCGCTGAGCTGAACTGCGCTGGCGCTCCTTAGCTCCAGCGCCATCCGATCCTGCGCAGTCTAATCCCTGCGCAATCTAACCCAGCGCGCTTGACTTCAGCGCAATCCATTCCCTGCGCAACCCGACTCTGGCGCAATCCATCTCCTGCGCCATCTAACCGCTGCGCAGTCTAATGCCTGCGCAACCTAACTCTGCGCGTTTGACCCCTGCGCAGTCTAACCCTGCGCGTTTTGACTTCTGCGCATTTGACCATGCACATTCTGACCTGGGATCTTATATATTATTTTCTTGTATATATATAGGTGAATGTTTGTGTATGCTATATATCCTTACGCCTTTTGTCCCGAGCATGACATGAGCACTAATGTGACCCCGGAGAACAAAGTGTTCCTTCCTGATACATGTACCTGAATGTCCCGGTTCTTGTTCATGCTCGACAAATGACTCGTAACTCCACGTGGCGCATTTGCATTGATGCATTACACTAAGGAGGGTAGAACATGTTGACATACTAATTGACATGGATCCTCTTTGGGGTACTCGTACCAAAGTACGACTTTAGGAGGATAATCATGCAGGCCACAGCATGTGAGTCCAAGATTTCACCTAGGGTTAAACTAGGCAACTAAATATACTAGATGCATGGGGAGGGCAGAATCCCGAGATCGTGTTACCAGCCGCCTTGAGATATTGTCTTGACGCGCCGGCTGGTCTCCACGGATACTGTGTCATCTGCAACGAGTGGATGACTGTATCCGATTCATTCCTGTTATATATTATATGTTTTGGCAAGGTGGCCTTGCGAGGGACCTGAGCTCAATCATACCTGTCTACGCGGACCCCTGGGTTGGCTAGCCTTGCTGGAAAGATACGATCTGAGGACTCTGATAATTTAATGCGAGGATAACCTCGCCATACTAGAAATTCGTAGACTTGATTGGCCGTGAAAATGACTTGCTTGTATTTTTCTTTTACCTTCCGCGAGTAACTGAGGAAAGCGGACTGTTATGGCGCGTGATCCAACCCATGTTCTTGTTTGATTGTTGGGTTGGTTATCGTACTATGACAGGCTGCGGACCGAAGTTACGAACGGAAGCCTTAATTGATTGTGATGTGCTACTCCTGTGAATGACTAAGGAACATGGCCCACCGCGGTACGTGATCCAACCCATGTTCTTGTTTGATTGTTGGGTTGGTTATCGTGCTGCGATGGTCTGTCGACCGAAGTCACGACCAGGAGATCTTCTTACTTATATCTGTAAACTTATGTGAAGGTCATAGAGTGCGACGCGTCCCGGCTCCATGTGGCACCTTTTGTCCTTGTTTGGTTGTAAGGGTGCCAGATGGGTCCGACGATGTAGCGCTACCCTATAGCCGCAGCATAAGCTTTATCCTTATCATTATAACTGGGTTTTATCTTAACTCTTGTGCCCCTTTGGCGGTACTTGCTATTCGGGGCTGACCCGCTGGTTTTGTTTGGCCAGACCTCGTAGCAGAGCCAGAGGACGCGATCCTTCTTCCGGACATCCATGGTGCATACTAGGAGCATGGCTGGTCGGGGACTCGAGTGGGTTTCTTCTCCACCCTCCTGCTTATACTTTTGCGGCGTTTAGCCACCGGCACCTGTTAGCCGGATTACTTGATATTTTGTGTCAGTACATAATTGTAACTAAACAGACTGCAGCTGTGTATAATTTTGTGCTCATGACTCTTGAGATAGCTATGTTATAAAGCTAGTCTCTCATGATCATTTTGATAAAGCGTCGGGGACGCCTTACTGCTTTATCTTTAATGTTCATTTATTGGCTGATGTGATTTGATTGATTGAGACATAGAACTCTGTGGGACCATAGGAGACTCGCTTGTAGCATGTACCCCTAGTCTCTCGACAGCCACGATCGCCGTATGACGTTACGTACCTCATATGGAGTAGCTGGCCTAGTCCGTCTCCGTATTTCGGTACTGGGGCGTGACAAGGTTTGAGTGGTGGCCCATGCAGGTCTGTTTTTTTTTCAGACTTGTGGGGTATTGCGATTTATTAGGAGTCTCAATCAAAACTTGTTCCCCTTGAAATTCTGTTTCGAATTCTCTGTCCTTGCCTTGATCTGTAACCTGACTTGCATCCTCGAAATCTTCCTCGTCCGGACTTGATAATCTTATATTCTTCTCTATAGGGGTGCTTCATTCTCAGTAGCGGGCGAGGCCCATGAGGAAGAGCAGCAAGAGCATGGCTCGACTGGGCAGCAACAGGGGAGAGAACCTTCTCCAGTGCAGGCACGAACAGAAATGGAACCAGAGGCAGTGCAGCCGCAGGTTATTGAAACTCCTGCAGCACCAGTAGCGACGACAGTACCAGACGCCGTAGCACTCCTGGAGATCATCCGGGGGTTTCTTGTCACTAACCAACAGCAACAGACTCGGCAGCAGGAGCAGAATGTGTTGCTGAACCAAGGGATTCAGTTAGCTCTTGAGAGGAGTGCCGGGGTTGACTCGGGAGCCTCAGGAAGGTTCCGTCGCTTGAACCCGAGGTATTTTGATGGCACGGAGGATGCCATCACTGCGGATGCATGGATTCAAGACATCGAAGCCATTCTTGTGGCAGCCAAGGTTCCAGACGATGAGAAGGTTGATCAGGTCAAACTGGTACTTCAGGATCTTGCCCGCGACTGGTGGGCATCAGAAGAAGTTGGTACAAGATGCCCTGTTCATTGGACCACCTTCAGTGACAGATTCAAGGCCAAGTATTTTGGCGTAGTAGCTCGATATGAGCTCCAGCAGAAGTTCATCAATCTCAAGCAAGCAGGCAAGACCGTAGATGGGTATGCAGCCGAGTTCTGCAGATTGTGCCGTTTCGCACCATCAATGGTGGCGACGGAGCCAGAGAAAGCTATGAGATTCCAGCAGGGACTTCATTTGGAATTATTGCAGCTTGTGGAAGGGCACGACTACCAGACGTTTGACGCTGTCTTGACAGCAGCTCGGAGGCACGAGCTCACCCAGCAGAGGTTGGCATCGAGGACAGGAGGTCAGAAGAGATCTCATTCCCAGGTTTGAGGAGGAGCCATGCAGCGAACATCGGCACCAGCACCCGGTGTTCGTATTCATGATACAGGAGCGCCGCAGAGGACGGCCGCGTCAACTATCACAGCGCCAGTTCGGCAGCAGCAGCCGAGGAATCAGCAGCAGCGTCAGAGGGCGCCCCAGGGTTGTACCTTCTGTGGTAAGGGAGGACACACTAGGGAGGTGTGTCGGTCAGCGAATGGCTTGTGCTTGAGGTGTGGTAGTCCAGACCACCGTATTTCGACTTGTCCTATGATGCAGAGGCCAGGAGGGCCAGCTCAGCAGTTTCCAGCGTTGCCAGCTCCAGGGGCAACCCCGAGTGGAGGGCCAGTATTAGCAGTAAGGCCCCTAGCCCAGCGTCTACCAACGCAGGCTCAGATGTTCCGCCAGGCACAGGAAGCCGAAGGCCCTCGGAGGCAGCAACAACATGGTCGAGGAAGGCCGCAACAAGGGGCTCCGCGGGGCCAGGCTCTCACATTAACCTTGGGAGAGGCTCTAGCGTCTAGTGACGTGGTGGCAGGTAAAATTCTCGTCACCTCATTTCCTGCTGTAGCATTATTTGATTCAGGCGCTACTCATTCATTCATCTCTGCACAATATGCTACACGGATTGGACTAGTGTTTGAGGCATTGCCGGAGAGGATGGATATACTCACCGACAATGGGCTTGTAGAAGTGAGCAGAGTGCGCTTTTTATGTCCGGTAGAGGTGTGTGGGCATTTATTGCCCGCATCATGATTGAATTCCCTATGGGGAATTTTGATGTTGTTCTTGGCATGGACTGGTTGAGAGACAGTCATGCGACCATTGATTGTAGAGGAGGTAGGGTTATATTCAGCATTCCTGGGATGGAGCAGTTCATCTTTACTCGAACCTTGAAGAATCAGACTGAAGGCGTCATCTCCGCAGCAGTGTCAGAGTCAAGACAGATTCCGAGAGTGGTCGAAGGTTTTCTTGATGTATTCCCTGATGAGCTTCCAGGGATGCCCCCAGTCAGAGAGGTAGAATTTAGCATTGAGTTGAACCCTGGAACGAGGCCTATTGCAGACAGAGTTTACAGAATATCGCCGTCAGAACAGGATAAGTTGTACCAACATGAAGAAGAGTTGAAGTCTAAGGGATTCATCCGAGACAGTAAATCGCCCTGGGCCGCGCCAGTGATTCTAGTTCCCAAGAAGGATGGGTCGACGAGGATGTGCATCGACTACCGCAATCTGAATGCAGTAACAGTGAAGAATAAGTACCCGCTACCGAGGATTGATGACCTGTTTGATCAATTGAGCAAGGCCCGCATCTTTTCCAAGATCGATCTTCGTTCGGGATACTATCAGGTGAGAGTCCGAGAGCAAGATATTCAGAAGACGGCATTCAGATCAAGATACGGGCATTATGAGTTTTTAGTAATGCCCTTTGGACTAACCAATGCCCCTGCAGTATTTATGGATTTGATGAACCGCATCTTTCTTCCATATTTGGATAAATTTGTGGTAGTGTTCATAGATGACATTCTTGTCTATTCCAGCAGTGAAGAGGAGCATGAGAAACATCTTAGGACTGTCTTGCAGACATTGAGGGAGCATCAACTTTATGCGAAGCTCGACAAGTGTGAATTCTGGTTAGATCACATTTCGTTCCTGGGGCATGTAATTTCTGGGACAGGAGTGTCAGTGGATCCGAAGAAGATTGAGGCCGTAGAGCATTGGCCAGTCCCGAGAACGGTTGCAGAAGTGCAAAGTTTCTTAGGACTAGCTGGTTACTACAGACGGTTCGTGGCGGACTTTGCCAAGATCTCTGCGCCCTTAACGCGTTTGACGCACAAGGACGTAGAGTTTGTTTGGTCAGCTAGCTGTCAGGCATCATTTGAAGAATTGAAGAAGAGATTAATCTCGGCCCCGATCTTGACGCTTCCAGCAGGATCGGGAGGCTTTACAGTGTATTGTGACGCATCTGGGAAGGGTCTTGGGTGTGTATTGATGCAGCATGGAAAGGTGATAGCATATGCGTCTCGACAGCTTCGAGACCATGAGAAGAATTACCCGACTCATGATTTAGAGTTAGCAGCTGTGGTGTTTTCACTCAAGTTGTGGAGGCATTATTTATACGGAGATCGGGTAGAGATCTATACTGATCATAAGAGTTTGAAATATGTATTCACGCAGCGAGATTTGAACATGAGGCAAAGAAGATGGTTAGAACTACTGAAGGATTTTGACTTAGATCTTCAGTATCATCCAGGCAAGGCGAATATCGTTGCAGATGCACTGAGTAGGAGAAACAGTGCCTTTATCTTGACCTCGCAGAAGCATATTTTAGAAGACCTCCAGAGTATGGGAATCGAAGTAGTTTTGCCAGGGGATATGGGAATAATGACCAGTATTCAGATTCAGTCTACCTTAGTAGAGAGGATAAGGGCAGCACAAGCAGGAGATCTACAGATTCAGAAGTTACGGTCGGAGTGTGAATCAGGCCGTAGGAAGGAGTTAGTGATTCACGAAGATGGTACGCTCAGGTTTGGAAACAGACTCTGTGTACCGAGTGGAGACCTTCGGCAAGAAGTTATGTCCGAAGCTCATAGTTCTATTTACTCCATTCATCCTGGAGGGACGAAGATGTATCGAGATATTAGGCAGTTCTTTTGGTGGAATGGCATGAAAAGAGAGATAGCGAGATTTGTATCCAAGTGTCTGGTATGTCAGCAGGTGAAAGCCGAGCAGCAGAGACCAGCAGGATTGCTACAGCCGCTTCCTATCCCAGAATGGAAATGGGAGCACATCACGATGGATTTTGTGACCGGTTTACCTAGATCCCCGACTGGTAAGAATGCAGTCTGGGTAATAGTAGATCGACTCACGAAGGTCGCTCATTTCCTTCCCTTCCGAGTTGGACAAACTACTGAGCAGTTAGCAGAAATGTACCTGAAGCAGATAGTAAGGCAGCACGGTGTTCCAGTTAGTATAGTATCAGATCGGGATACGCGGTTTACTTCCTATTTTTGGCGGAGCTTGCACCAAAGTTTGGGAACCAAGTTAAGATTCAGTACTGCTTATCATCCACAAACTGACGGGCAATCAGAAAGAACCATTCAGACGTTAGAAGATATGCTACGGGCGTGCACCTTGGATTTTGGCGGATCTTGGGAGGATCACCTTCATCTAGTGGAGTTCTCCTATAATAACAGCTATCAGGCTAGTATTCAGATGGCCCCGTTCGAAGCATTGTACGGAAGGAAGTGCAGGTCCCCTTTGGCATGGGACGACGTCGGAGAGCGAAAGTTGTTGGGGCCAGAGATGATCACGCAGACTGTGGAGATAGTTAAGTTGGTCAGAGAGCGCCTTCGAGTTGCACAGGACCGACATCGTCATTGGGCAGATCAGCATCGTAGGCCTCTAGAGTTCAGAGTTGGCGACCAAGTGTTTTTGCGGATTTTGCCTACTCGGGGTATCATCAGATTTGGAACCCGAGGAAAGCTTAGTCCAAGATACGTTGGTCCTTTCAAGATTCTCGCTCGGGTAGGCGATGTGGCTTATCGACTTGCCCTTCTGCCTTCGTTAACTGGCATACATGATGTGTTTCATGTGTCCCAGTTACGTGGGTACGTCCGGATCCGAGTCATGTCCTCGATCATTCAGAGTTAGTCGTTGGTACCGACTTAACTTACGAGGAACAACCCGTATCTATTTTAGACCGGCGAGAGAAGGTACTCAAGAATCGGACGATCAGCCTTGTCCGTGTTGCTTGGAACCATCACTCTCCGGGAGAATCAACTTGGGAGCGCGAGGACGAGATCCGATCTCGGTATCCGCATTTGTTTGGTTTGTGAGGTATATCTTTATGCCATAATGACAAGATCCCACATTCACTGCACCTGCTTGTATTATACTTTTGTGATGTAGATAATAACTGCTTGTTAGCTAACTTGCATATGATTGTGCCTTGCTTGTCCTGATCTTTCAATCCCGTCTTGGCTGGAAATTCCGAGGACGGAATTTTTCTAAGAAGGGTAGAGATGTCACTCCCTGATTCTGGTATACGTATTTTTAGCACGTATACTGCTTATTTGTAATTACGTATATTTATACGATATTTATTTTGTTGTATTTCATCATGTATATCCCAAATTATTTGACAAAATAATATTTCGTAATTAATTTTCTGTGATTTTAGTTTGCAGTTTGGGCTCTAATTGGGTGACATGTTTTCGGTTCACTTGAACCCGTTGGGTCATCATGAACCAACTTGGTTTAGGCTTTTATATAAAACCCCATTCCTTCTCTCTCTCATCTCATTATTCCTCTCATTTATTTCCTCCACCAACCAAGGCAAGTGTCAACTTGCTCAAGAGATGGATTTATATTTTGTTAATGATTTCTTACAAAATTATTTGTCAAAATATGTTCTTCTCCTTAATCTATACTAGTTTAGAACTTGAAAATTTCCATTTTGAAGCTTTGATTTTTGTAGATCTAAGTTTTCTCCATTTTCGGATTTACATGGTTTTGATCTATTTTCGTTAGGATTTTATGGGTTTTGATGCTTCCATGTGGAAGAGAATTCAATTTCACTCAAGTTAGAACTTTGAAAATCTAGATTTGGTTTTGATTTGGTCAAGTTAAGGAAATTGGAAGTTTTTGGGTGTTCTTGAGGAGGCTCTCGGCCTGGAAGAGAAGACCCTTCAGCCTGCGCTCTTTAGCGCAAGTTGAACTGCGCAGCTCGTCTTTTGACGAATTGCGCAACCCTTTGGCCAGCGCATTGCGCTGAGCTGAACTGCGCTGGCGCTCCTTAGCTCCAGCGCCATCCGATCCTGCGCAGTCTAATCCCTGCGCAATCTAACCCAGCGCGCTTGACTTCAGCGCAATCCATTCCCTGCGCAACCCGACTCTGGCGCAATCCATCTCCTGCGCCATCTAACCGCTGCGCAGTCTAATGCCTGCGCAACCTAACTCTGCGCGTTTGACCCCTGCGCAGTCTAACCCTGCGCGTTTTGACTTCTGCGCATTTGACCATGCGCATTCTGACCTGGGATCTTATATATTATATTTTCTTGTATATATATATAGGTGAATGTTTGTGTATGCTATATATCCTTACGCCTTTTGTCCCGAGCATGACATGAGCACTAATGTGACCCCGGAGAACAAAGTGTTCCTTCCTGATACATGTACCTGAATGTCCCGGTTCTTGTTCATGCTCGACAAATGACTCGTAACTCCACGTGACGTATTTGCATTGATGCATTACACTAAGGAGGGTAGAACATGTTGACATACTAATTGACATGGATCCTCTTTGGGGTACTCGTACCAAAGTACGACTTTAGGAGGATAATCATGCAGGCCACAGCATGTGAGTCCAAGATTTCACCTAGGGTTAAACTAGGCAACTAAATATACTAGATGCATGGGGAGGGCAGAATCCCGAGATCGTGTTACACCAGCCGCCTTGAGATATTGTCTTGACGCGCAGGCTGGTCTCCACGGATACTGTGTCATCTGCAACGAGTGGATGACTGTATCCCATTCATTCCTGTTATATATATTATATGTTTTGGCAAGGTGGCCTTGCGAGGGACCTGAGCTCAATCATACCTGTCTACGCGGACCCCTGGGTTGGCTAGCCTTGCTGGAAAGATACGATCTGAGGACTCTGATAATTTAATGCGAGGATAGCCTCGCCATACTAGAAATTCGTAGACTTGACTGGCCGTGAAAATGACTTGCTTGTATTTTTCTTTTACCTTCCGCGAGTAACTGAGGAAAGCGGACTGTTATGGCGCGTGATCCAACCCATGTTCTTGTTTGATTGTTGGGTTGGTTATCGTACTATGACAGGCTGCGGACCGAAGTTACGAACGGAAGCCTTAATTGATTGTAATGTGCTACTCCTGTGAATGACTAAGGAACATGGCCCACCGCGGTACGTGATCCAACCCATGTTCTTGTTTGATTGTTGGGTTGGTTATCGTGCTGCGATGGTCTGTCGACCGAAGTCACGACCAGGAGATCTTCTTACTTATATCTGTAAACTTATGTGAAGGTCATAGAGTGCGACGCGTCCCGGCTCCATGTGGCACCTTTTGTCCTTGTTTGGTTGTAAGGGTGCCAGATGGGTCCGACGATGTAGTGCTACCCTATAGCCGCAGCATAAGCTTTATCCTTATCATTATAACTGGGTTTTATCTTAACTCTTGTGCCCCTTTGGCGGTACTTGCTATTCGGGGCTGACCCGCTGGTTTTGTTTGGCCAGACCTCGTAGCAGAGCCAGAGGACGCGATCCTTCTTCCGGACATCCATGGTGCATACTAGGAGCATGGCTGGTCGGGGACTCGAGTGGGTTTCTTCTCCACCACTCCTGCTTATACTTTTGCGGCGTTTAGCCACCGGCACCTGTTAGCCGGATTACTTGATATTTTGTGTCAGTACATAATTGTAACTAAACAGACTGCAGCTGTGTATAATTTTGTGCTCATGACTCTCTGAGATAGCTATGTTATAAAGCTAGTCTCTCATGATCATTTTGATAAAGCGTCGGGGACGCCTTACTGCTTTATCTTTAATGTTCATTTATTGGCTGATGTGATTTGATTGATTGAGACATAGAACTCTGTGGGACCATAGGAGACTCGCTTGTAGCATGTACCCCCTAGTCTCTCGACAGCCACGATCGCCGTATGACGTTACGTACCTCATATGGAGTAGCTGGCCTAGTCCGTCTCCGTATTTCGGTACTAGGGCGTGACACGATGGCACCCAAAAAATTAAATAAACCCTAAAATGTATGAAAATAAAGGTTAAATACTTCTTTCCTCACAAAGAATGCATGAAAATAAATCCTAAAATGCATATTTCACTCTATTATCAAGATTGAAATAAACCCTAACATGTTTTTTTCATTCGGGAATGTCGACTTTAGGACTGCCAGAAATTGTGGCAGTCCTGAAAGAAACTTGCTGTCACGCCCCGATTCCGTCGAATCGATAGTCGTCCCCGGGCGTGATGCCGTGCGAACCTAATTTGCGATCGCACAAGGCCTAGTTATAAGGTAATCCGAGACACGAGATCTAAGAGAGTACGCAGACAAATTGATACACACAATAAGTAAAGAAAACTTGATTCTTTATTGATAATGAACATCATTTACAGACTCCGGTACAAGACTCATTGTCGCGCGGGCTACAACATGACTCGATTATAAAAGAGTGTCGATGAGATAGCCGTTCCATATATTGCACACATCCCTCAATATACACAAGTACTCCATTGACCTGGATGGGAGGGACGCTGAGTCATTTGCCTTGGACTGTCGAGAGCCTTCAAAAGTGAAGTCGCAGAGTAAGTCTTCGACGCACGGCCGAAGCTTCAAAAGTCACGAACGCCGCCGAGCTAGCTGGCACGTCCTTCCTGGTTCGCGGGACCTGCAAAGAGCGAGGATCAGCACGAAACACATGTACTGACGAATGGCTAATTAAATCCAAGCTCTGCATTTGATTCAAGAAGTTTCGTAAACATGTTAGCTAGCTATTTCAATGATCTTTCTAACCATCCTGTTCGATTTGCATGTTAACATGTTTTTGAGGCAAGCATATGAACTTGTATATCATTAAGCAATTATCATGTTCATCCCGTGTCCCGTGCACCTGTTAAGCAGTGAAAGGGGTATAAAGGCCACTGGCAATGTCAAGCCATCGTGGACTATAGCATTTGGTTAGACGACGCCCCTTTCGCGTCGGGTAGCGAGCCCTGTGCGAAAGTGCCCGCATAACTCGCGCCGATGAAGGGTTGGCGCTGCTACACTCGTTCCTCCCGGGCCGAATCGGTCCCTTGGCCTTGGCAACCGTTCGAGGAAACTTCACCTTGTCGACAAGTTGTCCAATGACCGTTTTCCTTTGGACTTAGTTGATTTGCTTACTTAGCTGTATCGTTGCGATAAACGTTAATCGATTCATTCATTGTTTGCATAGGCTAAGTGGATTTGTATAAGAAAGCGCATTTTCCATTTTTAAAACCGGCAGTTTGATAGCAAGTGTTTCGTGAAGAATCGTGCCACGATTTCTTTGATTCTACACTATTATGACAAGCATTCATTTACTTCATATATTGAGTTTTGAAGTAGAGGGACGAGACGAAGGAGGTCAGCCACTCGCCTTAGCCTTGCTTCAAACGAGCGACCGGTTGGCTGCGCTGAAGTCGCCTACGCGATCACCTGCAATCGCATAAGCAACTGATTAGAACACTGTATAATCCAAGGATATTCGATATGAATGCGAAGCTCGAAAACGCGTCACGAAAACCCATCGAAAACATTCATGAAAAACGCATTCACGAAAACCAAAGCCAAAGCCAAATCAAGTGCGGCATGAAAACCAGAGCAACGGGAGGTCTCTTCCGACTCAGCCGCAGAGCCAATCCTCGAGGCGCAACCCGCTGAATATGGGACTTGGTTCCGAAGAAGCCATTCCATAACGTGGAATGGATCTTAATTCAACCGTTCCCGTTCGATCGACTCGGCCGATTCCAACCTATCGGTCCCGCCCGAATCGATAGCGACAGTGTTCCTTTTTCGCGCACCCCATGGACGGAGACGGGGCACGATGTAGGGACGGGGCACTACACTTGCTGTACAGCAAGTATCTTTCAGGACTGCCTCAATTTTTGGCAGTCCTCAATGTCTAGGACTGCCAGAAATTGTGGCAGTCCTGTTATAGAGCATGTCCCTTTCAGGACTGCCACAATTTCTGGCAGTCCTCATTACTTCTAGGACTGCCAGGAACTGTGGCAGTCCTCATTACTTTCAGGACTGCCACAATTCCTGGCAGTCCTCATTATCTTTTATACCTACCACTTGGATAGCCCTGAGTAATTTTTTCAGTGGCAAACTTGTAAATAATAGAAAACTATCACTTGGACAGTTCCGATCAAAAAAACCTGTGCCCTTATAATTAGTCTTTTTTTACTTGGTACTCTGTTCCAGGAGAACTCAGAAAGGATGTCCAAAATCACATCTTTAAATATTCGATATCTAGTTTCTCGATTTTATTGAACATAGATTTAGATCGATTTACTGATATCTATTTGCATATATAAATGTATGTAAGTTTAGTAATGTTGTTCCTAGTTTTATTTCAACGTTTAAATCCATATAATCATGGCAGGCACAGGGGTAAGTCAAATAAGACTTCGACTTGGACAACCCCCTATCCTTAGGGTGACCCCCATGCTCATTATGATCACGGAGTCGTGGGTGACCCTTGAGGATCAACCCACAATAAGAATTAAGGGGCACCAAAATTAGCTTCGGATTGGACAATCCAAATCATGGGCATGCCATGCTTGGTATGTATGTACAGCTCTCTATAATATCTCCTTTCATTCTCAAACTTGTGATAACAATGGTTAATTTAATTTTATTTTATTTTTTTCTCGTGGAGAATATGGAAAATAATGCAAAAAAAATGTTAAAAAAATTGTCATGGGGTTTCATAGTGGAACTGAATCAACATCGTCCGTGAAAATAGACATTTTGGTCGAACTACGTAAATTTTCGTCTTTGTGGTTGTAAATTTTAACTGAGATATTCTTTTATTTTTTGGATTTAATTCTATTGTGTCCCAACAAGTATATATGAGATTTGAATAACTCACCAAGTTTTTTTTTCCGATCAAATTCAAAATTTCTCATTGATAACTTTGGTGTTCAAATTTTTACCTGTATAATGCCTCCCTCTGTGACTGTATGGAGAAACCTAATAACTTAGCTCAGACTTTCATGGCTTAGATATTTTTAGTTAGTTTCTCGGCTAGTTTATGAACTTGTGGTTTAGCAGATTTGTATGTAATTTTCTGTACTAGTCTGTTTAGGTGAGCCTAACTTCGTTTTCTTTGTTCCTGAACTCTTCTAGATTTCAGCTCGCAAATAAATGTCATACGAATTTGCAAGCTCCTATGATCAATGAGGTGAGGTAAAAGAGCACTATTACGTTGTCCGCGAATTTGGACCACGGTCTGGCCCAAAGCCACATGTTGCCCCTACATTAGAGGGGGACGCGAAATTCGCAGACGTGGGCCCGATGGGTGCAGGGGACAATTTGGGAGGGGGGGGGGAGGGCATGTCGTTTTGCGGTCACGCAGGATCACCCTCCTACAGACAAAATAGGATTTTCTAGGATAAAATGATAAGTAATCCTATGTGATATTGTGCTGGTCATGATAAGAATATATTGGCTGGAAGGGCGCTTGCTTGGGAGATACTTGATTAACTTGCTCGCAGGATAGTGAATAATTTTTCCACGGATGATGATCCGGTCTCACCACGTGGCATGGTGAGGCTTTGCTCTCCTTCAAGAAGCCAACAAAAAACATACTACATGTGGGTAAATGGAGATATCATGTAACAAGTTTCTAATCAAGTACTTAACCATTATGGCGATTCCATAGTGTTTTTTTGTAGATGCATCATCCGAGGGAAGTACATAACATTTATTGCTCTGATCATGTTAGTAAGAGAATGGCCGAAACCACTCCTGGCCCAGTTGAAACCTAGATTGGGTTGGCTCGGGGGCCGGTCAACAGTTCGGCCCGGCCCACTGCTATACCGGGTTGGGATTGGGTTTGCTTTCCTTGCTCGAAAGCCCGAACCGTGTTTTCTCCTTTCAGGTCCCCATGTCCGACTCGGTTCCAGATCCGGTCCATATGCTACTAGCCGCGATTAAACTGTTCTACAGGCGCGGACCCATATATGGATAAGCAGCTTTGAAGTTCAAAATACGATCACAGGTTGGCTTCCGAAAAAGTTGCCAACTATATACTTTGTAGGAAATTTGTTTGTAACGAAAATTTGTAAGGGTGCGTTTGATTGCAAGATGGAAAAATACGTGAAAAAGAAATTAATTTTACTGAATTATTTTACTAGGAAATAAATTTCATAGAATTCAAAATTTTTCATAATTGTGTTGTTTGATTGCAATTATTTTCTCGTGGAAAATCAAATAAATTTTCACAGAAAACTTAATTTTGGTATTTGATTGGCTTTATTTTTCACAGAAAATAGTTAATTTTACATGGAAAATGATATTTTGTTGTTTGGTTGTACTTTTTTCCATGAAAAATTTACATTTTTCATTGAAAACTTAAATTTTCCACATCTACAGTACTCAATTCAACATTATACACTTGATATAGATAATTCGGACAAACTTATGAGACATTCAAAATGACTGTACAACAATAATCCGATATCAATCCATCCCAAATCTCCACAATCATTCAACAAACAACAAAAAATTACGTCAATCAAACATAACATATTAAACAATACTCAACTGACAAAAAACGAAGGATCTTTTATCATAAATGTCCAAGTTCGCTATAGTCATTCCTTAACCATATCAAAAATAATATCCAACATATCCATCGTTCTAAAATGAAACGCTAAAAAAACGTCAACGGGGAGGATCCCGTACAATCTTACGATAGACCCATAATCGTTGGAACTCTAAATCCGTGATCTCAAGAAAGAACTTTTCCGCCCTTTCGTCCCCCTCAAATACTTCCATCAAATCAATTACATCTCCTTGGTCGATGTCCATCTCTTTTAGCCTTTTGCTTATCCATTCACGTAATTTTGTGATGCTTGTTTGTCGAAAGCAACGACAATCATCTCGGAAGGATTTCGCTATCTTCGCAAAGGCCACTGCAGCATCTTCCATTGGTTTTGTACGCTTTCGTTGTTGTTGTGTACCCCCTTGAACCGATCGATATATACGAATTCATTGAATGACTTGGTTGTATTTCCTCCAGATCATTTTCGCCCTCCAAGTCTTCCACAGGTTCGCTCATCGAAGAAAAATTATTCCCCGAGACCGCTTGATTATCTGTCGCAGCATCGTTACCAAAGATCATAAGCAAATCATAGTATCTGGAATATAGTTTTTCCTTCATCTTTGTTCCATCAAGTTTCTCCTGAAAATTGACATTCAAGAAGCAAGGTTAAAAATCAAACGAAATGAAACTCAATTTCATGCTTCACCATACATTATTCTCTTGCACCAACTGGTTTTTACCTTGGTAATACAAAGTACATGGTGATCCATTAAGGGGGACCAGGTGTTGTTATTCCAGTGTAGATTCAATTTATACTGCACACTGATATGTATATCAATCAGGGCCGGTCCTTAATAATTGAAGGCCCTGTGCGAATTTTAAAATGTGGCCCTAAATTTATTTATTCATATTTTTTAAATATATTATTATATGTCTTTATCAAAATCTCGGGAGATAACTCTTGATTGTATATTATAACTGAATCTATAGGTAGTTACTAAACAAAATAACTAAATTTCAAATTATCTATATTCAAGCACATTACATAGTATAATAAAGATGTTTTAGATAGAAGACGTACTCACCGTTAAATTGTCTAAATCTGGCCTCAAATTTTTCTGTTGATGAAAACATATAATAAAACGAATAACGACCAATACCCAAATGTGAAGTAATATGTAATCACACAATTTAGAGCCTCCAAGACCTGAGCAGGGCCAGCCTAGGGCACGAATGAGGTGGACGACCGTCATGGGCCCCCAATTTTGGAAGTCCCGTAATTTTACAATAGAATAGGTATATCAAAAAAAAAAAAAACCAGACCCAATCTGGAAGCAACAAAAAAGCCAGCGCTCCAATCGAAAAAAATATAATAGCTTGATTGATGATTTTGCTTGTAAAAAATTTTATTTATGTGAGAAAAATGGCCCAAATTTTAGATTTTGTCATTGGTCCCGTAAATCATAGGACTGACTATGGACCTGAGTCACCTGATGCAAGACCAAGAGCTCCAGTCTTCGACATCATTATTTCTTAAATAAATACTAAGCCTGCACATCCAAAATTTTAAATTATATATATAAAAAATCTCATCATTATTGTAGAAAATAAATTTATCTAACAATTAAGGGATCTTTAGAAACAAAATAGCAATTAACACATCGGTCAGAGCAATATCTTTAAGAAATTCTAATTTTTTGTATGATTATAAATATGAATCTTAGAGTTAGTAGGGAATAGGGATCCAAGAATTGAAGGTCTTGGAGGAATTGTAGAGTAGGAATTGAGGAAGAAATGATATAACTTGAAATACAAAATTACAAAACTAACCATAATATTTTTTTTTGAGGCCCCCAAAAATTGGAGGCCCTGTGCGGCCGCACTATTGGCACGGCCCCAGGGCCGGCCCTGATATCAATAATGCTAAGTCTATATATTTGGTACCAAACTGTTGAGCCTTAAAAATCGTTCAAGTTTGTCGACATGATCAAGAATGAGGTATTTGTTTCTCTGTTAAACTATCATTTAAATACAAGGTTTCTAGATATATGGATCCACAATGAATGTTCAGACAGTGACTGTTTGAAAAATATTCAGAGAAAAATAATGAGCTACTACTACTCCAATAGCTGCCGCTGCTTCATTCTTCAGTAACAGTCCAGTAAGAGAGCTAGTATCAGACATAGCTAGTATCAGAGGAAGTTAATGAATGAGACACAAAGTAGCAATAATGTTCAAGAGTAATGTGGTAGCAATTTCAGAGTAATGTTCAAGAGCACAAACTAATGTGGAAGCTAGTATCAGAGTAGTGTTCAAGACTGTTTCTAAACTAAAGGTGCAAAAACCAACTATAATATTAACAGAGCAGTATTCAAGACTATGACAAGAAAGAACTATTGACAGACTTTAGATGAATTATAAAGACATCACCAATAGACAAAAGGGAATTGATAAGGGCACTGCACTTTTTGATCAGGGCTAGCCCCTGATCAAAAACTTTACTTTTTTAATAATAAGGACTGCCCAAATTTCGGGCAGTCCTGCAAACTGAATGGACTGCCAGAAAACTTGGCAGTCCTAAGTCTCAGCATGTGAAACAAAAGGACTGTCCATTTTTCTGGCAGTCCTTACTGTATGTAGGACTGCCAGGAATTTGGGCAGTCCTTATTATAAAAGACACTTCACTTTTTGATCAGGACTAGCCCTAATGGGCTAGCCCTGATCAAAAGTTGCAGTGCCCTTATCAATTCTCTAGACAAAACCATCACCACTTGCAAAGGCTACTCTATATGACTAGCAACAAGAAGCCATTTTTTTCCTAACAATATCATCCAGTAACCCAAAAAAAAATGTAATCAATCAGACAGGCGGACCCATGGCAAGGGCTGGGGTGGGCTCCAGCCCACCACAAAAAAAAATTTGCCTTTTTTTTCCATATGTAATTTTTTTATTTTTTATTTTTTATTTATTTATTTTTTTTTTTTTTGAGTTTGTCTATACCTAGCCTACCCCAATTCACTCCAATCCACCCCAATTCAAATTTCTGGTTCCGCCCTTGGTAACCGTAGATGGATATCATTGCTAGGCACATAAAAAGCCATTACAAGTTTGGAACATAAAAAGCCAGTGCAAGTTTGTAACCATGGAGGGAGATCCACACGAGAAACATTAATCTTTTATTAAAGACAAATATCAATGGATTTGGTCTAACATAACTCTTAAGGAGGCGTTTGGTATACGAAATACTATATAGCCGAGAATTCTATATTCTCGGGAATCAAATTTCCAGTAATTAAATTTTCTAGAAAATTAAATTCCCATGTTTGGTGATTATATAAATATTCCTAGAAAAAAAATGATAAAAAAATGAATAAATGAAAAAAAAAAACCCAAAAAAGAAAAAAAAAAATGTCAAAAAAAGGAAAGGGGAAAAAAGTGGTAAAAAAAATAAGAAACGAAAAAAAAACCGACCAAAATACAAAAAAAAGGACAAAAAAGACAAAAAGGGCAAAAAAAAAAAAAAAAAAAAGACCAAAACGACAAAAATGAAAAAAAAAAAAAGTCAAAACCAAAAAACAACAAAAAAAGGATTAAAAAAGGCGAAAAAAAAACCAAAAAAAACAATAAAAGCGACAAAAGCAACAAAAATGACAAAAAAATATAACAAAAACGATAAAAAAGGACCCAAAAATGACAAAAAAGAAAAAAAAAAAGACAAAAAGAAAATAAACGACCAAAAATGACAAAAAAAAGGACAAAAAGACAAAAAAGAGACAAAAGAACAAAAACGACAAAAAAGAACAAAAAAGTCAAAAAAATTACTAAAGAACGCCGGCAAAAAAGACAAAAAACAACAAAAAGACAAAAATCGGTAAAAAAAAGGGACAAAAAAGAGACGAAAAACGACAAAAAAATAAAAAAGACAAAAAGCAACAAAATCGAAAAAAAAAACCGACAAAAACTATTAAAACGATAAAAACGACAAAAGACAACAAAAACGACAATAAAGAGAAAAAAGAGACGAAAAACGAAAAAAAAACAACAAGAGACAAAAAAGGAAAAAAACAAAAACCGAAAAAAAGAAAAAAAAAACTACTAAAAACGATTAAAAAACGATAAAAGACAACAACAAAAAACAAAAACGGGTAAAAACGACAAAAAAGAGATAAAAGAGACGAAAAACGAGAAGAAAAAAAAGAGACAAAAAGCAACAAAAATGACAAAAAAAAATGACAAAAAACGACAAAAAAGGTAAAAAGCGACAAAAAAGAGACAAAAAAGAAACAAAACAGACAAAAAACGACAAAAACTACTAAAAACGACCAAAAATGATAAAAGGCAACAAAAAACGACCAAAACTGGTAAAAACGACAAAAAACAGACAAAAAATGACAAAAAAATAACAAAAATAACAAAAAACAACAAAAAAAAGGACAAAAAAACTAAAAATGACAAAAAGCGGTAAAAAGCGAAAAAAGACAAAAAAAGATAAAACGACAAAAAAGCCAAAAACGACAAAAATGAACAAAAAGAAACAAAAATAGAAAAAAACGACAAAAACAGGTGAAAAACGACAAAAGTGATAAAAAAGAAAAGAAAGGGACAAAAATAACAAAAAATGATAAAAAAAACGACAAAAGACTAAAAATGACAAAAGTGACAAAAAATAACGAAAAAAATGATAACAACGACAAAAATGACCAAAAAATGACAAAAAAACGAAAAAAGACGAAAACAACAAAAAATGAAAAAAAACGTTCAAAAATGATCAAAAGAGTCGAAAAAAGTTTAAACAATTTTTTTTTGCCGGGACAAAAAAAGAATACCCACATATTCTTAAGGGATAGAATTCTCATGTTTTATGGGTAAACTATTTACCCGGGTATTTCTAATTTCTGGAAATAAATTTTTTATAGCCCAAATAAACATGGTAATAGATTCTCACCCTAAATTTTTCCGGAAATAAAAAAAATTACCGCATACCATACGCCCCCTAAGAGACGAATGTAATGAAAGTTTTACCTTAATATGTGTCTTCCAAGTGATGGGATGGCTGAAACTCGTCCGCTAGAGTCCAAACCAAAGCAGCTAGTTTTGAACAATTCCGTGATGTCATCACATTCCTTTTTTTAGGGGCTTTGCTATGCCTACAATAAAGTGTTTACAATTCCCTTACAACTGCCACGTGTTGGACTTCGATTGGAGGAGGGGAGGAAGTGGTGGGGTCGGGTGAAGCCCATGTAGCAGGGGGTGAGAGGGGAGGTGGGACCCATGTGTAATGGGTGAGAGAGAGGTTGTACGATGGTTGTAAACTTTTGGTTGTAGACTTAGCATTATTGTTTTTTGAGCGTCCTCAATCTACCACTCACATTGTCAACACAAACAGAAATATGACATGCTTTCCTCACTTTCTCTATAACTTGTAATAAAGCATCAAATACATCAATGATACATTCACATACTCATATTTTAAATATTATTGAAAGTAAGAAAACTAAAAGCATTTAAACTTTTGTAAACTCCTCGGACTTGATCCCTTTTCGGTTCGTTTTGGCCTGGCAAGCACTATCTGAAAAAGACCATCAATTAGTACTTGATCCATATTTTCGGTCCACCTAACTTGCTTTCTCGGATTGTTTTTGACTTGGGGTCCAACTTGTTGGCTTGCCATATTAACTGGTATAACATAACCAAACTGATAAGCAACAGAGAACAATGGAAACATAACCCGTTAAAGTATTAGTATAAGTTATAGCATAGTCATGTGAAGCTGCGTAGAACAATGGAAACATAACATCAGACTAATTTTAATTATTAGACAGAAGTTCATTCCCAATGCTAGTTGTTTCAGCAACATCAAGAGAGATTGAAAAGTCAAGATAGTTTTAACTCTAAGCCAAGATATTCTATGTTTCTAAAAATTCCTTCAATCAGTCTGGCAACTAGATTTTATGAAATGACCCAACTTTTGTTCAAGTCATAAAATTTGTACAGAAAAGATATTTCATGCAGCTACTCGGTACAAATGCTACAAAGAAACTGAGGGTTTCATGTGGAACTCTCCTACTTGCAACAAGTCAGGCAGGCAATAATATGCATGCTTTGCTATGCTCTCTTATGATGGTGTAGCTGAACCCATGAGAAGAAATCCACAAAACAATTATTTTGCCACAATATATGCAAAAGGGGGGCAAAAGAGTGAACAAATAAATAAAATCAGCAATAAAAGATAAAGCTGTCATGACTCATAATCCTTCCTTCAGTCTGCTACTACAATTCCTTCAGCCTGCTACTACCATTCCCTAATTTCTTAGTTAGGGAGAACCACTTTCCCTCTATTTTTCTAAACCATTGGAAATTATTTTACTTTTCAGCTTTTTTTTTCTTTTCTTTGGCTTTCCTTTCTTCAGGCTCAAATTTGTGGCAATGTGACTATCAGCTGGATTATTCTGTGTCAATCTTGCTTAAGTTTTCTCATTCGCAGAAGGGTGTTATTGAAAGATTGACTTGATTTTTGTTTCATTGTCTTACCAATGCCAAACACTATAACGGAAAGTAAAAGATATATTCGGACTATAATCTTGGCCTTTCCTAACACCGGAAAAAAAAATGTTACGAATTACAAATTCCCAAAGGAAAGGAAATAGCAAAGAATTGATTTCCTTTCCTTTCCGCTAAGCTTTCCTTTCCGCTAACCGAAGGAGGCTTTAAACTGATGCCGAAGACTGCTCTAATGTTTTATTGGATTCTACATATAAAGAAAAAGAGAGACGGGTATTATCTGCTTTACTTGATGTGAAATTAACTTATTGACAATCCAAATTTTAGTTGATAATTTCTTCTTCTAATCCATGAAAATCTAGTAAGGTATATGCACATACAAAGACAGAGATGAGAGAGATTGTGACACAAATCAAATATTTATAAAGTTTTTTTTCCCCTTCTATGATATAGATAGAAATAATTACATTAACTCTCCTATATTTCGTGAGTATTACATGAACCTCCCTTTTTTAAAAATATAATTACATGGATTTTTCTTATGTTTTATATTTTATTTTGAAATAAGGACAGTTATTGTAATAACATTTATATAAAATATAAAACACAAGGGATGTCCGTGTATTTATTTTTGAGAGGTTTGTGTCATAAACATGAAACATAGAAAAAGTTAACGTAAATTGCTCATAGAGAAATAAAAGTATGACTAATAGTGAAAACTATAAATGAGGCAAATGTTCTAAAGAACTAGTTTCAAAATAATTTCTAAAACAATCAGAAATGTTAGTTAGCCCAAAACAAGTACGCTAAAAAAAGGAAAAAAGTATGATACTGCCAGTTTTAATCGGAGTGAAATGAAAAAGACATTTTGATAGACCAACTTTCCTCTTTATTTCTCAAATTTATAATAATTAATACCTCCATATTTTTTGTCACTAGTAGTTCTTTGGATACTAAGTCCAGTCCAGGTGATCCTGACTAAGCACTAACCCCCTTTTCTTTTAAAAGAAATAATATGACAGTATTGTCTTATGTTAGGAGAGACATAACTAATAACAGTAATTAAATCGCGGGATGCTGCCTGCTGTAGCAGAGGCTCCTGAGGAAGCAGACATGAACCACCATACGTCTGCATCAAGCATATATTTCATACAAACTCACACTTAGAGCATCTCCAACCCTATTGTGACTTTAGAAAAAAGTTAATGCCACATAGGAATGACAAAATTTTATTCAAAAGTTCTTCTCCAATGCAATTGTCAAGTCAATTGTGAAGCTTAGACCATCTCCAATGGTGATTTCTAAAATTGGGTTCTTATCCTACTTGGCATTGTACTTTAAGGAGATTTCTATCCTAGTTGGAATAGTTTCTACATAGAAATTGTAGACATACAAAAATGGTCTCCAATGGTTCTCCATTTCTATCCTATGTGTTACATAGTAAATGATTAATTTAATGGTGTGGGGCCCAATAATAATTGTCATGAGAGATAGGAGAATTTCTATGAGAGTTTCTACATGTAGAAACCCTCATAGAAAGTTTCTATCCTACATCATTGCCACCTAGGATAGAAATGGTGATAGAAATCACCATTGGAAGAAGTTTTTTCTAAAATAGATTTCTTCCATAGAAATAGGGAAGATAGAAACCCCCATTGGAGATGGTCTTATGTGACAAAAATTAAAGAAGACATTGTGAAGTTGATTTTCTTGTTCTAGACAATGCACTTGACAATGTCTTCTCTTCCATGTCATCAATTATGAATAAAAAATATTAGAAAAAAGAAAGAAGATGAGTAGTTGTCTTGGAAGTTGGAAAAAAATACTTTTTATTGTCTCCTCAATACTTTTGCATTGGGGAGAATTTTTCTATCTCATTGTCTTTTGAGATATAATTTTGCCACATAAACAAGACATTGTCTTGTGGCTCGTGCCACATAAGAGCCACCTAAGACTCACAACACTTAACAAGACAATATGGTTGGAGATGCTCTTAGTCATGAACTATATTTTGTTATTGTACAATTCTGTGCTTTGTACAAGTACGCCTTAGACTTGTACGATATACGTCCATTAACGACTTTATGGTCCTCTAAAATCGAGACGTAACATAAATCAATAAATAAATGATCAAATATTGAAATATATACACATAAGAATTATCTCAAAATGAAACAGTAGGACGGAGTCATCTACGGACAAATCCAACAAACTCCAACAGAAACCCTTGCAAGTGACACAAGACATTGAATTTAGTAAAGCAGCTCTATTTAAACAGAGTGTCCGTTGCGCCGAAAGTATGGTGGAATCCAGACTGTAGGTGTTATGTTTGATTGTGATTCATACATCTATGGTGTCGTAGTTTCCACGTGGCAATGCCACAGAAACTATTGCCTACTACTCTACCGAAAACAAACCTACTTCTGGGCCTCTGGCAAAGTCGTATGTTTCTGTAGTCTGTCAACAGTACGTCAGTACACCTACCAATAAAGCTTACTTTGGATTTCTCAAGTATATGAAGGAGAGCAGTGCCATATTGCCCGCGAGTTTGGACCGTTCTGGTCCGCGGATCACATGTCGCACGAAACCTATGTGTATGGGAAGTCACGAAACCTATGTGTATCTATACCAATTCCAGATTAAGTGTACAAAGTAAAACAAAGGGTCAACGACTCAACAGAATGCTAGGAAGGAAGGGTCATGTCGTGTCGGGCACATTTTCAACACATTGTGATACACCAGAAAAATTAGAGGTCGCTTCTATTGAGAAAGACAGGAATCAAAGTTGTCCGAATTTCTATCAAAAAGAAGAGCTGTTTGGAATGGTGTGGAGATGTGCAACTAAGAGTACTCCAGCCAACCATCACAACAATGGAGTAGGCATCAAATATTCTGATATTGCTTCCTATGTCCTTTAAATCCAGACAATTTAATTAGATACATTTTTTCTCTACATCACATTCTTATTTGTTTGTTTGTAACTGTATTTTTTATTCCCCTTACAAATGCAATCACAGTAGGCTGGCCACCTCAAAAGGAATAATACCGATGGATGCATCAGTCAGGACTTCACCAAATTGTGATCATCGAGATCGAGTCCAAAAAAAAAAAAAAAAAAATTCAATTTGTTCATGTCACTATTACTGGTCATCATCGTTCGCGCATATGATCTACCAACTGGATGTTAACAATCTACTCTGGCAGGGATTGCTGGTCTTCTTTTGCCCAAAATAAGGGTGATCAATCGCCTGCAGTCCCACTAGTTTCAAATCCAGGAACTTCCCGCTCCCATTAAAGGTCTTAACCACTCGGTTGTCCATCCTCCGGTCGGTCTTAACCAGGACGTACGAAATATGTATTATACATGGTTGATTATTCGATCTGGGCACGAGGAACCTAATTGACTTAATTCGTCGTAGCCCTGATTTCATTTTCGAACACTAAAACAATTGATAAACTTCGGCTGCAAGGACGGCAACCCCCTCGATCAACATATACTGATTGATTAATATTTAAGTCGGCTTAACTGTAGTTGATCTTTCCGTAAAGTGGATTAACAGTATATGTTACATACAAAATTATGCTTTTGTATAAGAAAGCTATCCTTCCTATAGATTACAAGCAAAGCATATAGAACAAAGTCGTCGATCCTTTGATAGTTTATGCAACCTTTATAAATAGTTAAATACTGAAGGTACCGATCATCTGCAACTCAGATAAAACATCAAGTGGTATAAAGTATATGCCAATGCTGTTGAGGGGAAATATTTTTAAGGTTAATGGTCAATGCAAATACGGAAATTTTCATAGGAATCATAGAAAGTTTAAACAATTATATCCAAAGCATCAAGTTTAAAAAAAAATCAGATTGAGCATAAAAACGTCATTTCGAAATGCGTTCTGCAAAAAAAAAATTGTTAATGCTTAATGCCGTTAACTCTGTTACCGACCTAAAAATAAAATAAAATAAGGAAAACTTTCTTAGGAAGGACATTTTCGAAGGAAAAAACATCCTTCCTAGGGAAGGGTGTTTTCCTCTGACATGGGAAGAATACGATAAGAAGAATAAGACTAAAGGAGGGGGGGTGGTTTCAGCAAAGATAATAGAAGGAAAATGCTCTTAGGAATGACGTTTTTTTCAAGAAAAACGACGCCCTTCTTAAGGACGTTTGTCTCAAAAAAAAAAGTCCTTCCTAAGGATATTTTTCTTTTTTATTATTTCCTTTCCCGCGTCACATAAACTCATTTTAAAACAAAACTTTAAAATTAATATAACGTCATTTCGAAGGGCGTTCTTATGCTTTACTTATAATTTTGAGAAAGTTGATACTTTAGGTATAATTTTAGATATTTTTGATACTCTGAATGCAAATTTCCGATAAAATATGATAAACCATCATTTAAAGTTCTGAAAGAGGAACAAACTACATTGTGGACATTTTGGTGGCAACTGCAGTAGTGCAATCAATACTAATTCTGTGAAGTACTGCAATACTTGTTGATTTATGTTACTTTTATTGATGGGTCTTTATGCCCAATTGCCCATTCAAATTCCGGTACAGACAACAGGAACCCAATCGATTAGGTATACGTCCATAGTGTTGATGTGTGCATTTAAAGTTGCTAGCATCGCCACCATTTTGCAATTACAGCTTGCAGGACTCTATATATGACCCGGCACAAAGAGAGGTGGTGCAATATCAAAATGGTGAGGAAGCAACAACAGTACATGTACTCCACAAATTGCTGACAAACTATTCTGGACCTATCCATCATGGGTTGGTGAACCCACTTTTTTTTTTTTCCACTTCTTGTTCACACCTTGGCTAAAATTGTCCATGTCCCTCTGTCTCGACTCAAGCGGAAACCAAAGTCCTTCTCATACAGAAACATGAAGCACATGTTCTCAGTGTCAAATACAAAGGCCAATCTGCAATTACAATGCCGATGCAAAGAAGGAAACAACAACTAGTGACAAATCAACCGAGAAGTTCCAAAATTAACAGCTGCACTTGCCATACAAGTTTATCATATATAAATCTCGATACATTTTACATGGTTACATAAAGGAATCCAAAGAACAAAACCCCAACACATCCAAACCCCATTTCTATTCACACGACATCGATCAATGACCATTCCTTCCCTTCATCCAAATCTTATTTATATATTGATCAGCTCCTAACATAGCCAAGTGAAAGTAATCAACCAACTATTTGAGTTGTCTCGTAATATCCTCCAAAATTTTCACTTGCAAGCGCTAAAAACTGAGCCAACAATCATCCACTTAATTATCAGAGAGATCATTTGCTCGCCGAGTTAGTACCAAAAGAACAGAACCAAAATTACGACGAGTGCAGTTTAGTTCTCGGCTCCTTATTCTGGAGTGTAGCAGCAGCAGCAGCACCTACAGAACAACTTACGACTTTGCACTCAGCAGGTGTAGAATGAAACTTGCTCTTAGGCCTCATGGTCTTCACCTCTTCGCTGGTGTAGATGAAGATCTTTCTCACCATCTTACAAAATTCCCTGCAGGTCACAAATAACCAACCAATTTAGTCAATAGGTAAATTTTGCATACGCGCTAATAAAGAAAGGGTTTTGTTAATACAACGATAAATGTGTAATTTGTATAGGTACTCCCACCATCATATTTATCGATGCATCCTTCACTTAAAATGTGTGTTGATAAATGTAATATGTACATTGATAAATGTGATGGTGGGAGTACTCATACAAATTACACATTTATCGATGTAAACAAAACCCAGAAAGAAATTCTAGTTTTTGTATAGAGAATTACGGCCAAGGGTCGTCTCCCATTAGCATCATATCACCCTCATCGTCGGTGAAAACCACTTCCCACTTATTCCTATGTCTTAGTTCTCCTTTGATCTCAAACATCTCCTCTAGCTCCGCGATTAGCTCATCATAGCCTACGAGGGCGGTAAGGTCCACAGCACGTCCCACCGCAATCCCTTGCATGTGGACCTGTTTCGATCCAAATAGTAGCAAATCCATGTTAGTTAACAGAAGTGATGATGCGATGATGAAACTTTTACGGCTTGCCTTTTACCTTCGTTCTGCTTCTGGTAGAACTAATTTGCTTGCTCTGGACCTCTTTCAGTGATACCAGTGATCGAAGTTTAAGCTCTTTCGATGATTTTGAGACAACCGATTGCTGCTCGTTGTCATCCACCGAGGCGGTGGCTGCGACCTGATCCTCATCGGCTGTCTTCTCAGCAGAAGTAACATTGTCCGAGTGATTGAACAATTGGATACCAAACAGCCGGCAACTGCTACTTGACTCAGGTCTCCTCCGTTTCTCTCCCGAGCTACTTGACTTCATAGCAAGTTCCTCCCTCGTCAAGTCAGGCACAAAAGGCCATGCGGATAGGTTAGCCTTTGCCTCTCCCTTGGCGTCCTGAAACAACTTCAGAGAGGCATCAAGTGGAGATGGTGAACTCTGAGGTGGAGAATGGAGATCCTTCAACCAATGGTTGTTCTGGAAATTACTGCAACCGTTGCCCTTGTGTTCCATCAGATTAGGAGACCAAACAACTTTCGTGTCGCAATTCAGAACATCCCTGTTGCTCATTGTACCGGAATCACAAGATTGAGTCGATCTGGGATACCAGTAGCCCGTAGTAGAATCTGAATTCCAAGAAAATGAGAGAAGTTCATAAATAATTACAAGTGTGTCGAATTCTTGTAGGGAATTCAGTAGAAAGGTGACGAAGGGCTTACCCTCTCTGCCGAGCGATGCAAGGTCGACTGATGGACGAGCTTTCTTGTTCTTGAACGGCACTGGCTGCGTAATGTTCGGAGTAGGCACAGTGGCACTGAAAGTCTCCAGTTCCCACGGAGAAACCCTCTCTGGTCTTTGAATATAGGTATGCTCGTCCCATTGCACCTAAAATATGTACAAGTTTTAAGAGTACTATCCAGCATATGATGGATGGTGTTGGGGAAGAACAGCAAAGAACTGATATATACCTTCAAAGATCTCCACTTAGAAGTAGCCCAATGTGAAGATAGATCTCCAACTCCGACTATAGTACCGGCAAACCTGAGATATAACAACAATATCGAGTGGATGAACATATATGATCTTGATGCGATGAGTAGTACAACTTAGTATAATGTAACATACCTTTTCTCTGGAACATCCTCCCCCTCGAACCTCATCTTGAACCGCATGCCGACTGTGAATCCGTTACTAACAGAATCCAAGTACTTGTTCACGCTGACGATGAATTGACTAGTCCTAGACACACCCCAAGCAAAAAAAATTCTCAGTAAATGGACACACCAAAAATGAAATACCAAGCAATCTCCGATACAAGAATAGAGATTGTTCCAACCTAGGCTTGTAGTACACTGTGAAAAGGGACTGGGTCGAGACTGCATGCGACGCGGTTGCAAGAACTCCAAGGTGCATGCTCTGGCTCGATATAACAGATGACGGCATCATGCTCTGCTGCCGTGCAAGGCGTCTTACTCCCACTCCCAATTCCCCATTTTCGCCTCTGAATGACATCGCAAATATTAACTTCACTGAAGTTGAGAACAAGAAAACGGACAATTCCTCCAAAAAAAATACCTCATAAAAACAAATGCATCACCGGCGACTAATCTCTTCGATGTAACAAAAGTGCTCCAGCCGGTTGTTAGCAAATGCCTCCGCGGTTGGCCTGTCCATACAATTCTATACAACTGAATACAAATGAGGAACAAATCCCCTATGAACAAAGCTGAATTAAAGACTGCAATACAAACCTCTAAATATGTGTTTGAATCGCCACTCGAAACCATGAAGATCCTTGGCAGCCAACTCCTGAGTTGGAGTCTGTTGCGACATATCCTATTATAAGAAGAAAAACCCATAACGATCAGATCATCAATCATTACATATAGCAACTTAATAAGGAAAGATAGAACTGACCAGGGGAGGAAGGCAATCGTTGGCATGTCTGCGAAGAACAGAGAAGCCACCGTGCGTGCTCGTGTCGGAAGCCGTTAGAATCTTGCTGAACGAGTGGACCACGGGCCTCGGAGGCTCCCGCTGACATAGGTCGGGGCTCGCAGGCTCGATTTGCTACAAGAATTCCAACCAAAAAATGTGTTTACGAATCCAAGCATAGACGAATATAAGATGTTCGCATATATAACTTTAACAATTGAGTTCTTACATCCGACTCCGGCATCAACGTAATCTGAGCATAGACTTCATCGGTTTCAACTTCGGCCTAATTAACATCAAAACCAATATGATTACATGTGAGTTCACTTTCAAGTTTCAACAACAAATCGAACAATTCTGCACAAGAAGAAGAAGAAGAACACAGCAAGAGAACAGGAGCTGACCCTGAGCTGGATGTTAACGACGCGGCAGAGGATCTTGGGAGGAAGGTTGAACATGGTAATCTGCTGGCTCAGCTCCTGGTTCGTCGAGGCCGCCAACTATTATTACAACATGAACAACAATTTTCAGTATTTTCGTATAGAGTTCTTTGACGAAAAAAGTTTACAAGGAAAAAAAAAAAAAAAAAAAGAGTTGAACTTCGTCGTCGTCACCTGCTCCATGTGACCTTGTGGGAAGTAGTAGACCCTTTCTCCCGCTCTCGGAACCTCGACCAAGGGCCCGGCGCACGCTCTCCATAGCTCTTCATACAATCCTTCTCCTCCCAAACCTGTGGAAGAAGAAATCAACCCATTAGAACCCCAAAAAGAAGTAAACTTTGAAGAACCCCATTAGAATCCAAGCGAATAAAATCTGGAAGAAAAGGAAAAAAAAAAAAAACAGAGAACCAGAAGAAGAAATTTTGAAGAACCCCATTAGAACCCAAGCGAAGAAAAGCTAATAAAAAAACACTAGAGCCAAAAAGAAGCAAAATTTGAAGCATCCCAGGTGACGAAAAGTTGGAAGAAGACCATGAGAACCAAAAAAGAAGCGAAATATGAAGAACCCATGAAGACCCAGACGAAGAAGGCCATAAAAGAAGCAAACTTTGGGAAAAAGAAGAAGAAGAAGAACTCACCATAGTCCATGCTTGACTGAGAATTCACTGATCCATACGCCATGAAAAACTCGCACTCTCTCCCAATTTATTTCACTGCCAAATTAATGAGAAAGAACGGCAGAATTGATTAAAGCTGGGACCTTTCTAATTCTTCCAACTCCTCTTCTTCTTATCCCACGATGAAAGTAATGCAAACTCTCTCTCTCTCTCTCTCTTTCCAAAGTCTACTTTCTCTCTCTCTTCATCTTCTTCTTCTTCTTTAGGGAGACAAAGCGGAGAAAGCGAAGGAAAGGAGACAACGGCGTTATGGCTCTACTTATAGCCGTTACTCCAACCCCATCCCTCCCGCTTCTTCTTCTTCCTTTTCTACAAATGACAAAAGTTGTAGAACCGTTATGTGTCCAATCTCCCTCGCGGTAATGTTACCGCCCCCATTAATCCATTTTTTTTTTTAATGTTATTTTTCTTATTTCTATGTTATGGTTTTGTTTGTCATGTCCTGGGATGCTTTTCAGCGCACTCTTTTTTGGATCTTCTTATCGTTTTATATATGTAAATTTCGCAAATTCATCCTACTGTAATTATTGATTTGCTCTCACTTTTTCTTTGAAAATTAAAGCTTTGTTGGAACTATAAAAACCAAATACGTGTGCATGTTGTGCCAGGAAATAATAATGCTTTCTGCAAAAGAATAAAAGCATAAAGAGAGATTTCAAGCATTCCGGATAACATTTACAAGTTTAAAAAAAAAAGTCATATAATACATGATGATTATTAGATTAGACAATACTCGTATTATTTTATTCTGAATGACAACTTATAGTTCTAGACCTAACTTAATCCAAAATTTGAGGATACATAGGACAATGACTTTTTATGCTAATTTTGTTTAAGAATAGAAAAACAAATGATACTAGCATATATTATATAAAATTGTAGTTGTTTTATGATTGCTAATTAGAGAAATTTGTTGTCACAAATTTCCTAAAATTTAGGATAGTCAAAACCTTTATTTTTTAAATAAAATTAGGTGCTTAAACTTTTATTGGAAGAGTGATTCTTCGGTTTACAGAATTTGTATCAATTAAAAAAACATGCTTCTCCAAGAAGAATTCCTTGATACTTGAACAATGTTTCCTAGCAAAATTTAATTTGTTTATATATATATATATATATATATATATATATATATATATATATATATATATATATATATATATATATATATATATATATATTTGAAAGAAGGTAATTATGACGAATGCTCCCACCGGAAATCGTTCTCCTGACCACTAAGGTCGCATGTCTCACCACTATCACTAGGCTAGAGGGTCATTAGCGATATATATATATATATATATATATATATATATATATATATATATATATATATATATATATAGAGAGAGAGAGAGAGAGAGAGAGAGAGAGGGGGGTTAGAGTAAGACATCCTCTTATGAGGTTGCAGGTTCCGGCAACGAGAGTAGTACATTTAATTTTATTTGGAAAAATAAATATGAGTGCGGGTCGGATGCGGGTGCAGACCTTTGGGCCAAATTTTTAGGCCTTCAAACCAAAAGGCTGTCACAAAATTACCTTTTATATATATATATATATATATATATATATATATATATATATATATATATATATATATATATATATATATATATATGACCTCTAGCGGTCGGAGTTCGAGCCCCGGCAAACTTTTATTATACGTTATTACACGTATGTATATATATATATATATATATATATATTTTGAAGGAATGGGTAATTGTTGCGAACTCGCCTCCACGGAAGCTCGAACTCCAATCACTTGAGCCGCATGCATCTCTCTTAACCACTATGCTAGAGGTTATTTGCCTATATATATATATATACAGAGAGAGAGAGAGAGAAATTATAATTGTCAATGATACTTTATATTATTTTTGGATTTTCAAAATGGATTACCGTAATTATTCTTAATTTGTACAATTTTTAGAAGAAAAAAATAGCTTTTTCTATAAATTAAGGTTGTTTTTGGTAATTTATTTTAAAATTTTGTAGATATTGTAAAAGCTTTCTGGGTAATTGCAGTTCTCTATATGTATATATAAATTACTTTTTATGTAAAAGAAAAGTAATGTAGGGATCTGTTTGTAATTAATACGATAACTTTGACAGTCTGTGGATGAGCAGTGTCTGCCAAGAAGTAGGCACGGGCAATGTCTCTGCTCATAACCTCCGGCAAACTTTTATTTGGTTCACAGAGGAACACCGGCAACAGCCAGTCACCAACAACCTCTCGGCCGGTCGTCGTGTTATGGGACGACCGGCTACAGCAGGTCGCAGAGGTTTTGTGGAGGCCTGGAGGGTGGAGTGCATGCTTCATGCTTGTCCTAGTCTCCGACAGAATTGCGGTCTTGCCATCCGTGTGGGCCCCGGTAATCCACGTGGGCAGAATATGATGTGTACTCCGTTTGGGAGACCCATTTTCCTCCCATACATAAAATTGGGACCCGTATTTGTTGACGGGTCCGATCCCGTCTGCGAACATGACCCGATAACTTCATGTTTTTTTCCTTCTACTATTTATTTATTAAAAAAGAAAAAAGAAATTGAAATAAAGTTATTTAGATTATGACAACACTTCTATACCATAAATTAAGTAAGACTTGTGATTTTATACTTAAGTAGGGTGTATTTTGATCAAACTTACCGATGACAATCACTTATTGTTTACTGAATTAGTGTAGAATAAAAGTTCAATTGACAAGAATAGTTGTAATCGAAAAAGCTATATTACTATATAATAAGAAAATGGCTTTACCCTAAATTTTTTTTCAAATATGACTTACCTAACTTTACTAATTAAAATTGTGCATCCATTTTGCTACATAATCAGAAAAGTTGGCTTTACCATAAATTATTTTTCATCCAAATATATTTTTTTTACTAAGTTTACAAATTAAAATTGTTCATTAGATTTAATGAGGACAACTAAGCAATCATGTATAGAAAAAAGAAAAATATAGTTTGATGTTATGATGTCTTTTACTCTTTCCAAGTACAAATATTTTTTTTTTTATTAAGAGGTTAAAATACGTGGAATGTACGTACATATATGCTAGTATTTATAGAGGCATAAGTTGTATGTACTGATGAATCAATCAATGAGCCATTAATAGATTTCATAAGATTTTTTTTTTATAAATAAGTTGCAGAATAAGCATTTTTGAAAAAAAAAATTAATTTATTTGTTAGTTAATCAATGTTTCAAAAAAATTGAGCTAATAGAAACGTATTAATATTACATATTAAAGCATGTGGATGAGCTTGGAACATGTACTTGGATTTTAGTCAAGTGAAAGAAGGATCATGTATGAAAAAAGATTAAACAATATAAACTAATTTAAATGGTGGACATATTATTTGAATCGATAATATTTTGCACTGGTACCATGTTAGTTAACTTGTATTCTTAGAAAGTCGAACCAATATGAATATGTCAACATTATATATCAAGCTCTCTGGTCAACTTTTGCCTACCAAGTAAATTTGACGAATGCGATCCCCCTTTCACCTTGTCATACATAAGCGGGTTGATAAAGAATATTGATCCATATGCATAAGAAGGTACGAAAAGAATACTAAAGAACATAAGACTTTAGGATTTAATTGAATGGCTGGGAGGAATAAGAATTCATGCACACAATTTATAAGGTGTGTGGTTTCCAACTACAACTTTATTTGTGATGTTCGACGTAACTTACAAGCCATTGTGTACGCTGTGTTATATGTCTTTTGGATTCACTGTTCATAATTTTCACACATATAATTTTCACACACATCCACATGTCCTCCCACGGTTCGATCATGAGAATGTCCGCCAAGCCAGGAAGGTTATACATCTCCCAGCCGACCACAAGTGGCAGTTGAGTTTAGTCATTAATCAACTACAAATTATATCTTCTATTATATAATGTGGCTTGAAAACGACTCAAAAGTGAACCGTCCAAGCCGGATGTATGTCATATTAAAATAAATTAATAAAAAAGATAACTAAATAACTACCTAAATATTTCGATAATTATTATAAAAAAATTAACCAAACATTTATCTACCCAATATGATATATTTATAAATATTTTTTTTAACTCAAGTGGTTAAGGTGAGAGATATTTTCTTTGATTTCTTGAGTTTCATTCCCTCAAGACAGTTTTTATATTATTTTTTCAATACTTTTTACGCATACATAACTAAAAGGGCTAATTAGCGTTTGGATCATGGATTTTAGACCAGCATAGAGTTTAATCACTGACATGTCCAATTAAAAAGTTTAGACCATGATTTTTTTTTATTTGTTTGTATCATTTTTCCTATTTTACCCTCAATATGAGTACAAATAGGGGTGAGCATCGGTTCGGTTCGGTTCAAACCGAACCGAATATGTGAAAACCGAAATAACCGTAAACCATATTTCTCAAAACCGAAAACCGAACCGTTTTTATAAAAACCGAACAAAACCGAACCGAATTAATTCGGTTCGGTTTTCGGTTGGTTCGGTTTCATGGACCAATGTGCATGGCCTTCAAGTTTTTAGCAAAATGAGCCTATTTAAATAAAAAAAATTAAAAAATATATGACATTATTGTATTTATGAATTGTTATATTACATAGAGTGAAAGATATTAGTATATATAGATTGAGGGTAGATAGAGAGAGTACTCAAAGAAGCACCGACATAAAATAGGAGAAGAGAGTGCACTAAGTTAGGGATTAATAAACATTAGTATATGTATATTGTGGGTAGTTTGATAAATTACTAAATCTAAATCGGTTTTCGGTTCGGTTCGATTTTTCGGATTAAGAACCGAAAACCGAACCGTTATTTCAAATTTCAAAATTTTAAACCGTAAATCGAACCGATAACCGAAAAAACCGAACCGTTTGTCATATTTCGGTTCGGTTCGGTTCGGTTTTCGGTTTTCAACCGTTATATGCTCACCCCTAAGTACAAATGCAACAATCAATCCATGTTGAAAAGAAGGATATAATGGATAAAAATGAAACAAACATAAAAATTCAGAATCTAAACTTGTCAGTTGGACATGTTAGGGTTAGAACTCTGAACTGGTACAAATTTCAGGGTCTAAAGGCTAATTAGTCCTAACTGATATATCTATAAAAAAAATGATACAAAATCAAGTCGGGTTTGGACCGGGTTATATCTATTTGTTTGGATCATTGACCCGAAACCGTTCTTAAGGGTCCCACGTCAGGAGAGTACGCATCCCATCCTGCGACCACGTGCTTCGGTAGGTGTTCCCCACCTCCACCCCACCGTACATATTTCACAACTCTACACTTCTTATTGTCCACGATTCCGACACCACTTTTTGCGTCAAAGTCCATTCAACTACTCTAACGCCTGTTTTGGTTCGCAGACAGGAAAGAAAAGAAAATTGATTATATCATTTTTTTTTTATTTAAAAATTATAATTTCAATCAATTTTTTTTTGATATTTGAAAAAAAATTAAGAAAATTGAGAGAAAAAATGAATCCTCCATATTTTTCCTCCTCTTGAAAATTAAACTATTTTTCTTCTCATTTTTTCTGGCGTCTAAATAAAAGAAAAGAATTAATTTTCTCTTTCAAAGTTTTAATTTCGCAAACCAAACGTGATCTAAATTGACACAACAACCACTAATTATCATTTTTTCTTTTTTGTTTGCCAGTTTGGAAAACCAATTCCTCAAACTCTTTCCTAAAACGTCGCGATCCCATGAGTATCCTAATGTAATAAACTACGGGAGAGACCCAAATTGTTTCAACAGAATTAGCGGTGGTTTTTTTTTCTTCTTCTATATTTAAATTTCTCTTCAAATCCGTAGCACCCCGTTTCTCGGACTTCAATATTAAATCAGAAGATTCAGAACCAGTTTCGCTAAGCACCAAAAAAGGATTAGTTTAGCTAAGTATTGCTAGTTGAGCTCTAGAGGTGGTAATCGATTAGAAATTTATTTATTTTTTAGTAATTTTAAAAGTGTAATGAAGTTCGTCCTTACTCCTTAGCTAATTATCTCAAAAGTTTTTTTTTTCAAGATTCAGCGTTAGTCAACTAGAATTTCAAAAATTCATAAAAATCTATCGTCAGTTAATTTACGAGTCAGTACGGTTGCTAAAATATATTACTTTTTTTTTTCTATACAAAAGATACTTGGCAGATGAACGAATGGACGATTTCGACAAAAGATCGTATCCAAGTTCAATATATCTGCATCCGCTATTTCGATCACAATTTTCTTAACCTCCAGATATAAAGTCCTCTTTTAGGTTGGTTTGGGACGAGGCGTAGTTGATGCAACATGTGAATTATGTACTACCCCTTGTTAGTCCCGAGGGACAATATGGCTAGGTTAACGAAAGATGATTGTCGGTTCAAGGACATGTACAAGATGATTGTCGGTTCAAGGACATGTACAAGATATATTTTCTAATGCATAGATTTGAGTTTCTTCTTAATATATATATATATATATATATATATATATATATATATATATATATATATTATGTTTACGGTTTTGGACCAAAATTCGACCCAAAATCGAAACCGAATAATTTTTTTTAATATTTTCAAAGCCGAAATTGATCCGATATTTTTTTAAATCGAACTGAATCTCTTATTTAGTTCGATTCAATTTTCAGTCCAAAATGAAATAATGCTCACTCCTACTTAGACCACAACATAGTTATATGGGAGTAAATGTTACCAATTTGATCAAACCACCAGCAAGTTCGAGTCCAATCCAATCCAATCGCCATGATCATCTTCAAAATCCATGTCGCCATGATCAACTTCAAACGATTGTCATGCATCATTCATTGGGTTCAGAGCCAACAAAGAGGGTTACTGACCTAGGGTTTTGATGGGTCAATTTTGAGCAACATAGCTCGGAAGATGAGAAGTAGGACATATTATACAAAGAGCTTTGCTGTGCCTATATCTTGCCACGTGTCTGGACTTCGATTGAAGGAAAAAATTAAATAGTGGGATTAGATGGAGCCCATATAATATAGGAGATGTGAGAGATGGTGGGACCCGGTAGGACCCATGCGTAAGAGATGGGTAACTGAGGTTGTAAGAAGGTTGTAAGTATGTGATTGTAAATTTAGCATTTTCCTTCTACAAATTGGTGGCTAGCAACTCAACGGCATTGTATATGAAAAATTATCGTCTAAATCCAATACAATACCATTCCTTTTCTTCTCTCTCTTCAGTTGTAAGAATCAATTATTTTGTAATATCATCCCAAATGATAAGATTTAACACAAAATACAACTGAAAAAAACAAATAAATGAAATGAGTTCTATTTTTCTTGACATAAAATCGAAGAGAATATATTCAAATCCTTATACAAATGCATGAAAATATTTTAACATTTTTAAAATCCGTGGGTTGAATCCTATAAATTTCGTCAAACTATGTTAAAATCTATATAATTTGAAATTCTTTAAATATGCCATATAATAAACATAAAATATGAGAATGGCCAGTGTCATTAGTTTATGTTAGAAATATTGTCCGTTAATTCATGAGATGAAAAACAAAATAAATGCGGAAGCAGATATATTGGTCTATTTTTATTTACACATTCACAGCAGGTATTAAAGTATACGAGGTCAAAGGAATCCAAATCCCATCAGACAAAAGTCGTCAACTTTATTTCTAGAGATGTGACCTAATCGCTTATGTTATAATGAGGCTAAAAAAAAATTATTGATAATTTTGCGTTTAGTATCACATGACTCCACTTGCAAGGTTTCATTGTAAGATGCAATAATTTCAAGTAAATATAGGTTATCATAAACCTTAAGAAAATCGTTACCAATATTTGAATTTAAAGATAGACTAAACTTATTGTTTCCAAATGAACAATAATAATCAGATTTGTCCATTAAGAAAACTGAAGCTGAATTTCGTCTAGAAGATAGCACAATAAAAGTGTCTATCAGATCCAAATAATAATCGGTTCCTAGTAATAACATAAAATGTCTTATTGCTTCCATTTATACCGACTTGCCGTCACCAACATAGATTATCTTTCACCATCAGTTGGCTTTCGGTAGCTCAGACAACCTTGTCTAGAAACACTAATGTGGGTAGTGTTGGTGCCGAAGCACAATTTTCGATGAAAAATTCTGAAACTGAAACAATTGTACACACAACGTTTCAAATGCAGCACCTTAAAGAAGATGTGCAACAGAGATCCTGGAGGATTCTGAATTACGAGGATCTAAAAAGATTCTACGTAATACACAAAAAATCTAAAGAGACTTTGTGCAAGCAACTATCGGCAGTAGAGCTTCTAAAAAGAAGTTACTGTAAAAGGCAACAGCAGCGATGACAGGCGAGAATGAAATGCTGGGGTGAATGAACCACCGTTGCTCAAAGCTTTATTCGCCCCACACGAGCACGAACAGCTTCCAGGAACCAGCAAGTTCACGAAGAACTTCTGGAACGCTCGTAAGTCAATATTTGAGACTTAAACGGGCTTCCTGGACTTAACGGACTCCCTCAACTCTCTTCTTGGTGCATATTTCAAAGGAGGCCAAGGGGCTCTATTTATAGAGTGGAGTTGAGACTTCACCTCTTCTCCTATCCGATGTGGGACTAAAATACCAATACTCAAAAATAGAGTTTGATATTTTAGATCATCCCACAATCAGCATAGAAGTGTGCCAGTCCACACCTACCCCCCGAACACTCCCGTGCATGCACGAGACATCCTGGAGTCCGTGTCCGAGTCCGCACAACAAAAATTAACTTGCATCCTTGTTGGATTTAATCATTTTTCCTTCTAGGAAAATACTTCCACATGGCACAAACTTGTGCCCCACTACACCTCATGTGCACACCTCAACACAAGCAATGCATTATATTGAGATACTCACCATTTGGTGTAGCCGATGTGGGACTATCTTTTCTAGTCCAAAGGCAAAAACACCAACATGTAGTAGCACCAGAATCAAACCATCATGTGTTTCTAGGTACTGAATCTAAATTAACCTCAGAATAGGCCAAATTTAGAAATGTATTTTTTTTATACGCCATACGTGGTACTTTATACATTTCTTACTTATGTGTCCTGACTTGTCACAAAAAAATAACTCTTCGTTTTATATTGTTGTTTCTTTTGAGCTGGACTCTTAGCAGCTTTTGTATTTATTTCTTTTTGTCCTTAAAGTTTGTCTCATTAAGCATTAAAATTAAATTCAAATCAACAGATATTGTAGCAACCTTAGTTGTAAAGAGAACAACAAGCATGCTCTAATTAATAACAAAAATAATATTCAAACATATTCAAGTAATGGTGAACCACATTTCAAGATACCTAGTACATCATTAATATGAAGTTTTTTGACAGTGATATTAACTACAAGTGGTATTCTTGGTATAATGATCAAACGTTAGCAATAAGACATGTCAAATAATAAGCCTATCTTTGGATCGGATTATTATTTACATGTAAACCTTACAATTGTTACACATTTACCATCACAAGTATGTGTACAATTCAGCCAAGTACTAACCTTCCTTTGGGCCGACTAATACTCGCATGAATGTAGCACACAAACATCCAACATCCCTCGTAGACTATCGACGCAAGAGATGTCACTTTGGCGACATCTTATTTCAATGAGTCTATTTAAAATATTAGACAACTATTGCTAGTTATTAAGAATCACCAAAAATTTGAATGTTGACTAATCTTTACATGATGAATCATGACTGAATTCTTATGTACATGCATATTTCAATATTATAATTCAAATAAAATAATTATAAAACAACAGATTCTACTGAAGATATGCATTACATGTTACATCAAATAACCAATAAAGGTTATTTCAAATAAAATAATCTACTGAAGATATGCAGAGGAGAACATATAGCAAACAGACCAAATAAATCCAAATAAGAGAGTACATTATGGATAATGGAGCATCATGCAGCTATATAGAAGCAATAACATATAGATTAAAGAAACTTTAATCCTAAAATAAACTTCAAGTACGTATAACATGTGAATAACTCCAACACCATTTTTATATCTTCAACTGGAACAACATTTGTTATTCCTAGCCAAAAGTAGCATCCTGAATATGTTTCCAACAACGAATCATCTACTTTGCAAAATTAATATTCCTTTTGCTACCAAAATTACCAACTTTAAAAAAAAAAATTGGCAAACGAAAATAAAAATATTTAATCTGCATTTAGGTTAAAAAAATACAACAGAGAGCATATTACTTGAACATAGGCACGTTCAAATTTGTTTTCCAAAATTTGCTTATAAACCAAATGCAATGAAGTTGGAATCCATTGCTAAAAGAAATTACCTATTGCTTATTACATAGGCACGATTCAAGAAGGATTCGACCCAGTCTAGCAATATCTGAATATATGCCCATGATCCTTAACCCAAATAATATATAGCTTTAAATAATAAAAAAAGCAATATATAATGTCTCGTTCTATCTCAATAAAAGTTCTCATCTTTCTTGCTCTACTTCAATCAAATAAAATACTATTATCGGTCCAATCAACTAAAACAACTTTCGGATCATATTCTGTTCCGCTAAAATTCTCAATTGTTTTCGTGCTCAACTGAATCCATTAAAAGATGCCAATCTATCATGAGAGTCATAACTACTAATTCAAAAGAAGTAAAAAAAAAAAGGTCCCATGCCTTTACTATTAAAGGTTTACCTCTGAATCCAAGTAGGCGAGTTGTTTAGAACATTAAACAAAGCTAACACCAATCTACAGTGCTTTTGATGAAAAAATTTGATTGAACAATCGAAATCCTAAAATAAATTTGATGGAACAATCTAGGATTCCTTAACAATAAAAAAATCTGAAACTTCGACCTCATAAATCAAACATGGAGGCTCTGATACCACTTGTTAGAAATGTTGTCCGTTGATTCATGAGATGAAGAACAAAATAAATGCGGAAGCGTACCTGAATACATTGTTTGGCTTAATAGATATTGAAGCAGATGGGAATACATAAGAGAATAAACAAAATTCTCTCTTTGGTGTCCGTATGAGTTGGGACCCTAATAAATACATATATTTATATGTTTTGATATTTCTAATATGGACCATCATCAAATTAGATTTATCTCCGGTATCTACACATTATTTTCATGACAATTATACCCTTAAGCCAATTTTTTAAATAAACCACTTTAATTTGGTTTAATTATTTAGATAGTCCAACACAATTAATTTTACATGTGTGGCCTATATTATTGAATGTGGCCTATATTATTGAATAATTCCAGCAGTTTAAAAGTATGGATATACCATATTATAAAATTTGATATAAAGTGAGATAAATTTGTGGAAACGAGTACGAAAATATAATTTATAACCGAAGCAAGGTTTAAATGCTCGTAGAATGTTGAAAACGAGTATAAATGAGCGGTTCTATTTGAAATATGGTACAGAACGAGTATAAAAAGATGAAAACGAATATTAGATGGATAATTATAACTAAAATATTGTATAAAACAGATGCTGAATGGTGAATTAGGTTTTTTTTTTTTCTTCCAGAGTCATTGAGATAATTATTTCCACTAAGCACCAAAATTTGATATAAAGTGAGATAAATTTGTGGAAACGAGTACAAAAATATAATTTATAACCGAAGCAAGGTTTAAATGCTCGTAGAATGTTGAAAACGAGTATAAATGAGCGGTTCTATTTGAAATATGGTACAGAACGAGTATAAAAAGATGAAAACGAATATTAGATGGATAATTATAACTAAAATATTGTATAAAACAGATGCTGAATGGTGAATTAGGTTTTTTTTTTTTTTCTTCCAGAGTCATTGAGATAATTATTTCCACTAAGCACCAAAAGGGATTACTCTAGTTTCACTAAATCTGCATCATGTGTTAATGTATTCTCGATAGACTTAGTTCCGAAAGGTTTGCAAATAAAAATAAAATAGTTTCGCATAAGTGAAAACATTATGATGACAATGTGGCAAAATATTTTCTATATCATGCAGGCCGGGCCGGAGGATTGGATTACTCTATTAAGAACTAATTTTGGTCATATTTGTTACAGCATTCAAAGTCAGCTACTAATTTCAGTATTATAATTTTTTGCATTCGACACATTCCGAATCATTCTAAAAGAAAAATAGAAGTGTGCCTATCAACCAATGTTGTAAAAATCGGACCGGACCGATGGTTGGACCGGATCCAACCGGTTTAAGCCAAAAAATCAGTCCGGTTCGACTAAAATCGGATCTTTTAAAGAACCGTCGGTTTTTTTGTCAAAACCGGGTTCAATCGGTGAACCGGCCGACCGGTTCACAATTGAACCGGCCAATTTTGATTATTTTTTCATTATAAAAAAATTCAAAATAAATTATCATGTAAAATTTGGACCATTTGATTCTTTATTTGGTTTTAATCGACCTTATAGTTGTAAAATTAAACCGAACTAACATACTTATGACCAAACCAAACTAAACCAAGAAATAAATATGGATATTTTACCTATTTGAACCAAACCAAATCAAATCTATTGAACTCCAATTGAACTCCGGTTGAACTCCAGTCCGACCTATACCAAAAAAATTTCGATTCGATCGTCGGTCCGATTTTTAAAACATTGCTATCAACTAACTATAATACAATACACTTTAAGCTGGTGCTATGATAAGAGGGAATGAGACGCTAAGTAGATAAGCATCTTTGGTCCAGGAAATTCTCCTAACACCACTATTAAATGCTGTAGGTGCATAACGATATTCTCAAAATTAGTGTTAATCCCAAACGTTGGGAAAACTTTGCATCTTTCAAGATTAATTAAGTCCCACCCATCCGGTATCGACTAGTTTGGTTCCAAGAATCATGAGAATGGAAGGAAAAAAGTCATTATTTTTGGTAAATTATAAGGGCACAGCACATTTTACTCAGGGCTGTCCAAGTGTTAGTTTTTCATTATTTACAAGTTTGCCACTGAAAAAATTACTCAGGGCTATCCAAGTGGTAGGTATAAAAGATAAGTGTTATAATTTTTGTTTCTTTCCTCACTCTCCATTCCTCACAAGAAGAAGAAGAAGAACAAGAAGAAGAAAAAAAAAAAAAAAAAAAAACAAGAACAAGAACATCAATTTTTGCAAACCTAGTTTATTTTGATTTTTTGCTCTCTTCTAATTTCTCAGATCTCTTTCTCCAAACCCTACTTTATTTTTCTTCTTTTTATTTGGGCATTATGGATGAAACCCTAGTTGTAGAAGAAATTGGGTTATCAAATCTATCAAATCTATTAATCTATTAGTCTATTAACCAATTTTTCTTTATTAATAGAAGAATTCTGCATGAAATCCTAGTTGTAGAAGAAAACTATGGAAGAAATCCTAGTTGTAGAATAATTGGGTTCATATCAGGACTGCCACAATTTCTGACAGTCCTAGAAGTATTGAGGACTGCCAGAAATTGTGGCAGTCTTGAAATAGTCTCGATGTGCAACATGACTGTCACAATTGCTGGCAGTCCTAGAAGTAATGAGCACTGCTAGAAATTGTGGCAGTCTTGAAATAGACTCGATGTACAACAGGACTGCCACAATTTCTGGCAGTCCTAGAAGTAATGAGGACTGCCAGAAATTGTGGCAGTCCTGAAAGGGACATGCTCTACAGCAGGACTGCCACAATTTCTGGCAGTCCTAGACATATTGAGGACTGCCAGAAATTAAGGCAGTCCTGAAAGATACTTGCTGTACAGCAAGTTTCTTTCAGGACTGCTACAATTTCTGGCAGTCCTAAAGTCAAAATTCCCGAATAAAAAAAAAACATGTTAGGGTTTATTTCAATCTTGATAATAGAGTGAAATATGCATTTTAGAATTTATTTCTATGCATTCTTTGTGAGGAAAGAAGTATTTAACCTTTATTTTCATGCATTTTAGGGTTTATTTAATTTTTTTGGTGCCATCGAAATTGGGAAAAAGAAGAAAACTAGGATTTTGATGGAGATGGTGATAATGGAAATGGTGGAGAAGAAGAAGATGATGATGAGAAAAAAACTAGGATTTTGATGGAGATGTGAGAATGGAAATGGTGGAGAAGAAGAAGATGGATAGAAGAAGAAGAAGAAAGCTAGGGTTTGTGAAGAGAGAGAGTGAAAATTTGAAATGAGAGTAATTTTTCGGGTTTGGAGGGGCTGTGGGGTTTGGACTGCCCCTGAATGAAAAATTTGGACAGCCCGAGTATAAGTTCCTCAAAGTCTGGCTAGCCCTAATCCTGGCTAGCCCCGAGTAAAAAAAACATGTGCCCTTATAATTAGCCTTATTTTTTCATGTTTTGGTGTAAAAAAAATTGAGCAGGAAAAAAAAAAAAAATCACGTTGGAAGAAAAATTAGAAAAAAAATGATTATATTCCTCCAAACGAGAAATTAATTTTTTACTTTAAAGTATTAACTTTTCTTTTCAATTTTTATAATATTATCAAATATCGGAAAAAAAAATCGATAAAAAACTTAATTATTCAAAAGAAATAAAATAACCAAAAATTTATTTTCTTTCCGCGAATCGAAGGAGGCCTAAAAGAAAAACGGAAGTCTATTAAATTCCTTCACATGGCCATGGCATTAATCAATGTGATCAAATTCAGCCAATCAAATCAAATACCCAATCCATCAGACTCAATGGGAGATTCGAATTGAATTGGCACACGTGCGGTCGGTCCAATTATGTTGGACATAACTGGGATTGATTGATTCCGGCGATAATTGGGGCATCAATCCCTTCCAAATGTGTATGTACGGTATTTGCAAGTTCAAGCTTTTGAACTTCTTAGAGCATCATTAGTAAGGCCATCCCATTTTCTAGATTTTAGATTTAGAATGTAGAAGCTTGTAGGATAATAAGTCTCATTCCTATTCTCAATTTCTACAATTTCGGTTCCAATCCATCTATGGGTGCTAAGGATTGGGCCTCCCAATTTCTAGATTCTAGATTGTAGAAACTCGTTTTGTAGAATAGTAAGTTCCAATTTGGAGCCCAATTTTCTAGATTATAAACTTTATATTAATTTTTTTCCTACATTAAATTTTGACCACACAATTTTTGGGACCGGAGCTCACTTTATCATTTCTTACTATTCTCATACAAACCCAACCCATTCTACATTTACCTTTTTTTTTTTGAAATTTTGGACTCCAAATTGCATTGGAGAGTCCCAACTACTAATGATGCTCTTAGTAGACCTCTTTTAGGTTGTGTTTGGTAGGAAGGATAGAAAAGTGGAAGAAAGGAAAAAGATGAGGATTTATTTTCCTTCCATATGGAAAGGAAAGATCATTTTCTTTCTTTGTGTTTGATAGTAAGGATGGAAAAGATAAGAAATGCATTTTTCTTTGTTTGGTATGAAAGAAAAAGTGGAAGAAAAGAAAGTAAAAAAAATATAGGGTTTACCAATTCTACCCTCAACTAAAAACACTTATTTACTATTTGACTTCATAAATAATTTTTAAATAATACATTCATATGGGGGTATAATTGTTAATTAATACAAGCCTCCACTTTTTTTTTCCCACTTTTTCTCCCACTTTTGGGGGGATTGGATTTCTTAGGTTATGAAGGAAAAATAATCCCTCTACTTTTCCTTCCTTCCTATTTTCCTTCCGTACCAAACAAGAGAAAATTAATCTTTTCCTTCACTTTTCTCTCCTATATTTTCCTTTCTCCCACTTTTTCCTCCTACCAAACACACCCTTACTCTGCTTAGTTATTGAGTTCATTTTTTTTTCTCACCAACCTTCCATTCATGTCAAAATATTAGTCAAAATTAGTTTCGATGTTCATCAAATCATTTTCAAAATTGTTTTAGGCTCGATAAAAATGATACGTGATAATCAGTGACGGATCCAAAAAATAAACTCAGGGGGGGCAAAATTATAGCAAAAATGAAAAATGGGCCTGATTTCAGTAAAAGTCTAACACAAATTTCCAAATCCAAGGCTACACATTCAATGTAAAATGGGCCTGATTTCATTATAATTAGCAATCAAAATATTGTGATTTGAAAAGATCAAACAGAAACAAAATTTTCGATATAGAGAAGTCAAAATAATGAAAAAAGAACCAGAATCGAGGATTGATACCTGACCACTGGCGAAGAGGGCGGCTGCTAGAGAAGAGATGAGAGTTAAGAATTAGATGGTGCACGCTGCTAGAAACCTAGAAATTGGGCATACTAGTAATTTTTTTTTTAAAGAATTCCAGGGGGGCATGTGCCCCCCCTGGCCCCAAGGTGCATCCGTGCCTGGTGATAATATGTAAGTTGAAAGGTGATTATCCGTTCATCATAGTTTTGATGGATGAATAAAAATAGACTGATTAGTTATTCTCATGTTGGCTTTGTGTCACAAATACAAGAATACGTCGGAATGTGTCTGTCGTATGTAAAAATTTTATCACTGGCAGAGACTAGCCCACTTAAAAAAACAAAAAGGCTCCACAAGAGTTCAAAGAATCGAATGCTAAAAAAGAAGTATGGAGATTTGAATCCTAGCCCCCGATAAACTTTTCCAACCACACATCTCTAGCTATCGCTTCCATGTCGGCCTATCTAACTAGGGTCATTCACAACGCGGTTGGTCCATGGTTAGATAGTACTAGCCATGTTTGTCTTATGGTACTTCTAATTTTGAATCGAAATGGAAACAAAAATATAAAATCGAGACTTTATAATTTTTGTTTTTAGTATTTTCATATCCGAAAATCGAACCGAATTTTTTTCAAGACCGAATCGTATCTTTTATTTGGTTCAATTTTCGGTCCAAAATCGAATCATACGCCCAGGTACTACCAATTTGACAACCTCCTATGCTCCAAAAACTTTGCCTCTCTTTTAGTAGTGCTGTCTCCATCGGGAGTGGTCTTATATGTACAAAGTATAAAATTTATGTGAAGATATGTCACTAGAGGTCAAGTGAAGCGGTCGTCTGCCATCCCACGTACCAACTCTAAATCGAGACTAAAATCAACATACTGCGATTGGAGTTGGTATTAAGTATTTTGGTATTTAAAGTTCTCTTTTGGAAGTACGAAAACAAGACTTGAGTGAGGTTGTAAGAATTTCGATTGGAGGAGGGGAGTAAGTGGTGAAGTCGGGTATAGCCCATGTAGCAGAAGAGGGTGTGAGGGGTGGTGGGATCGTGGGACCCATGTGTAAGGGAAGGGTGAGTGAGGTTGTAAGAATTTGATCGTAAACTTAGCATTTTCCATCAAATTTAGGCCTAGCTGAATATGGTGAACAGTAATGAGTTATGACAGATTAGTTGACATTTGGTTTGGCATAGTTCTTTGAACACTGCAGATGCAGACAAGGGGATCTTGAAAGTCCATACGAGACAGTGCAAGTCCAAATAGTTTAGGAGGTTTTGGTGGCTTCTTTGTCCCCTATGCCAAATACAATTAGTTAACCCTATTTTGTCCACATTGCTCGACTTGTGCTTCTCTATAAGCAATCAATGCACTCTTTCGTGACCCACTAGTGGCGCCAACCTACTTTAGTAACTTACATTGCTAGGTCAAGCTCTCTACAATGGAATTTTTTTTTCCTTTTTTTTTTTCAGAAAAAAGAAGAAGTCTGATGACTCTAATTAGTGACGGGTGCACATCATTAGTAATATCACGGATTGATAGTACATGCCAAAATACTTGGCTACTCAAATACATCATCCAATGCTATAATATTATTAGGTTATAGGTGCTATGTCATGGTTCACTTCTTAAACAAGACTTGAGAAAAAAGCTCTACTTTGTCCTTCCTCAGTTGAGACTTTTCTTTTTCTTTTTCTTGCTCTCGCATTGTTTGTTAGGAAGTCATTGGCTTATTGTGAAACAATAATGAGTTATACAGACGTATGGCTTGGTGTTCTAATTATATATATTTACCTTTCTTTAGGGGACGTTGGTATACGAAATACTATATAGTCGAGAATTCTATATTCCCGGAAATCAAATTTTATGGAATTAAATTTTCTGAAAAATTACATTCTCATGTTTGGTGACAATATAAATATTCTCGGAAAAAAAAATAATAATAACAAAAAAATGAACAAATATAAAAAAACGGGTAAAAACGACAAAAAATTGGTAAAAACGAAAAAAATGGTAAAAACGACAAAATAAAAAAAAAACGATAAAAAACGACAAAAAATCGGTTAAAACGACAAAAATGACCAAAAAGCGACAAAAAAAGTATAAACGACAAAAAATAACAAAAAAGGATAAAAACGACAAAATAACAAAAACACGACAAAAACGACATAAAATCGGTAAAAAACGACAAAAAAATCAAAATGCGACAAAAAAACAAAAAATCGGTTAAAACGAAAAAAAATTGGTTGAAACGACAAAAAAATCGGTTAAAACGACAAAAAAATTGGTTAAAACGACAAAAAATAACCAAAAAGCGACAAAAACGAAAAATAATCGATAAAAACGACATAAAAGGACAAAAAATCGGTTAAAACGACAAAAAATAACCAAAAAAACGACAAAAATAACCAAAAAGCGACAAAAACGACAAAAAATCGGTAAAAGCGACAAAAATGACAAAAAACGACTTAAAATCAGTAAAAATGACCAAAAAGCGACAAAAACGACTAAAAATCGGTAAAAACAACAAAAAAGGCTACAAAAACGACAAAAAATCGCTTAAAACGATAAAAATTGACAAAAAGCAACAAAAGAACAAATTGGGTAAAAACGACAAAAAAAATCAAAAGTGACAAAAAGGACAAAAAATGGGTAAAAACGACAAAAAAAATCGTTTAAAAACGACAACAAATTGGTAAAAACGACAAAAATGGCACAAAAGCGATAAAAATGACAAAAAAAAGAAAAAAAATGTTCAAAACTAATCAAAATTGATCAAGAAAGAAAAAAAATTTAGACAATTTTTTTTTGTCCGGACAAAAAAAAAAAAAAAATACCCACCTATTTTCAAGGGATAGAATTTCCATGTTTTGTGGGTAAACTATTTACCCGGTTATTTATAATTTCCGGTAATAAATTTTTTATAAGCCAAACAAACGTGATAATAAATTTTCATCTTAAATTTTTCTGGAAATAAAAAAATACCGCGTACCAAACGCCCCCTTAGGGTCTACTTGGTTTGGATTGGACTGAGGAAAATAAATGAGCAAAGTTAGATGTGATTAAGTGAAGGAAAGTTGAGTGACCGAGAATAAAATCAATACATATAATCTTTTTGGATTAGAAAAAGTAAAGCTTAGGTCTCGTTTGGTTCGCGGAATAGAAGGGAAAGAAAATCAATTCCTTGGCATTTTCTTTTCTTTGGGAAATTAAGATTACCATTGATTTTCCTTTCTGATCATTGGGAATGTCAAGAAATTTAGAAAGGAAAGTGAATACTTCAATGTGGGAAAGTGAATCCTTGCTTGGATGGATGAAATCACTTTTCCCGTAATTTTTCTTCCTGTGGAAATCACTTTTTTTTTTTCCTCAATTCATTTGGCACCCAAACATAGGAAAGTAATCACTTTCCTTTTCCACCCCGAAGATTCAACGAACCAAATGAGACCTTAGGCTGTGTTTGATTGAGCTTTTTTTCCATGGAAAATATTTCCATCACAAATTTTCCACCAATTGTAGTGTTTGATAGCTTATATTTTCCATGGAATTATTTTCCAAAAGACTCTCATTTTCCATATTTTCATCTAAAATGGTGGAAAATAAAACTTGTCCAACCCATAGGAAAATATCATTTTCCATGGAAAATAACTATTTTCCGTGGAAAATAATGGCAATCAAACATCTAAATTAAGTTTTCCATGAAATTTTTTTAAAATTCCATGGAATTTTTTTCCTAGGAAAATAATTCCATGGAATTAATTTCTTTTCCACATATTAGTGTATTTAATATCTCTTGTTTGAATTGAAAATTTTGAGTGAAAGAAAAATTGATAAAATTACAAAAGTTACCAAAATATCTTTATAAACAGATGAATCATTTTCTTATAAAAAGATGCATCAAAAACTTTGATTTATTTTTCTTATAAACATATGCCTGGTTAGATTTCTCTTTTCTTTTTGATTTTTTATCAACCTTAGAAATTGTTTTCTTTCCTCATCAACTCAATAGATGAGTCATAGACGATTTTTCTTATCAATGATAAGCAATAAAGTATAAAAAGCAAGAAAGGACATGAAGTACCTGGACAAAATCTGAAAGTTACAGAGCAATCTGAAAGTTACAGAGCAGCAGATTGAAAGCAAAAAAATTATATAGAAAAAAAATTATGATATTTTATAGGACAAATAAATGATATTTATCATATTTTTAATGGATTTTTTTATTTTTTTTCTCGTTAATCCTACGATTTGGAGAGTTGAAAAAATGGATAAAAGAAGGCTAAAGAAAGACTCACTTGGCCCTCTATGACTCCTCCAAATCTCCACCCTCAAACTAAACATGATTTTTTTTCTCACTTAACTCTCAATCCAAGTGAAGTAGACCCTTAAGTAACAACAAAATTTGTTCTATAACCATTGTTCCTAATTTTTCTTTAAAAAATTAGTTCAATTTTAGAAATAAAAAAATAACTTGAAAGCAAGAAGAAACTGATTTCGGAATGTGGTTCTGCTTATAAAATAATAGTAATTAGGGCAAACTAATTATAAATTTGGAACTATTTCTGATTTGCTTTGGTTCATGGATTAAAAAATATCAGAAAAGAAAACTTGTTTATTTTCTTCGTTTTGTAGCCACAAACTTTGGGAGCTATTTTTCTCCCACGGAAAAAAAAAAATATGGGAGAAGTTTATTCCTCTCAAAACCTATGTAATTGATTTTTTTCCTCTCCTTCTTCAGCATTTGTTACAAAAATTTAGGACAACAATAGTTCTACTCAAATGTGTTATTGCCTATTACAATTTTCGAAAATTTAGGACAACATGAATTTTAGGATATTACTTTTATTTTAAAATTCAATGATATTATTTGAACATTAATATTTTTCTCTCTTTCTTTCCTGCATCAATTTTTGGATACTTTTCTTGTTTTACAAAGCACAAAAAAGAACTAACATGAATTCTAATTATACATCCTCACAAAAAAAGACAAAAAAAGAAGAAGATAACTTTCCTTACGAGAACCAAACGAGACCTACAAGTATACAATTCCTTACGACCTCTTATGTCGTTCCAAGAGTTACAATCTTTTATCGGACCTTGAACTGGTTCACCGCCATTAACGAGCCTAATTCACAATATGTTAGTTTGCACTCCTTGCATACAAAATAAGGTATCGATTGGTGATGGTTGTTCTATGACAAATGTGTTAGTATAAATTTTCAAACTCTGTATTTAAACTCTGAAATTAAAATATAAGTAAAATAAATAAAATGATATCGAAGCTTGAATTTGGTTCAATGTCTTTAAGATAATATTCGTCCCGCACTGGATCGACTTCAACTTTTAATAAAAGGGTTACTCTTATTCCATTTGGGCCAGAATCTAATACTATGCTGCATGGTCCATGGATCACTTCGCTGGATATTACCTGCCGATGCACATCACAACATAACTCTAATACTGCTTTTGTACCCTGTTAAAGTCCCGGTCATTATTTATATTATGACTCAAATATCTGTATTATTTCTGCAAAGGGTTCGGATCAAGAGCCCCGCTGGAGGAGCCCCCCTCCACTATTGGATCATATTGGGAACGCGGTGTGATCCGAGCTGGAGTTAGTCCATGAGGTGTGATATTGAATTGGACCAATATGCCTTAAAAGAGAATTCTCATGTAAGGCCTGAACCAATAACAATTATCTACACCACATGATCTCATCTCCTAACCGATGCGAGACTAAATTACCGACTCTATTGTTACCCCCCATTTGAGCGCTCAATGGAAACGCGGTGTGACCCGAATCGGAGTTGGCCCATGAGGTGCGATATTGAATTGGGCTCATATGTCTTAAAAGAGAATTATCATGTACGGCCCTGAACCATTGCCAATTATCTACACCACGTGATCCCATCCCCTAACCGATGTGGGACTAAATTACCAACTCCATTGTCACTCCTCATTTGAGCGCTCAACCGGAAATGAGATACAACCCAACAAATCAGAGGGCCCTCGTGAGGTCCGCGCGCGTGCCTGCTCGATCCAACGGTCGAGGGCGATGGAGCTCCCGTGGCGCTCCGCGGAAGGGGCTCCCGATCCGGACCCTTCTACAAAATATCAATTGTTTTAAAATTCAGCTTAGGCCCAAAACCGGGGCTTCATGAAAATCAAGAAAACAGCCCACATTCTAATGAACCAGCCTGGGACTAAATCATGGGCCTCTGTTAATTAATTTAATTTGACGGACTGGAAAATATTGTTTTTGGGGAATACATAAATTCCAATATATAAATAGATTCCCAACATTTATTAATTAAAGAAATAATCTTTTTTTTTCGTATATTCAAACTCCGAACCATTCATTGTCTTCACGTGCTGACCACTAGAGCCGTGATGATTTGACACACACACGAGCACAATCTTTCTATATTTAGTTTATATATCGGCTACATTTAGGTTTGGTTAAGCTAGAAGATTGATTTGGATTCGTTATCATGTTTTTCTAAGAAATTATAAATGGCTCTCTCTGTTGGTGGACCGGTGCCTAAAGAATTATACAAATTTAAAGATGATGCGGAAAACAAATTGTAATTGTTGTGTAGTGTAGTGTTACTTCAACAGCTGGAAATTGTGCTGTTTTCGTTAAACATACATATACAATCACAGTGATGGTGCTGGACAGAGGATGGACATTCTTTTCCTATCTATCAAGAGCAAAGTCTTCAATCGACCATTCTTGATTACTGCATAAACAGAGACACTGTAACATGAACATGTAGATTTTAATGGCTGTACGTGAGCACATAAGAATTTGATTGTGATGCAGAAGTCTGTCGATGTATAAAAATGAGTCCATTGTGATATGCGGAAGATTAAAGAAGGATATACAAGAACCGAGGCTATACTAACGCAAATTTCAATCTGACAGCATCTTCATTCGAAGTACTTAGCTGGGTCTTTTTTGTTGGAAATCGGATACGTCCTCCTGCGCTCCGATACCGTGTCTGAAACGTTACCGCAGCGAAAACTTAGGCCAATCCATCTGAAATAACCAACCCCCGTCTAACGGACACCAAACATAGATAAAGACAAGTATATGGCGGTGACTTCGTCACCTGGACAAATCTCAATCTCTATAACTCAGATGAAATTACAAGATTGACAAAAACTAATGTTGAACTCTTTGTCCTAATAGGTTCAACCCCCTCACCACACTCAAGAAGAAAAGAAATATTATAATTGAAATCGCTCACCAATTCGTAGTACTTCTTGCATGTCAAGCAGAGAAATGACAACTATTCTCAACTCATAAGTCATAATTATGGATTAAAAAAAAAGTAATTGTCACAGGCTGAAAATGTAGTATAGTTTGCATGCAAAACATAATTCCACGTCTAGTGCCTTTAAATATTGATGTCCAATAACAAAGTTGATTATGGACTTAGCCAAGGAGTGGGCATATTCATCGGCTTTGACTACTAGGCCTTTATCTAATTATTTGAAAGTCTTTGGTAGGCACTCGGGCACTTTGGGACCTTATTACTTAAGAATATTTTTTATTTTTATTTTTCAAAATTAAAAAAAAACACATTGTTTGCAAGAGACTTCTTTTTGAATCAGACATGATTGATTATGTCCGTTGACCAAAAGGCGCCTCCAACCTCTATAAAAGATAGAGTTGCTACAGCATTTGGAAAATCTTTAAAAAAATTCTACTTAATCTTCATACGTTTTATCCCGGAGACTAATTTTCCATTCCCTACAATAAGCATTGTGGAAAAAATATTGCCTTTAGGAAAGTAAAGTTTCTATCACGACTCAAGACATTTTGTTTTTTTATCTTCTAAAATTTTCTAACATAAAAAATGACAAAATTGACATAGAATAATGAGAACATCATGTCTGTTCCCGGGAAAACCATTGTTAGGATAGGGTGAGCTCTAGCCATCTATTTTTTTTTCTACATGGTTTTCTTTCCATATTAGTCGGTCCATATCACAGTCCACCCTAAATCAAAGATGGTCCTCCCTTGAGTTTGTGCTTAGCAATATTCATTCTTGTGTATTTGATAATAGTGTGGTGAGACATAGATCGATGGTGTGCAATTAAAATTAAAATGAGTTGAGTTTAGTACAGTTTATTAAAATTAAAATTTGATTGGTAACATTTACATCTCCTTAATTTTCCAAGAAAGCTAGGTTAGCTTTAGAAAATTCCATTTTTCAGTATTAATAAAATACAAGAAACTTCACTTTTGATCACCTCAGCCACTTTAGTTTAGGGCCTGTTTGGTTGCACGAAAGTGTATGAAAGTGCGAAAGTGGGAAAACGAAACTTGCGCACGCGATGCGTACGCATAAATTTTGAGTTTCCAAAAGATGTTTGGTGATGGTTGAAAAATATGAAAGTGGAGGAATAAGGAGTTTCATTGTTTGGATGGTTGTTGAAAGTGGAAAAAAAAGAGTTCCGTTGTTTGGATGGTTGTTGAAAGTGGATGTTGATTGGAGATATATTAAACGAAAACCACTTTTCTCTTTCCACACTTTTCTTTCTCTTTCCACCACTTTCACCAAAAAAATGGTGTGGTGAAAGTGAAGGAGAAATGGGGGGACAGGAACTGTGAACTGTCAGTTCACAGTTTTTTTTGGAGAGTTTCAAGAATGAACCAAACAAATGAACTTGGAAGAGTTCACTCCACTTTCAAAAAACTGGCCAAAATCCGAATGACTTTCAACATACCAAACAGCCCCTTAGAACTAATACTTTTGATCACCCGAGGTGATTCGCCAAATATATACTTAATTTCTTTAGATGTATATACGTTCCTAACTTTTTACAACTCACAAACTTACTAATACCACTCGCAGTCAGCATCTCAGCTAATATATATACACGCAGGCCGAGTCGGCCCACACAACCAACCCACCCGCGGAAATATCCACAAAGATCTGCATCACCTGAAAAATTAAAGGGTTATTTTGTATAAGGGTACCAGGTTTATAATATAATTAGACTTTGGGTACTGGATTTGTCCGTTTTAGAGTTTGGATACTCGAAATTTGTTAGTAACACATTTTAGTGACAAAAGTGGACTTTCAGTGACAAAATAAGTCTTTTAATGACAAATGTTTGTCACTAAAAAGTTACAGTACCCAAAGTCTAAAACGGACAAATTCAGTACCCAAAATTTTATTATATCATAAACTTAATACCCATATACAAAATAACCCAAAATTAATTGACGAGCAATCTCGTGGGATGGAACCCGCCCAACCAGAAAATCTAATACATTCCATTTTTTATCAGTTGAGCGAAAAGTGTTTGGCACATATATATAATTTTGTGCATTTTCTCCCTCTCTAGGCTCCTGAGTCCAATGAGATCAAAGGTGTCGAGCTGTATTACTATTATTATTATGAGTTTTGTTAACATGTAAGATACGCACAGGTTGGAAATTTGGATTTTACTTTCTTACATATGTAAAAATTTGAATTTTTCATTTTTTTTTCCAAATTTTTAATCCCACACTTACCAAATATAGATAAAAAAAAAATTCAAAACCTATTTTCAAGTCTGACCAAACAGTCCCTTGTGATAGTGGACTCACCCAACCAGAAAATCTAATACATTCCATTTTATCAGTTAAGCAGAAAGTGTTTGGTATATATATATATATATATATATATATATATATATGTATATATATATATATATATATAATGAGATCAAAGGATGAGATCAAAGGTGTCAAGCTGTGTCTATTACTATTATTATTATGGGTTTTGTTAACATGTAATGTACCCATGAGTGATGAGTCGAGCTCAGGAGTCAGCCCATTTGTTAAATGCTATGAATGAAAAAAATGTAAAACTCTGTTAACCATTCCAGTTGTATACATATACATATTTTTTGAAAATAGTAATTGTGTCAAACGTCCCTTATGGAAATCGGTCTCTTGACCACTCGGACAGCATGCCTCATCACTACCTCTAGATTACGTAAGATGCAGATTCAAGCATTTGTTGGTGTGGGCTTTTGCCCACCCCAAAATAATTATTTTTTTCCCATATAACTTTTTATTTTTATTTTTATTTTTATTTTTAATATTGATTAGCCCACTTCTAGTCCACTCAAATTTATGGTAGCCCATCCAGCAATCGTTTCTGGATCCGTCCATGGAGGGGTCATTGGCACCAATTGCATATATATATATATATATATATATATATATATATATATATATATATATATATATATATATATATATATATATATATATATTTTGTGTTCTCCTCCGATCGATAAATTTTTAGGGTTCTATTTTGTCGCGACGGCTACTGCAAGCATTGTTGGATATGTAAACCAAAATTTGTCATGCATGGATGTATCTAGAATGTCAAATTCATTAGGAAGAGTCAAAGTTCATTGTTGCATGCATGAATGAATCTAGAAAACCTAAGAGTCATGTTCATTGTAGTTAATGCATCTTGATGTATCGTGAGTCCTATAAATAGCTATGTAAGCAAATGGTTGATGAGTGAAAAAAAAACAAATCAAGCAAGAAAACAAAGTTGTTTATGCAGCCCACTAAATCAAATATCCTCTTTTGTAATATCATTCTCTTTGTATCCTACAAGCATTGGATGCTATTCCTGAGGTCTACATGCAGCGAGTGACTCATGAAAAATATTCCCTAGTTTGATAGGTGAAGAACAAGCAAAAGAATCACATTAATTACTCGCCAAAAACTTTAAAATTAATCTGATATCACAATTCAGAACCATTACAAGAGAATTCCATCAACCACTTGTTCATGTGATCGCCAAACCCACGAGCAGGAGACACACTGCAGCCACTGCTGGCAAGCTCGCTCAGCTCGATCTCCCCCCAGAAATCCTCCTCCTCCTCCTCGGACTTCGCGACCGCATCCGTCGCGGCTCCGGAGGCCGCCGGGTCGATCCTTGCGGCCGCGGCCGCCGCGGCTCGGACGTCCCCCGGGCTCAGCGTGCCCGGGGAAGGGAGGAGGTGGGCCTGGTCGGGGAAGTTGAGGTGCGCCTTGCGCCCCTTGAGGCAGCTGGCGGCGGCGTCGTAGGCGCGGGCGGCCATCTCCGGGGTCGGGAAGGAGCCGAGCCAGATCCTGGACTTCTTCCGCGGCTCCCGTATTTCCGACACCCACCTCCCCCACCGCCGCTTCCTGACCCCTCGGTAGAGGGGGTGGCGGGTGCCGGCCGCGCGAGCCAGATCTGTCGGGAGATCGTTGACGGCTGTCGTCGGTGGTGCAGACGGTGGTGGTGGTGATGGAAGAGGAAGAGGAAGAGGAAGAGGAAGAGGAAGAGGAAGAGGAAGGGGAGGATCGTCCTCCATTGTTTCGTTGGAGATTGATTGAGCTATAGCTAGAACGAAGGACCTGTTATAACGAGAGGGGTTGTTGAGGAGTCTGTGGATGTTGTGAAGTTACTGAACTGGCCAGTGTTCTCGTCACTCACCAACTAACTAACATTTCATAATTCATACCGGTTTACCGCGGGAAGCTTTGACTACTGTTAGAGACTTGGCAGTTGAAATGAGTTACTGATCATTCCAATGTCATATTTGTATGAAATATTTTTGGACTATTTAGTTTTAGAATCTCACACACACATATATATTAGGTTCGAATTTCGAAATTGTTTGATGTTAGTATTTTGGGTCTCGAAATTACAATTTATTAGTCTACATGAAAAATAATTTTGAGACAATAACTCTACCATCAATCAATTTCGAAATCCAAACTGTAATATCCATTCATACGCTGAGATTCTAAAACTAAATATTCTAATATTTTTATCCAAAATATAGAAATCATCATATTCTTTCACTACTTTAAAAACTAAAAGATATTGTTATTTTTTATACGTAAATAGTGTTAAAAACTACTGTTTTAGTGGAGATTTTGACTGTCGGTATGAGACGAGAGTATTTTTTTTTTTAAATAGTAGAAATATATGCTACCTTTCATATCTTGAATGAGATTATTTACTCAAATATTACTATTTTTATGGACGCGGTTTTGGCGGATTAGTGTGCTACAGTACTGGTCATAGATGAATGCATATCCAATAATCCAACTAAAACTTGTCTGTAACTCTAAATATACACAACTTTGAGCGTCGTTTCCAATTAGATTCGATGCCAAATACATAATATAGACAGAAACAGTTATATAGTAGCCTAACTATTGTCACCATGTGACTTGTGAGAACAAGAGAGGACACTATATGACAATATTATTAATTGATCTCTCGTACATGTTTATGCAATTTTAATTTTTACAAAACAAACAAAAAAATATCAAGATAGTAAAGTATACATGATAAGTAATAACAAATTCAGCCAAGCATATCAGAATGCGCCATGTGAAACCAAATATTCAAGCCAACAAATTATTAAATTAACCCAATTTTTCGAATTAAGCTATAGAAATAGAAGGCATAAAAATTACATGAAAATGTCTAACATGATCGAACAGCAACAAAGCTTGTTTTATAGTCCAGAAAAAAAAAAAAAAGGCAGCTTGTTTAATATATTATATACGTAGCCTGCATGCGACACCACCATTCTATAAAAATTAACTAACAAAAATCAAAGTAAATTATAAACATTATACAGAGACAATTCTCAACATGGGTTCTTTATTGATTTTAACATTCAACATTCAAGACTTCAAGGTTGAAGCAGCTGCCACAGTGCCGTTGGCCACTAATTATTTTCAAAAAAACTATAGAAATAATAGCAAATAACATGTGAAAATGTGTTGATGTGAATACTACCAGACACCAGTGTAGACTTATAGTTGTATAATAGAAAAGTCATTAGGTTGTCGACTGTCGACAAGTCCACAATGCAAGTCCGCGAGTCCGCAATCGACAAGTCCACGATGCAATCCCACGAGTCGGCAATCAACAACGACAAGTCCACTAGGGACTATTTGGTTCAAGTTTCTTGAGAATGGATTTTAGATTATTTTTTTTAATCCACTTTTGATATGTTTAGGATTAAAAATTTGGAGGATTTAGATTTTCACATATGTAAGAAAGTAAAATCCAAGTCCTCCGAATTTTTTTTTTTTGCTTTACTCAAAATGTTGTTTTGGTGCATTAGTTACAATTTTTTTTTATGATGACACTCTTAATGACAATAATTGAATTTAGATAATAATAACATAAAAAAATTAGTAAAATAGTATTTATGAAAAACTAAATAAATTAATATTTTTATTTATAGCTGAACCAAATATGAGAATGAAAAAATTAGTAACGTTTAATTATTTTTCAATAAAAAAGAAATAAAAAGTTAATTACTATAAATATGAAACTTTCATCCAACCCCGGATAAATTGGCAACGACAAGACTTAAGAGGAGGTAACTAAGGTAAGTTTAATAATGTAAATTTGCGAAAATTTAAAGAATTTTTATTTCTGGACTGGTGATATAGATATATCTTATAATAAGCAGTCTAAATAACTAATATATTAAAATACCCATCCCGATAAAAACTTAAGGGGTTTCGAGATCCAATTATCCAAACAATAACAGCAGTACAAAATATGAATCGATATAAGAAAAATAAAGACAAATATATACTTTTCATCATGGAAAGATACATGAACGAATATAGTAATAATTACAATAATAATAAAGGATGTAGTTATTGATACTCCTATAATTTTATCTACCGCTTTAATTTTTTATCATCTAAATTTTAAATTTGTCCCAACATAAACATTATTGACAACCGTAGAATGTCATCATACACTCCTCTTTTTATATATATGTTAAATTATATTTGAAATTTGAATAATATAAAATTAAAGAAAAGTGCATGATAATTTTTTTAGGTGTGTTACTAATGTCACCCATAATAAATTATTGTAATTATAATAAAAATGCAAGGAAGAAAGTAGCAGATTAAGCTACGGTATGCACACTGCTTACTTCACTCTAGTATCTGTGTACATGACACACGAGCTAGAAGAATATGTATTAAGGAATAAATGTATGTATGGATATACGTACATAAATAAATATATCACCTACATTACTGTATTGTATCTGTACGCAGACGGTGGAAAGAGAGGAGAGGGAGTCTCGGGTCACACGTGGGCGTAGGTCGCAATCAGTACAAGCTGTAATCAGTAATGTAGACAGTAGGCAGCATGGGCTGCTCAGAGAGAGATTGTGAGAGTCATAATAATTAGACATGTACATGTTTGAGCGTTGCATGATGGCTTCTGCTGCTGCTGTGAATGTCCCTTTGCTTTCGCTGCAACCCACCCTCCACCAGCAGACGCGTGGGCTCGATGGTCACTTAGACCATCTCCAATGGTGATTTTTAAAACAGAAAATTTCATGTAGGGGGAAGGAATTCATGTTATTTACGTAAAAAGGGAGAAATTTTTGAAAATTTCAGATATAGGAATCTGGCGCCAGTTGAACTGGCGCCCAATTTTTTTTTTTTTTTAAAGGGGGCGCCAGTTGCACTGGCGCCGAAAATAAAAAAAAATTAAAAAAAAATCCTGGCTCCAGTACAACTGGCGCCAGGTTTGGTTAGGATGGGGTGGGGGGCGAGGGGGGGAGGGGGGGGGGGGGGGGGGGGGGGGGGGGGTGAGGTGTTGGTGTTGGCTGTTTCTTTTTTTTTTTTTTTTTTTTTTTTACACCATTTCTTTTCTTTTCATTTTATCTTTCCTTCTTTCTTTATTATATTAACTAAATAAATTTTGTTATTATCTATATTATACAATTAATATATAAAAATAAACAAAAAAAATATTTGTATTTATAAACATATTAATTTGTATTTTTTTATCATCTATTTTGTATTAATAACAAATTCTCATATATATATATATATATATATATATATATATATATATATATATATATATATATATATATATATATATATCAAACCAGTACATTTTGTTATTATCTTTTAGTTTTAGTTTAGTTAATATATATAATAACAAAATATACTAGTTAATATAAAATTATAATATACAAATATATTAACTAGTATATTTTATTATTATACAAAATCAAACTAAAAGATAATAACAAAATGTTTTAGCTTGGTTTGATAAGATAATAACAATATGTTTTAGATGATAACAAAATATACTAGTTTGATAAGATTATATATATATATATATATATATATATATATATATAATATATATATATATATATATATATATATATATATATATATATATATATATATATATATATATATATATATATAAATTAAAACTAAAACTAAAACTAAAAGATAATAACAAATTGTTTTAGTTTGGTTTGATAAGATAATAACAAAATGTTTTAGATGATAACAAAATGTACTGGTTTGATAATATATATATATATATATATATATATAGATATATATATATATATATATATATATATATATATATATATATATATATATATATAAAACCAAACTAAAAAAAAAAAAAAAAAAAAAAATATATATATATATATATATATATATATATATATATATATATATCTATATATATATATATATATATATATATATATATATATATATATATAAAACCAAACTAAAACTAAAAGATCATAACAAAATATTTTAGTTTGGTTTGATAAGATAATAACAAAATGTTTTAGATGATAACAAAATGTACTGGTTTGATATATATATTATATATATATATATATATATATATATATATATCTATATATATATATATATATATATATATATATGAGAATTTGTTATTAATACAAATAGATGATAAAAAATACAAATTAATATGTTTATAAATACAAATATTTTTTTTGTTTATTTTTATATATTAATTGTATAATATAGATAATAACAAAATTTATTTAGTTAATATAATAAAGAAAGAAGGAAAGATAAAATGAAAAGAAAAGAAATGGTGTAAAAAAAAAAAAAAAAAGAAACAGCCAACACCCCCCACCCCCCCCCCACCCCCCCCCCCCACCCCCCTACCCCATCCCAACCAAGCCTGGCGCCAGTTGTACTGGAGCCAGGAATTTTTTTTTATATTCGGCGCCAGTGCAACTGGCGCCCCCTTTAAAAAAAAATAAAAATTGGGCGCCAGTTCAACTGGCGCCAGATCCCTATATCTGAAATTTTCAGAAACTTCTCCCTTTTTACGTAAATAACATGAATTCCTTCCCCCTACATGAAATTTTCTGTTTTTAAAATTGAGTTCTTATCCTACTTGGCATTGTACTTTAAGGAAATTTCTATCCTAGTTGGAAGAGTTTCTACATAAAAGTTGTAGACATACAAAAATATTTTCCAATGGTTTTTCATTTCTATCCTATGTGTGACATAGTAAAAGGACCAATTCAATGGTGTGGGGCCCAATAATAATTGTCATGAGAGATAGAAGAATTTCTATGAGAGTTTCTACATGTAGAAATTCTCCTAGAAAGTTTTCATCCTACATCATTGCCACCTAGGATAGAAATGGTGATAGAAATCACCATTGGGAGAAGTTTTTTCTAAAATGGATTTCTTCCATAGAAATAGGAAAGATAAAAACCCCCATTGGAGATGGTCTAATCCCTCTATATAAATTTTTTTATAATGCAAAACCCAACAAATCCGAAATACAGTATAATTAGTATTAGCAACTCCAAGTTCTAAATTTATAACAAAGTTTTTGGATGTATTCATATTATACTATAAACAACTGGATGGCATAATATGGATAAAAATAATAATTCATATGCAAAGTAGTTGAAGATGACAAATATTATGTCAGGGGTCCTAAAGTTTTCCATTGCAAGAATGAGGATAAAAATGTATGTAACTTTACAGAAGATGGAATCATAAATCAAATACAATTTTTTTGGATGCAATGAATCAAGAAATTATTTGTATATTATTTGTATACATGGATAAAAAAATATTAAAAAATAATTGTCAATAACAACATTATAAAGGCCCGGGAAGCTCCCTAGTCCCCACTAGTGATGATGCTCTCTCACCAAATAAAAAATAGTCATAAAAAAATAAAGGTGCAAAAAAAAAGGTAAACCTCACTCAAACAAGGATCAGGCTCCTTCTTGTCGTGACTCATGAAATCGTTTCAGGTTTGGTTGCCAGAAAGAAGCAAAAAAGAAAAAAAAAAGATGCTATTAGAGATTGAGAGAGAGATGATATTAGCTTAGCAAATGCTAAGTGGAAAGCGGGGAGTGTTTTTTTTTAGATTTTTTGTGGGAGAGGAGATGAAGAGGCGGCTTAGAAATATGGTGATAATTGTTAGTCCCGGGGGCTTGATCGAAGATGAAAACTAATGCAATCGAGATCTGAGATGTCACACAAAACTTTGTGATGATCAAACTCAAGATCTACGAATAAAACTAAAAAGTCAAATTACAATATGAAGGAGAAAAATAGCAAAGAGAAGATCTCTTGTTCTTCCTTGCAAACGTGTTGCAATTGGGACAGAACAAGTTACAATAATCTAGAGAGATGAGAAGAAGAACAATGCTGGGGTGTCAAAACACCGTTGCTCAAAGCAAGATTCGCCCCACACGATCTGCTTCCAGGAACCAGCAAGTTTGAAGAACTTGGTGGAACGCTCGATGTCACCTCTGTTCTGACTCCTCGGATGGACTTGCAATGGCGGCAGCAACTCCCTTTCTTTCTCTCTTTTCTGACTTGTATTTTTCGTAGTAGTCACAAAGGAGGCCAGAAGAGAGTATTTATAGAGAGAGGGTGGAAACCCTAGCCGCCTCTTCAGTTATGGAAAGATTGAATCAAATCACAAAAAGATAGCAACGAATTAATTCTAATCCCACAAAGATAGGAACTGAATTAATTCAAATCCCACAAATATAGTAACGAAATTAATTCAAATCCCACAAAGATAGGATCTGAATTAATCGCATTGATTCACCCTTTCCATAACCGATTTGAAATCTGCACAGTCAGCGTAGCCCTCCATGCGGCAGCAGCAGCAGCAGCCTGGCCGCATGGACCGCTTGGGCCGCATGGACCGCATGGGCCGTATGGACCGCATGTGCCGCATGAGCCGCATGAGCCGCATGGACCGCATGAGCCGCATGAGCCGCATGGACCGCATGGACCGCATGGACCGCATGAGCCGCATGAGCCGCATGAGCCGCATGGACCGCATGAGCCGCATGAGCCATGGACCGCATGAGCCGCATGGCCGTATGAATCGCATGGCCGCATGAGCCTCATGAGGCCGCATATGAGCCGCATGCCGCATAAGACCGCATGGCCGCATATGAGCCGCATAAAGACCGCATGACTGCTGACGTGCTAAGTGCAAAGTACGCCAACAAAACGCCACATTACGCCTCATGAGCCCATGAGCCCGAGTCCGAGTCCGAGTCCGAGTCCGAGTCGCTAAGCCCCTTTGGGGCTTAGCTCCAAGTGGAATTAATCCAAGAGAATGACAAAAACATTAATGCTTAATCCTTGGAGCCTTATTCTTACCTCCTAGTAAAATCACCCACATGGTTCCCTCCTTAGGGTCACCACCCCATGTGCATCTCTCAACAACACACCGAAGTATATATGTTGAGATAACTCATGGTGCTTTTCCAATGTGGGACTAAAATTTTACAAGGCATGTTGAGAGCAAGCTCTCTCCATGTAAGTAAAGCACCAACAATCCCCCACATATCACAACATATATATGTGTCCAGGGTTGAGCGTTCCCCACAGTAACTGTCCATTTTGCATTAGGATAGATGTCGCTGACGACTTGAATCTTCCCGCATGGGTTAAATAACAATGTGATACAAGAATGGACTACGCCTTGAATTCTGTACCACAATTGTAATTCTTCCCACTCACAAAGTGTAGTTACGTGTGCTTCTGGCTGCATATTAAAGGCCCTGTGCCAGCCTGGTTTCAGTGTATAATTTTGGGCGTCTACAAGTTTACCCTCAAGAGACGGCCTGATATCTCTTTTCATACACTATAGGTGAGTTCTTTATTAAAGAGATATGGCATGAAGCCTTGCGCTTCCTTGCGGTGCTACGCCGCTATGACATGGCCTGAAGCCGAGGCATTACCCCTACCTGGGAACCTCATCGTAGTGTCATACTACTGTAGCATGAGGTCACAAGCCTCTTTGTAGTGCCAAACTACCCAGCATGAAGCCTAAGGCTTCCTTGCGGTGTTACGCCGCAACGACATGGCTTGCAATGCCGAGGCTTTACCCCTACCTGGGTACCTCATCGTGGTGTCGTGCCACTGTAACATGGGGCCATCCTCCCCTTTGTAGTGCTGTCTACAACTCTTTAATTACGTCATACAGCATTAGGCTACCTGCCTATTTGCGGTGCTACGCCGCTGTGACTTGGCTTGCAAAGCCGAGGCATTACCCCTACCTGGGAACCTCATGGTAGAGTCATCCCACTGTAGCATGGAGTTTTACTCCTTGTAGTGCTGCTCTACCGTGCTTCCTGTAAAGCACACCAGACATTCACTCTGCCTGAGAACTCATTAAGGCGTTTAAGCCAACCTTCCACAGGATTTGTTTTTTCGCAGAAAAATATATAGTAGACAACAGTGGTTATGGGTCCGTATCCCTTCCATGTTCCAGAGAACAAGTACCCACTGTTACCTGATAGTTTCCCAGTCAGTGATCCTCCTTTGAACCAAAAGTTAGATGCCTAGTAGATTTTTCTTTGAACTAATAGCATAAAACTTTATGGTAGGATTACAAAGACACACTATCAGAATGCCTTCAAGCCCATTTTACAAGCTGTGTCATCGACCAACTGGCGCTTGAGGCCCTTTGTGAACGGATCTGCCAGGTTCTCCTGACTCCGAACATCAACCACTGTAATTACACCTCTTTTGATAAGATCGTGTACTGCCCTGTGCTTCAACCGCACAGTCCTCTTCTTCCCTTTGAAGAGGTCATTTGATGCCACCGCCGCAGTCGCCTGGTTGTCACAGTATATCGGTATCGCCGGTATCTGAGCCCCAACCACTGGAAGATCATACATGAGCTCTCGAAGCCATTCTGCTTCATCTGCTGCAGTTTCAAGTGCATAGAATTCAGATTCCATGGAAGAACGAGAGAGTACAGTCTGCTTCTTCGACTTCCACGATATAGCAGCTCCACCCAAGGAAAAGATATATCCACCTGTGGATCTCTCGCTTTCCACCTCTGAACACCAGCTAGCATCACTGAAGCCTTCCACTACTGTCGTATACCCGTTGTAGTGCAGTGCATATGTCTGAGTCTTCTTGAGATATCTCATTACTCGCTTCACAGCTTTCCAGTGCTCAACCCCTGGGTTGCTTGTGAACCGACTCAGCATTCCCACGGCGAAAGCTATGTCAGGCCTTGTGGCAGTAGTTACGTACATCAAACTTCCGATAACGCTAGAATACTCCAGCTGCCTGACGCTTTCCCTCGAGTTTGGCTTCAGCTTCTGATCACACCTGTATGGCGTATCGATCCCTGAAAGATCCTTATACCCATAGCGTGTGAGCATCTTCTCAATATAGTGAGATTGTGACAGCGCTACTCCAGTGTCTGTCCGGATGATCTTTGTCACGCCCCGCTCCCGGAATACGGACGAACGAGAACGTGAACAGCCAGCTACGTATATTGGGACGGCAACCATCCCGCTATACGATCACGGCTGTCTAGCATGTGAGGGTATTCTACAAACCAACAGTCTCTTACGGTCCAAATGGCCTATTGTCTCAATCTCATCAAGTAAAATAAGTTACAAGATAACAGATCACCAAATATACAATTGTAAGGCGTCCCAAACATTACATATAAGATGATCATGAAAACTAGTCGTAACAAAATGTAAAGACTAGCTCAGAGTTAAGTCATACATGATCAACCCCCGGGGCTTGTCAATCACGTTACAGCCCGCAGGCAGATAATAAATACAAGTTGCAATCGAGCTAACACGTGCTCGTCGGCTAAACGCCTCAAAATAATATGAAGTTACAATAAAGTGGGCGAACAAAAGAAACCCACTCGAAGGCTTGGTCACGCCTGGCGGTCACCATCTGGCTGGAAGACAGGTAGATCCCTTGCTGTTGCTCCGGTATCTGGCCATACAAAACCAGCTGGGTCAGACCCCAGAAAGAGCAAGTGCCACAAAGGAGGCTTCACTTAAGGACTAAAACCAGCAAATCATTAGTAAACAAAAGCAGCAAAAGAAATTAGTAAAAGCATATTGAGATTTGTGCGGTACCAATGCACGTATCCCGATCACAGAAAAAGGAAACAAGTAACTTGATTAGAAAATAATAATAATACCGGAGAACATGGCAGATAAGATGCATGAAAAATAAGAAATAAATGCTATCCGGGCAATAAACAAGGAAGGACAAATGTACCGTACCAGGAAACCTGAACAGTACGTAGTCACTAACCAGTCTATTGCTTGAAGATAACAATCATATACAGGAAGCTATAACATAGATAAGTGCCATCTACACAATAAACACGGTAAGGACAAATGTACCGTACCAGGTAGCCAGGTTACCACTGTAACCCTTCACCTAAACAGTACATAGTCACTGACCAGTTATTGCCTAGAGGACAGTCATACAAGAGAGTTACACTACAGTGACAGAGAAGAAGTCTTGCAATCACATCCAGTGCAAGTCAAGCATTCAAGTTCCAGAGACTGGAACAATCAAGAGCTGGACCCATCAGGGCTGGTCCTAGACCAGACCAGACAAGGCTGGACACAATCCAATAATACACGGCCAATCATAGCCTACTGCTTGCTACATTAACTAACTAGGGTTATCACAAGCCTAGTTACTAACAAGATGCAAGTGAGATGTATCTCCGCCACAAGCCCTGCAGCTATCCAGGTTACCCAGGCGAATATTAGTATAGTGACAATTAGAGAGAGAGACTACATTCTTGTTATCATTACAAGTAGCTTGAGGAAGCACCACTTGGCAGTGAGCTGGAAATGCGCCCTACTCGTCGGCAGGCTACAAGTCCAAACGATTGTGGCCGGGGTAACGGGATCGCCTGTAGCTGAGGAACATCTCATCATGACTAGTGAATTAAGCTAGTTGTTAATCTTAGTTCATTTCCAATATGAATTCCTGACCGTGGGAAATCAAGAATTCACGTCCTAGACATGATGCAAGACAAGACTGGTGAATTGATCAAACACAAGAAGGTACACCCACGGTGTCAAGACAAGCTATACTAGTCAAGTGAGCCTGCCTCGGCAGCTCAAGTTGTCAAATTATCATGCCAAGTCATGTCATGTTACAAGCTGGAAGTGCGCCGCCACGAGCCACTATCAAGTTATCTAGTTGTTAAGGTTACAAGTTACAAGTTATTAGCCAGGATTTATTTATCGTGTCAGGGCCATAAGGCATATCACAATGCAACTATTCTACAAGTAAAAGAAACATAATCCTGAGTGCACCCAAACGGCCACCGATGTAAAAGGCATGAAAAGTACAATAAGGCTGAAAACATGACTTTATAAATAAGACCATAAGAAAACACTTTCTGATGTAACAAGAGATAACAAAACCAGGGACAACGCCGTACTAGCATTAAATCAAATCGTGCCCACATCGTGTTCGGGTCAAGCTCGGGTCAAAAGGCGTAAGGATATAAACCAGGGGTAAGGTGTTCCCAAATTAGTGTCAAGATTCAAGAAAGCAGTACACAAATACAGGAAATCGTGTCAAGACGTGTCGAGTCTAGTCAAGTCGTGTTGTGAGCACCAAAATCTCAGGAAGCTCCAAATTATGAAAAGAAAACCAAATCCCAGAGAAAGCAATACAGGCACTAGGGGTGCAGGGGTACAGGGGCACTAGGGCAGGCCAGGCATACTGGAGTGCGCCTAGAGGCAGCACACTAGAGTGTGCCAGGGAGGCAGCACACTAGAGTGCGCTTACTAGCTGCACACTAAAGTGCGCCTAGTCTGGACAGGTCAATCCGCGCCTAGAGCCAATGGGGCAAACCGCGCCTAGATCCATTGGATCAAATGGCGCCTAAGTCAAGGGAACAGTGAACTGCGCCTAAAATGATAAATATAGGCGCAGTCGGGCAAGCCAAGGGAAAGTAGGCGCTATCTGCCTAACAGGAGGAAATGGGCGCTATCTGCCAATCTGGGAAAATAGGCGCAGTCTGCCAACCGCGCCTGAAATGACGCCAAGGAGGTGCCATCGAGGGGCGGCGGCGAACAGCACCCAAGGAGGCGCGATCGAGACGAACCGCGCCTAAGGAGGCGCGTTCGAGCGAGCCGCGCCTAAAGAGGCGCGCTCGAAAAGGAGGCGCAGACTGCGAACCGCGCCTAAGAAGGCGCAGTTGAACGAACAGCGCCTAAAGAGGCGTGTTCGAGGAAGTAGGCGCCATCGGCCAGAACAGCAAGTCATCTTCTCCAAAAATCCGAGAAGAGAACCCATGGAACTCAAAACTTTGGAACATCATAAATCCATCAATACAAACCCAAATCCGGATTTTCAAAGCTCTAACTTGTGTAAAATTGAAAGCTCTACAACATGGAAACATTGAATCCAACAAAAGAACAAATTTGGGAGATCAAATCTCAAAAAATCCGAAAACACTCCAAACCTAGATCTACATGATTCCAAGCTCCAAATCAAGAAAACCCAAGATCTAATGTTGCTCATAGGGTGCTAAACTAGCTAATGGGCACATAAAATCCGGCCCTCAAGTGTGAGCAAGGTGCACTTGCCTAATGGGGGTGATTCTCTCTTAGGGAAGAAGAAGAAGGAAGGGAGAGGGGGTGGCCGGCTGTGAAGTGGGAAAATGAGAGGGGAGAGAAAGAGAGAGAGGGGATTAAATGATGGTGGGGTGTGATGGAGGTGAGGGAGAGTATAGGTTAAAGGGTTCCAATGCAATCTCAAACCAAATAAAACCGAACCAAGTCTCCAAATCAAACCAAGTTAAACCAAGCCAAGCTCTTCCACATAAATTCGAGCCAAAATACGAAAGCCGAGAATACTGCAAGTTGAGCAAAATACAATGCAGGCCAAAGTCCAATCAAAATCCAGAAGTCATTAACCAGATTAACCCATAATGATAAATGACAATTAAACTACCACAAGATTACGAAATAAACTACAATTAACTAGACAAGAAAAAAAATAAAAATACGGGTCAGAAATACGAATACGCAATAAAATACGTACCACGAATTTCGAGATATTACATCCTACCCACCTTAAAAGAATTCCGTCCTCGGAATTTATTCAAGAGGTTAGAGATGTCGGGACAAGCTACACTAGCACAAGCTATCTAGAGCTAGCAATCAATCAAGCAATCATTCATACAAGCAAGGATTCGAAGTGCAAGGCATGAGAAAATTTCACACCTTACGAGCCAAAACCGATTGGGATACGTGTTCGGATGTCATCCTTACACTCCCACGTTTGACTCCCCAAGGAGTGATGAACTCAAGCAACACGGACTAACTGATAGTCTGGCGCATTGAGGTCTTACTCTCTGATCAAATACGAACACGGGCCTCTCCACATCCGAAAAGATTAAAGGTTGGTACCAATAACCAAATAACCTTTTCGAATGATCAGGGTACAACTCGGGTCCGGGACATGCCGTCGTAATTAGGTTTCATGAAATAAGTCATGTGCCCTTGGTAACGACGGCGGAAAGCAAGATAAAGATGCAGCTACCTCTCCGACGATTCCGAATCTGAGCTTGGGCTAGGGCAAACTGCCGCGGGTTCTGTTGCTGGAATGCTTGAACCTGAGTCGGCAATGGTCCTGGAAACGGGAACTGCTGTTGTTGGTAAACTGGTGCTGGTCCCATAACCGAGGGACTAGTCACTGTTGAAGCTGAATCGACTCTGAATGGACAGGACCCCACTCTATGGTCTGGTGCTCCATACAACAAACACAATCCCAGAGCCTTGCGACACTCTGCTACTACATGCCCAGGCTTACCACAATAAGAACAGCCCACTGAGGAAGACTGCTCTTTCTCCTGCTTCTGCTGAGGGTACGTCGGGGTTGAGTACTGATCCGACGTAACTGAAGCTGCTCGCCTCGGAGTTTCAATGGTCAAGGCCCTGGCTGCTGGGGCTGGAGCTGAAGATCGGTTCCTCTGACTGTGGGACCGCCTTCGTTCTCCGGTTCTGTCTACTATCCTCTGGGAAGTGTACTCGTACCTCCTCGCTGCTCGCAACACGGCTTCATAAGTCTGATGCTCGAACTGTTCTACTGCCAAGATAATCTCCAAGTGAAGTCCTTGCTGGAACCTCTGCGCTCTGTCAAGCTCGGTCGCCACCAAGGTGGGAGCAAACCGACTAAGTCTCGAAAACTCGGCCGCGTATCCGTCGACCGTTCTGCCTCCTTGTTTCAGGTTGCAAAACTTGGTCTGCAAGTCATATCGAGCCACTGCATCATAATACTTGATCTGGAACTTCTCGCTGAACACTGCCCAAGGAACAGGTGTTGCCAATCCCACTGCTTGCGCAGCCCACCAATTGCGGGCTAGATCCAATAACTGTAGGCGCACCACTGCTACCTTCTCGTCTTCTGGAGTCTTCGCTGCTTCAAGAATAATCTCTATATCCTGTAGCCAAGCATCGGCAGCCACCGCATCTTCAGTACCGTTGAAGAAGGGAGGGTTCAGGCTCTTGAATCTGTTGACTGCACTATTCCGACCACTTCCACTCAGAGTATCTTGTACTGCCTGCTGCAAGGCATCATCTCGGCGGTTCTGAGACGCAAGCAACTCACGGACGAGTCCTACCAAGACTCCATCTTCTGACCCTGCTAGCTGATCTGGCTGGACTGGGAATTCTGGCTCTACAGGAGGCATGGCTTGGGAAGCTGCTGCTGACGACTGAGCTTCGTTCTCTGACTGCTGCTGGACTACTGGCTGAACTCTCTCTGGCTGGTCAGCAGGAACATCCCCACTGAAGCAATGACATCAGGAAAATAAAGGAAAGGACCAGGATGATTCAAAGATGCAAGCATGTTATCAGTCGAGAATTCAAGGAGATGCAAAGATACAACGGGAGATCAAGGGCGAGCACAGATTGAGACATCTACCGGTAACCCTCACATTTCTTGTTTGACAAGACCTGCATGGGCCACCACTAAAACTGTCACGCCCCGCTCCCGGAATACGGACGAACGAGAACGTGAACAGCCAGCTACGTATATTGGGACGGCAACCATCGCGCTATACGATCACGGCTGTCTAGCATGTGAGGGTATTCTACAAACCAACAGTCTCTTACGGTCCAAATGGCCTATTGTCTCAATCTCATCAAGTAAAATAAGTTACAAGATAACAGATCACCAAATATACAATTGTAAGGCGTCCCAAACATTACATATAAGATGATCATGAAAACTAGTCGTAACAAAATGTAAAGACTAGCTCAGAGTTAAGTCATACATGATCAACCCCCGGGGCTTGTCAATCACGTTACAGCCCGCAGACAGATAATAAATACAAGTTGCAATCGAGCTAACACGTGCTCGTCGGCTAAACGCCTCAAAATAATATGAATTTACAATAAAGTGGGCGAACAAAAGAAACCCACTCGAAGGCTTGGTCACGCCTGGCGGTCACCATCTGGCTGGAAGACAGGTAGATCCCTTGCTGTTGCTCCGGTATCTGGCCATACAAAACCAGCTGGGTCAGACCCCAGAAAGAGCAAGTGCCACAAAGGAGGCTCCACTTAAGGACTAAAACCAGCAAATCATTAGTAAACAAAAGCAGCAAAAGAAATTAGTAAAAGCATATTGAGATTTGTGCGGTACCAATGCACGTATCCCGATCACAGAAAAAGGAAACAAGTAACTTGATTAGAAAATAATAATAATACCGGAGAACATGGCAGATAAGATGCATGAAAAATAAGAAATAAATGCTATCCGGGCAATAAACAAGGAAGGACAAATGTACCGTACCAGGAAACCTGAACAGTACGTAGTCACTAACCAGTCTATTGCTTGAAGATAACAATCATATACAGGAAGCTATAACATAGATAAGTGCCATCTACACAATAAACACGGTAAGGACAAATGTACCGTACCAGGTAGCCAGGTTACCACTGTAACCCTTCACCTAAACAGTACATAGTCACTGACCAGTTATTGCCTAGAGGACAGTCATACAAGAGAGTTACACTACAGTGACAGAGAAGAAGTCTTGCAATCACATCCAGTGCAAGTCAAGCATTCAAGTTCCAGAGACTGGAACAATCAAGAGCTGGACCCATCAGGGCTGGTCCTAGACCAGACCAGACAAGGCTGGACACAATCCAATAATACACGGCCAATCATAGCCTACTGCTTGCTACATTAACTAACTAGGGTTATCACAAGCCTAGTTACTAACAAGATGCAAGTGAGATGTATCTCCGCCACAAGCCCTGCAGCTATCCAGGTTACCCAGGCGAATATTAGTATAGTGACAATTAGAGAGAGAGACTACATTCTTGTTATCATTACAAGTAGCTTGAGGAAGCACCACTTGGCAGTGAGCTGGAAATGCGCCCTACTCGTCGGCAGGCTACAAGTCCAAACGATTGTGGCCGGGGTAACAGGATCGCCTGTAGCTGAGGAACATCTCGTCATGACTAGTGAATTAAGCTAGTTGTTAATCTTAGTTCATTTCCAATATGAATTCCTGACCGTGGGAAATCAAGAATTCACGTCCTAGACATGATGCAAGACAAGACTGGTGAATTGACCAAACACAAGAAGGTACACCCACGGTGTCAAGACAAGCTATACTAGTCAAGTGAGCCTGCCTCGGCAGCTCAAGTTGTCAAATTATCATGCCAAGTCATGTCATGTTACAAGCTGGAAGTGCGCCGCCACGAGCCACTATCAAGTTATCTAGTTGTTAAGGTTACAAGTTACAAGTTATTAGCCAGGATTTATTTATCGTGTCAGGGCCATAAGGCATATCACAATGCAACTATTCTACAAGTAAAAGAAACATAATCCTGAGTGCACCCAAACGGCCACCGATGTAAAAGGCATGAAAAGTACAATAAGGCTGAAAATATGACTTTATAAATAAGACCATAAGAAAACACTTTCTGATGTAACAAGAGATAACAAAACCAGGGACAACGCCGTACTAGCATTAAATCAAATCGTGCCCACATCGTGTTCGGGTCAAGCTCGGGTCAAAAGGCGTAAGGATATAAACCAGGGGTAAGGTGTTCCCAAATTAGTGTCAAGATTCAAGAAAGCAGTACACAAATACAGGAAATCGTGTCAAGACGTGTCGAGTCTAGTCAAGTCGTGTTGTGAGCACCAAAATCTCAGGAAGCTCCAAATTATGAAAAAAAACCCAAATCCCAGAGAAAGCAATACAGGCACTAGGGGTGCAGGGGTACAGGGGCACTAGGGCAGGCCAGGCATACTGGAGTGCGCCTAGAGGCAGCACACTAGAGTGTGCCAGGGAGGCAGCACACTAGAGTGCGCTTACTAGCTGCACACTAAAGTGCGCCTAGTCTGGACAGGTCAATCCGCGCCTAGAGCCAATGGGGCAAACCGCGCCTAGATCCATTGGATCAAATGGCGCCTAAGTCAAGGGAACAGTGAACTGCGCCTAAAATGATAAATATAGGCGCAGTCGGGCAAGCCAAGGGAAAGTAGGCGCTATCTGCCTAACAGGAGGAAATGGGCGCTATCTGCCAATTTGGGAAAATAGGCGCAGTCTGCCAACCGCGCCTGAAATGACGCCAAGGAGGTGCCATCGAGGGGCGGCGGCGAACAGCACCCAAGGAGGCGCGATCGAGACGAACCGCGCCTAAGGAGGCGCGTTCGAGCGAGCCGCGCCTAAAGAGGCGCGCTCGAAAAGGAGGCGCAGACTGCGAACCGCGCCTAAGAAGGCGCAGTTGAACGAACAGCGCCTAAAGAGGCGTGTTCGAGGAAGTAGGCGCCATCGGCCAGAACAGCAAGTCATCTTCTCCAAAAATTCGAGAAGAGAACCCATGGAACTCAAAACTTTGGAACATCATAAATCCATCAATACAAACCCAAATCCGGATTTTCAAAGCTCTAACTTGTGTAAAATTGAAAGCTCTACAACATGGAAACATTGAATCCAACAAAAGAACAAATTTGGGAGATCAAATCTCAAAAAATCCAAAAACACTCCAAACCTAGATCTACAAGATTCTAAGCTCCAAATCAAGAAAACCCAAGATCTAATGTTGCTCATAGGGTGCTAAACTAGCTAATGGGCACATAAAATCCGGCCCTCAAGTGTGAGCAAGGTGCACTTGCCTAATGGGGGTGATTCTCTCTTAGGGAAGAAGAAGAAGGAAGGGAGAGGGGGTGGCCGGCTGTGAAGTGGGAAAATGAGAGGGGAGAGAGAGAGAGAGGGGATTAAATGATGGTGGGGTGTGATGGAGGTGAGGGAGAGTATAGGTTAAAGGGTTCCAATGCAATCTCAAACCAAATAAAACCGAACCAAGTCTCCAAATCAAACCAAGTTAAACCAAGCCAAGCTCTTCTACATAAATTCGAGCCAAAATACGAAAGCCGAGAATACTGCAAGTTGAGCAAAATACAATGCAGGCCAAAGTCCAATCAAAATCCAGAAGTCATTAACCAGATTAACCCATAATGATAAATGACAATTAAACTACCACAAGATTACGAAATAAACTACAATTAACTAGACAAGAAAAAAAAATAAAAATACGGGTCAGAAATACGAATACGCAATAAAATACGTACCACGAATTTCGAGATATTACAATCTTTATGCCCAGGATGACATCTGCATCCCCCAAGTCCTTCATACTGAACTTGGTTGAGAGGAACTTCTTTGTCTCTGTGACACAGCCTATATCCGTACCTAGGATTAGCATGTCGTCCACGTACAGACAAACGATGACTCCTCTTCCATCAGCGAACTTTGTGTAAACATATTTGTCCGTCTCGCTGACTCTGTAGCCGTTTGACCTAATAACTTTGTCAAACTTCTCATGCCATATCTTGGGAGCTTGCTTCAAACCATATAATGATTTCACCAACTTGCAGACTTTGTCTTCAAGACCTTTGACGACAAATCCATCTGGCTGTTGCATGTAAATCTCTTCGGTCAGCTCCCCATTCAGGAATGCCGTCTTTACATCCATCTGATGTATCACCAACTTATGTATAGCTGCTAGAGCGATTAACATCCTGATGGTGGTCATCCGAGCTACTGGAGCGTACGTGTCGAAGTAGTCTATCCTCTATTTCTGAGAAAATCCCTTGGCGACCAGCCTGGCCTTGAACTTGTCAATAGTTCCATCTGCCTTCATCTTCTTCTTGAAGATCTATTTACATCCAATAGGCTTTTCTCCTTCAGGTAGATCTACCAACACCCATGTGTTATTGGAGGTGATAGAGTCAAACTCGTCATTCACTGCCTCCTTCCAGAAGATAGCATCTTTGGTCTTCATCGCCTCATCATAGGTAAGCGGATCTGCTTCCACATGATAGGTGACAAAGTCATCTCCGAAATCTTTCGGTCTCCTCGCTCGCTTAGCTGACGGCTCGGCGAGTTCTGGTGCAAGAGTTGTTTCATCAACAACAGCTTCTTCTTGGACTACTGGCTCGTATGAGATTTCAGTCTCATTAGTACCTACATCATTTTCCGGAATGTCCGAAAGAATTATGTATTTGTCTTTTGCGAACTTGTCTTCAAAGTATTCAGCATCGCGAGATTCGATAATATGATTTGATTCAATATCAAGAAATCTCCGAGCATCACTCTTCTCGGCATACCCCAAGAAGATAGCCTTCGTAGTCCTTGTCCCCAGCTTCTGAATCTTCAGATCTGGAAGCTTCACATACGCCAGACACCCCCACACTCGAATGACATTCAAGTTGGGTCTGACTTTGAACCAGAGTTCATGAGGAGTTACGTCCGAAGTTGCATATGGCACTCTATTCAGAATGAAAGTGGCCGTTAATGCAGCTTCTTCCTAGTAGCATTTTGGAAGACCTGCAGTGAGCAGCATGAAATTCATCATTTCTGTTAATGTCCGGTTCTTCCTCTCTGCTACTCCGTTGGATTGAGGAGAATATGGAGCAGTAGTCTCGCATATGATTCCATGTTCTTTGCAGAACGATGCGAATTCATGAGACCTATACTCCCCACCTCGATCACTTCTCAGCCTCTTGAGTTGTTGTCCAGTCTGCCGTTCAGCCTCGGCCCTGAACTCTCTGAACTTCTCGAAAGCTTCGTCTTTGGACTTGAGCAAGTAGACGAACGCGTATTTTGAGAAGTCGTCGATGAAGGTTATGAAATACATCATCCCGGCCTTCGTGGAGAAATGTTTGAAGTCACAGATATCGGAGTGCACCAACTCCAGAAGATCTGTGCTTCTATTGACCCGATGAAAGGGTTTCCTTGTGATCTTCGTCTGAGCACACACCTCACACTTCTCCACCTTACCCCCACATTTGGAGATAAGTCCTAGACTAGACATTTTGTTAATTCTCTTACAATGAACATGTCCTAGTCTATTATGCCACAACTCAAGAGAATAATCAGAAAATGCAACTGCATTAATGTCTTCAAACTGGTTAACAAGCTAAATTTTAAACATGCCTTCGGTTTGATAAGCCTTCCTGAAGTATGTTCCTTTCTTGGACATCACCATTTGACCAGCATTGATGTCCATCCTCAAGCCTGCGTTGCAGAGCAGGCTCCCAGAGATCAGGTTCTTGGCAATCGCCGGAACATGCTTCACACCTTGAAGCGTCAGAGTGTTCCCAGAAGTGAGTTTTAGTTCCACGGTCCCGATCCCCAGAACTTCAGCTTGGGCCTGGTTTGCCATGACAACCTTCTCAGATATCGGCTGGTACGTGACGAACCATTCCTTGCCTGAACAGACATGGCAAGTCACACCAGTGTCTATCCACCAGTCAGAGTCAACCCCCACAGTTGTGACCTGTCCGATCATAGCAACAACGTTAGAAACCAATGAAACCTTATTAGGCTCACCTTTCTCTGATTGTTTAGGCTTAGATCTGCATTCACTCTTGTAGTGGCCTTTCTTGCCATAATTATAACAAGTCACGTGAGACTTAGTCTTCTGTTGCTTGAAAGAAGGACCCTTTACTTTTAGATTAGCGAAGTCCTTCTTCTTGGGATGAGAAGCCGCCTGCTTCCCCTTGGAATCTCTTGTCTGCACAAGATTGGCTTTAGCCAACTGTTTGGACAGAGTGTCCACCTTCTGTTGAGAACGCATCTCGTCCTCAACATGGATCTCTTGAAGTAGATCTCCCAAGCTAATGTCTAGCTTCTTTCTGTGCATCCTTGCATAGAAGGTACTCCATCCAGCAGGAAGTTTTGAGACGATCTCTCCGACGACAAACTTGTCGGGAAGGGGCATCTCTTCGTCTTCCAGTTTCTGACGCAGCTTCAGAAATTCCTTCACCTGTGGCAGCATGGACTTTTCGTCCTCAAAGAGCAATTTGTGATATTTTTCAACCACAAACATTTTGCTTCTGTTCTTGTCTTCTTCATACAGATTTTTCACAGACTCCCATATGTCTCTGGCAAGTTCCTTCTTCGAGTAGGATTCTGCCAGGGAGTCCTCCATAGCATTCAGGATGATAAGCCTGCATATGCTATTTTCCCTTCTCCATTTGGCCTGGAGTTTGGTAGCCGCGTTGATGGCGGCAATAGATCCAGTGTCTGGAACAGAGGGTTCTTCCTCCAACAGAACATGATCAACATCTTTCAGTTGAAGAGTTAGGTATACCTTTCTCTTCCAGACTTGATAGTGCTCTCCATCGAACTTTTTCAACTTGCAGAAGTCCGATTGGAGGAGCGAAGCATTAATGTTTTCCATCTATACGGATCTTGCTTTGAGATTGTTAGTCCCGGGGGCTTGATCGAAGATGAAAACTAATGCAATCGAGATCTGAGATGTCACACAAAACTTTGTGATGATCAAACTCAAGATCTACGAATAAAACTAAAAAGCCAAATTACAATATGAAGGAGAAAAATAGCAAAGAGAAGATCTCTTGTTCTTCCTTGCAAACGTGTTGTAATTGGGACAGAACAAGTTACAATAATCTAGAGAGATGAGAAGAAGAACAATGCTGGGGTGTCAAAATACCGTTGCTCAAAGCAAGATTCGCCCCACACGATCTGCTTCCAGGAACCAGCAAGTTTGAAGAACTTGTGGAACGCTCGATGTCACCTCTGTTCTGACTCCTCGGATGGACTTGCAATGGCGGCAGCAACTCCCTCTCTTTCTCTCTTTTCTGACTTGTATTTTTCGTAGTAGTCACAAAGGAGGCCAGAAGAGAGTATTTATAGAGAGAGGGTGGAAACCCTAGCCGCCTTTTCAGTTATGGAAAGATTGAATCAAATCACAAAAAGATAGCAACGAATTAATTATAATCCCACAAAGATAGGAACTGAATTAATTCAAATCCCACAAATATAGTAACGAAATTAATTCAAATCCCACAAAGATAGGATCTGAATTAATCGCATTGATTCATCCTTTCCATAACCGATTTGAAATCTGCACAGTCAGCGTAGTCCTCCATGCGGCAACAGCAGCAGCAGCCTGGCCGCATGAGCCGCATGGACCGCATGAGCCGCATGGCCGCATATGAGCCGCATGCCGGATAAGACCGCATGGCCGCATATGAGCCGCATGACTGCTGACGTGCTAAGTGCGCCAACAAAACGCCACATTACGCCTCATGAGCCCATGAGCCCGAGTCCGAGTCCGAGTCCGAGTCGCTAAGCCCCTTTGGGGCTTAGCTCCAAGTGGAATTAATCCAAGAGAATGACAAAAGCATTAATGCTTAATCCTTGGAGCCTTATTCTTACCTCCTAGTAAAATCACCCACATGGTTCCCTCCTTAGGGTCACCACCCCATGTGCATCTCTCAACAACACACCCAAGTATATATGTTGAGATAACTCATGGTGCTTTTCCAATGTGGGACTAAAATTTTACAAGGCATGTTGAGAGCAAGCTCTCTCCATGTAAGTAAAGCACCAACAATAATTTATTTTTTTTATAGGTTTTATTTGATTTTCTCCAGGCAGTCATAGACTTTCCTAGGTCCATAATTTTTTTTACTGGGCCAAAAAAGATACCGTTGCTTCAAAAAAAAAATTTGAGGTCCCCTTGGGGGAGGAGGCCCCAGGCGGCTGCCTAGTCCGCCTCCCCCTGAAGCCGCCTATGGTCTAGATCTAGACAATGCACTTCACAATGACTTTGTCTCCACATCATCAATTATGAATAGAAATATTTATAAAAAAGTTGAAGAAGTGGAGGAGTTGCCTTGGAAGTTGAAAAAAATAATTTTTATTTTCTTCTCAATACTTTTGCATTAGAGAGAGTTTTTCGATCTCATTGTCTTTTGAGATATAGTTTTGCCACATAAACAAGACATTGTCTTGTGACTCATGCCACATAGGAGCCATCTAAGACTCACAACACTTAACAAGACAATAGGGTTAAGATGCTCTAAAACCAAGAGTGTACAACCCCTTTCCAACCGTTACGTGTTGGACTTCGATTGGAGAAGAAAAAAAAGGTGGAATCGAGTTGAGCCCATATAGCACTGCGATGAAAGGGGAAATAGATCCGATAGAACTCATGTATATAACGGGTGAAAGAGAGAGAGGTTGTAAGATGGTTGTAAAAATTTAGTTGTAGACTCAGCATCATTGTACTCCTTGTTATGCATATCTTTTGAGTAATACTATTTGTACTTTCAAACTATTTTTTTAATATAATTTAATGTGACATATTAAATAATATTGTTTATTATCTGACATAACAGATTATATAGTAAATTTTAATCAAAAAAATAATTATCCAATATTTTCATATTAATATTAGTGTTAGTTAATGTTAGTATTAATATTAATATTAGTGTTAATATTAATATTAGTATTATTGTTAACATTAATTTAAATGTTAACTTTAATTTTAGTTTTAAAATTATCATTTCAGCCATCACATCAACATGCGTCAACAATCAAGTAAAAGCGATAATTTGGAAAGAAATTTGGGAGGATAAATAGCTTTATTAGTATTTTTTAATCAATAATTATTTAGTTTATTAAATAAAAAATATAAAAATTGTATATATAAAAAAGAAGACATGGTTATGACATTGATTTTAAAAAAAGTGGATAAAGAAATTATTCAACGTGACGGACTCACAAGTGGCAATGATAAGTCTTCATTCTTCTCTAATAATATTATGACACATTACTAAGACTAAATTAGAAAGAAAAAAAAAAGATTATGACACTTTGAGGAGAATTAACTATTAAGCTCACCACCGCCATAGTGAATAATTTCTCCCTTTTTTGTGGTCCAAAATTGAAATTGCAAGGGATAGCCTAGATGACGTTTGGGTTGGGTGGTCTTAGACTGACACACGGTTCTGCCGAGAAAAGGAAAAAGAAAGTGTACATTATTAGTTATACCGGTATCATCTTTAACTAGTATCGATTCCTTTCTGATGCAATCAAATGTTTGTAACCGAATGATCGAGTTCAGCAAATGAGACGGTTCGTCTTATTAGTTATTTTTTTAATCTAAAATGTTATTTGGTCCTGATATAATTGACGAGTCAAAATTTTAACATTATCACAGAGTGTTTGGTCAAACATTTAGGTACTCAAATAAATATGTACCAAAAAAAATTGAACAAACATTTTAGAAATGTTTGAGTAAACAGTTCATCCCCGCAAGTACCATCAAAACTAAACATACTAAAAAAATTCCTTGTAAAATGAGGGGGGGGGGGGGGGGGGGGGGGGGGGGGGGGGGGGGTGGGGGGGGGGGGGAATAAGTAGGGTTAAATGAGTGGGAGTTAAATGAGGGGGAGTAAGTCAATACATAGAAACTTATTTGGATTGGAGGAAGAGTTAAGTGAGGGGTATTTAATAACTCTTGTTTGGATTGAAGGAATATTTATGACTTTTTAAATAAAATCTCTCAATCACCTTCCTTAATTCTCAAAAAAATGGACAAAAGATGATAAAATAAACCCTTACTTAACCCTCTATAACTTTTCCTCCTAAACCCCCACCCTCAAACCAAGTATGATTTTATTTTCCCCTCACTTAACTCAAACTCATTCTCCTTTTGGATTTAAAGTAAAAAATTCACCTAATTTGATCGCCAATTTTCTTTTATTTGCAGTGTGTTTGCAAAAATAAAATTAGAGAATATTCCTCTCTTTTTTAATATCAACATTTTTTTGGACCATGAAACCACTAACTCAAAAAAGTCAAAGTGAAATTCAAAAGATGTCATATGCTTAAATGATCCTCAGTTTTTATATCAAGATACTTCTGGATTTTTTCCTTTTTCAATTGCCTTTGGACTTAAAAGGCCTTTTTTTTTGGTATTTGATTTGAGACAAAATTTACTGTAAAATGACAATAATAAATCTTGTTCGCCGCTATCTTCCTTTTGACAACAGAATTTTTCTCTATTTTTTTTCTTCCTTGGAAATAGTTTATGTGAACCATGATATCCTCATTTTGACATCACGTTTGGTTGGAGGATTAATTCTCTCGTCTTTAACATTGTTTGAATCATAAAAACTATATATTTTTTTTTACACTTTTTAACTCACTCCAACTACCATTCAAACATTAGAAATTTTCACTTCTAACCGCCACTTTTCCAAAATAGAAAAAAAAAAAAAACATATGTATGCTTGATCTGCCTATTCAATACCTACGTAAAACATCGATTTTTGAATTTTTCACTTTACTGAACAAATCAGCCCCTTATTTACAATGCTCTATGAACTTCATATACTATTTGTGTTGGTGTGCCTCGGTATACACCGAAAAGTACCTGATCTTTTATTACAAGTATTTTGTGTTTTGTGTCATAATACTATATGAGTGAATTATTTTTTATATTGTGCATTAACTTGGATTTTATCTTATTAATGTGCTAGTTGATCCCATCTTTTTTTCCTCTCAAAAAGTAGAAAGAAAAAAAAGGTCTATCTTTGCTTATCTATCACTACAAAAATAAGCCAAATTAGCGACGTCTAGATACGTCGCTAATTAAGGCATATACGTCGCTAAAGTTATTTAGCTACGTATTTAGCGACGGAAAATGAAGGTCGCGAAAAATCTAGTCGCAGATGACACATTCGTCGCCCTACGTCGCTGTTTGCGACGTCATCACAATGTCGCTGTGTCGTCGCAAAAGTAGCGACAAAGGGCGACAAAATTTGACGTCGCAAAATTAGCGACGTAGTACGACGTATTAGCGACGTCCAGATATATTTATGTGATGACATGGCATGCCTGCCACGTCAGCATCTTAGCGACGTATTAGCGACGTCAGTATTCTACAGTGAAGCGACGGATTGCGACGGTTAGCGACGCAACGCCGCTATTTAGCGACGTACCTATATGTCGCTATCCGTCACTATACGTCGCAGAATAATAAAAAAATATTTAAAAAATATAATGTGTATTTTTGTTATGCTGTGTGTCTGTGTTTACAGTGTGTGTGAAGTGCAGTGTTCGAACCATCGACAGTTTCGCTTACTGTTCTATGTTTTATCTTGGATAAAAAGAGCAACAGTTCAGGGTGCACTTCTCAGAGCTTCCTCTTCACGTCCTTCACCTTCTCGGGATCCTATATGACGTCCCGAGAGAGTGAAGGATGTAAAAATGAAGCTCTCAGAAGTACACCCTGAACAGTTGCTCTTTCTGTCCAAGATAAAACATACAACAGTAATCGAAACTATCGATGGTTCTGAACACTGCATTTCACATACACTGTAAACACAGACACACATCATCACAAAAATACACATTATATTTTTTTAAAATTTGGACAACACCTCCTTTGTATATCAGATCATCGCTTATAACCCAGCGTAGGTATATTTGTCATTTTCGTCGCAGATATCACAAAGTAAATATCACAAAGTAAATATCACAATGAAAATATCAACAAAGTAAATGTCACAAAGTAAATATCTAACAAACATACATGTCCACAATGGAGGACAAATAAGAATGAAAATCAGTGTACAGAACGGTCAATGGGCCCATAGGGCCAATACATACAAAGATGATAAAAAAATCTACTGGATCACTGAGGACCCCTGCCGCGCATCTGGGATAATATGTACTCATACTGCTCCTGTGTGAGCTGCACCGTAGGGGCAGTAGGAGGCAGTGCAACGTCTGGAGTCGGCGCCGTCGATGGACCGGGAGGACGTATCTGCTCCAGCTCTCGCAGTCGGTCACCATGCGCAGCAAGGGTACTCACCATCCTCTGAGTACTCTCCTCAAGAGAAGTATGCAGCTGGGTGAGTGAGGCAGCCACGGTCCTCTGCGATCCCTCCAGCTCGACCTGTCTACGCTCTGTGCGCTGCGTAGACTCGGTGAGCGTGTGCAAGCTGGCAGCTGTAGCCTGCTGCAGACTCATCAACTCCTGTATACTGCGCTCGACCGCATCAAATCGTCCGGTGATCATCGGATCGTCGGATCGTCGTTCTGTCCCAGCTGCCTCAGAAATCTGCTGCTGCAACTCGCGATGCAGCTCGTGGAGCTATCTGCACACATCCTACGCTCGTGATGACACTTGCGAAGCTGGAGACTGCGCACCGACAGAGGGGGCCCGGGATGACTCCGAAGCCAAATAGGCGCCGTAGGATCCCGTACCGTAGTACGTACCCTTCTGAAGACCGCCAACGGCGGTCATCCAGAGCTCGTCCGGCGATGGAGCTGTAGGCGGCTGGGAGGAAGTACCAGCCCCTTCCTGTGCTGGCGCACTAGCAGCAGCAGCCGCTTCTCTTGTAGCCGAACAAACTCGGTCTAGAACAATGTTTGCTAATGTATAAGTGTTTGCTAAAGTCTATATTGATATCTATTTTCCTGTTTTCTAAATTATAGTAAATTAATATAAAGAATAGAACGTACATATCCCTGTGTCGCCCTCTCGTCAATGAACTTTCCAGCCCTCCGATGGGTGACCAGGAAGACGGTCACCATGTGCAGAGCGATCTCACCATCCTCTTAGACCGATAGAAGTCTTTAGGTAACTTAGCACCTGCCGGCAAGATCTCTATAATCAACTCCAACACTCGATTGTAGCATTCTTGCGACATGTTAAAATCTGACTTAATGCTCAACAGTCTTGTAACCACCTCCAACGGTGAATGATCCTCACAACCAGGATACAATGGAGTCCTTGCATTCTTTAGCAACTCCATGAACTTTGCAGCATCGACATTCGGTGCCTCCTCAGCTGCATCATGAACGAAACTAGGCCCCGCAACGTCGAAAACTATGTTCACGCACCCGTCGTCGTATGCATGATTATCTGAAACAAAATTATGTCCCGCATGCATATACGGCTCAACATAAGGCTCCGGCTCTGATGCTAAAGACACAAGTTCTCCGTGAGCGGTCCACTGATAGTAATTAGGCGTGAAACCCCTCGAGTACAAATGATATGTCACTTCCTCTTCTGGATAATATTTCACGTTATGACATTTCACACATGGACACTTAATTTTGGTGCCGTCCATGTACTGAGGGAACGCCTTAGCAAACTGCAGGAACTGCTCTACTCCCGCTATGTATTCATCCCGCACACCACACATATCATCAGGACGACGATTGTACATCCATGAACGATTTCGCAAGTAGTAATTCATATCCATTTGGAAATAATTCTGCAAAGATGGACACACATGTTCAGCGCAGTAACTAGTCAAACTGGGTGAAGTTGAGTTGACTAAGTCAATATCTTGGACAAACTAGTCAAACTGGGTGAAGTTGACTAAGTCTAGGCAATTATCCTTCGCTAGACGTAGACGTGGAAGAAACACCGATATTTGCAGTGTCCGAACTTCCTACTGTATATTACAGTAGAGAGACATGGTAACCGTGTGTAGGGGTGCAACTCGGGCGGGGCATGGCTCTGCCTACATGAGCTCACTGCCTACAGGGTAGTGTACATGAGTAGTGTACATGATCTATTAGCCTATGCTCCAAGCCAATTTCTCTACTCGACTTGATATCATATCCTCTTCATATCAGATATTTGATACCAAGATAGGAAAGGTTGACAGATACTTGATTCTAAAATCCCCCCTTTACATATCGACTGATACCAACTGATATCAGTTTCCATTGGTCGAATACCCATGTACTTCCACACCATTTTACTCATCAAGTTAACCATTTCTAACCCTATGCACAGCCAGTCACCTGTTTTAGAAACCTATACATAGTTAAAGACCCATTTCTAACCCTATGCACAGTCAGTCAGTCACCTGTTTTAGAAACCTGTTGTGAAACCCGTAATTTTTCCGTAAAATTTTTTTAATTAAATAATGTGTTGTATATACATTATGTGTTAGAATAATATTATTAATTATTGTTGTATTGGTTAAGTAATAAAAATTATTTTTAAAATTGTTAAACATGGACTTTTGGTTGGCAGCCCAGACCGGACCCGAAACCCGAACCCGGTTCGAAACCCATTGAGACTAAATTATTTTTTATATTTAATCAGGGTATTAAAATATTAAGTTGTATTTTCTAAAAAGAAAATTTATTTTATTGTTAAAGTCATTTTTTATGATGTTCAAAGTCATTTAAGCTTTAGACATATTATCCAAGTCTTAAGAGCCCAAAGTTTAGGCCCAAAAAGCTATTTATTATTTTTGTCCTTTACAAAGCCATTGGATTTATTTGCAAACTATTAAGACTCATTTGGGTTGGACCTTATAAGCCCATAGGCTTAGGCCTTAGTTGTGGGTTGTTGTAGAATCCTTTAGCAATTCGTTTGGTTGAATGAAGACTATTCATTCAAATCCTTTATTGTTGCTGTTGCAACATTAGTGAAGGAAACTCTTCATTTCTTCTTCTTCAAACCGAAGGTCTTTCGGTTTTTCTCCAACGTCGAACTTTTCGTCTCCGGCCGCTGGAATTGATGGCCGTGGAGGCCCTTCGGCTCCCTACTCCGGTAACCCCCATTCTAAACTCTCTATATAAACCTATTCTCCATCCCTCTCCATCACCATCCCCACACTTTCCCCAAATCTTGTGAGAATCCACCATTTTTGGCGAACCGGAGCTCCGATTCCGATCAAGTTGGGCGCCCACTCCAGCGAACATCAGATCCGGCCGAGCCCCGACCCTTGGGCCGTACCCGACCGGCGCCGACCCCCGTGGCCGCCGTCCGCCGCTGCCACCTGACCCGCGCGGCCCTCCGTCGCCGCTGACGCCGGCGCTCGACCCGGCCAGGCCGCCCGCACGCCCCGTTGTTCCCCGTTCCCATTCCGAAGTTCCATCTCGGGTTTTCCGTTGTCGGTACACCCTGACCCAATGATTTTCTTTACTGTCTATGATGAATTGGTCCAACCCAATTCCTATGGGAATTCGGAATTTCAGTTTGGTTCCGTTCCATTTTCGGTTTCGGATTTTCTGAATATTTCGGAAGTTACGTTCTGTGGGTTTTCCTTTTAGGAAAACATTTTCTGTGGTATTGTTTCTGTGGGATTTTCTGATGCTTTCGGGATTTCCGTTTCCTTCTCGGGTTTTCTGAGAAATCGCGGGAATAATTCTGAAAATAGATTTATATATATATATTGGTTTTATTTCTCTGTCTTCGGATTATATTCTCTGGAATGTTGGTCCTGTTGAGATTTCGGGTTTTCCGAATGGATTTCGGGAGTTTTCTGTGAAGGTTATATATATATATTTTGGGGTTGGAAATATTTCTGCAGGAAAACCGGAGCATTTCCCAGTTTTGGGTTATCCCGAAAACAGAGGGAATGTTGCCGAAATTTTCGGGAATTTTATTAAATGATTTTCGAAATGATTTTTCGAGTTAAATATTATTTTTATAATATTTTGGACGACGACCTTAAACGGTCACTGGGCCCCAGTGAAATGCAAACGCACCGGTTCGACCGGACGTTGAGGCAGAGTAGCTAAATGTGAAGAATGGATCAGAGTCTGAGACTCACAGTTTTTCTATAATTTAAAATTAGGAATTTTGAAGAATTATTAATATTTAATTTTAAGACTAACCATTTTGTCTTATTTAAATTCGTGTAAATTGGTTTGTAAGGGCATAAGCCCAAATTACTATGCGTGCTGTGAAAATGTAATAATTTTAGGACTTATTTCTATTTTCTTTTCTGGGTATTGTAGTGTAACGTAAATAGTAGATTATTAGTAATTAATTGATGAATTATGATTTCTTCTCATTTTTTTTAAATAAATAATAATTTATGTACAAAATACAAAGTTTTAATAAATTAGAAGATAATTACAAGTTTTCCTGAAAAAGCAAAATAAAATGGAATTTCCAAAAGTACAACTCACTAGTAAACTTTGTGTTTTGTGGTAGTTAGCTAACAACTAAAAATGACTAGGAAAGACAAATAGAAACGGTAACTAGATAGCTCTGAGTTTGTTCTGAAACCAGTTCTCCGGAAAATTGTAGGATTTCCAAGGAGTACGTAAACTACGAATACCGAAGTGCAAGACCTTGACAACTGGAAATGAAGGCAAGTACATTTTATGTAAATTTTACAATCATTTTACAATTGTTTCATTGCAATTTTAAACCACCATTATACACGAACTCCTACGGGAGAAATGATTGTACTGTTGGGGACTGGGGGAATAGTGTACTGGATATGACCAAATCCAAACTTAGGATAATGAATGTGTTAGCTTACCCCTCTCTCACACGGGGATAAGCCATACCGTATCGCTAGGATACAAATGTACCCAAACCGGTCATATTCTTTACCTATTCACATCACTGTACTGAATTATTTCAAAACTGTTCATCTTTAAAATTGTTTAAAAGTGCATGTCATTAATTGTATTTTAATTGTTAAAAGTTTGCATGAATTGTACTTTGCTCCCTCCTGACTGGAGATAACATTTTAGGTATTACTGAGGATCTGGAGATGATGATCAATAGCTATTATGATCCTGACTTGTACCCGGCGGTACTCCCAGCCGATGATGATGTTGTGGCGTCTCCATAGATGCTACATTAGTTGAGAGTTTAGTTGTTTCTTTATTTCCAGTTTATGAACTTTGTATTGAAAGACAAGTTTTTATTATCGTAAATTAAATGTTGTGGCAACTTTTAAATTCAAGCTTGTTGTTGAAATGACCTGCAATATGGATTACAGCTTACTGCCGCCGTCTCATCAACGGCGCAGGCTGGGCATGATCCGATTCGACCCAAGTATTTGGGGACCGGGTCGTGACATGTTTTTAGTGGTGGCCCATGCAGGTCAACTAAATCAACAATTTAGGAAAACTAGAAACAATTAGGAACACTAGAACATCAAAATTGCCACAACATAGGACCGATTTATATATGATAAATATTTTTATTATAGACTGGTAGGTTACCTTGCTTATGCTTGCATCCTAAACCTTCCAGAGAATGACCACTGACAAAACCAACTCTGCTGGCGATGTGGTATTATCTCCGGATCGAACCCCGCCTCTTCAGTCAAGTCAGAGCTTTTCACCCAACCAGCTGATTGATCATCCTCACCAATCATCCAGTGAAGTTTTCCCCACACTGGCAAATCCTACCTCTCCTCTAACTGGGTTACTTTTCCTTGAGGAAATACCCACTCCTGTTGTTTCACCGGTACCAATGGATACCCCTCAAATGGATGCCCTATTTCAAGAAATCCTGGAGTCCCAGAATGCTCAAGATGAAGCCCAGCAAGAAAAGATGGATATCACGAGAGAAGTCATGAAGAACGTCAACGATGTAACCTTAGCTATCCTAAACCAAGTTGGAGCGAAATCTCGTCCTAGGAAGAATAACCCTGAATATAGAAGATAATTGGGCCCTATCAAGTACTCTACTACCCGGCAGTCATATCGTAAGAAGCTATTGGCTTGTGCCTACTGTAAAAGGCCTGGTCACCTAGCCAATATTTGTCGCGAAAGATTGAGGCAATGTTTGGCATCAGGTAAAGGACTGCCCCTCATCTTTCCATCATACCAGAGCACCTATTCCAGCAACAACTGTTATGCCACAACCTAGGGACTCTCTTCCTATCCAACAGATCGTAGGAAGACATGAAGCAGACTCAAGGATCATCGGAGGTGAAGCAGTTGGAGACTGCTCATGCAAGAGCCGAAACCATGAAGAATAGTACTTAGGACTGCTGAGTATCAATATCTATTAAGAATTTGTAACAAGATATCCTTAGAACTACCATGAGAATCTTGCTGTAATTCTCCTTTATGAATAAAATTTTTTTTAGTTACATCTTTATGGTAAATATTTTCTGATGGTGTTCCCGGATTACCCTAGATCAAGACATAGAATCTACCATTGACCAAGTTTTCGACCCTTTCCCTATTTTAAGGGATGTTACCAAGTTAAACCAAAGGAGATGAGAGGACCAGATCAATGAGCTGAAGGCTTTAAGATTCATTCAAGACGAATAATACGGATGTGCAACGACTATCAGTACTGAAGAATAAGTACCCTTTTTCCCAGATTGATGATCTAGTTGATCATTTTGAGTGGAGTTAAGTTTGACTTAAGATCCGACTACCATCAGATCAAGGTCAGGAAGGAGGACATTTTCAAGACGACGTTCAACACCAAATATTGATAGTTTGAATTTTGGTCATGTCGTTTGGAATGACGAATACTCATGCTGTGTTCATGAATCTCATGAACAGAGTCTTTCATGAGTATCAGTTTATTGTCTTTTCATTAGATAACAAATCTGATATACTCAAGGACTGAAGAAGAGCATGAAGAGCATCTGAGAAAAGTTCTGGGAACTTTGAAGAAGAAGTTTTTATGGTAAGCTATCAAAACAGGAATTTTCTTAGACAATGTGGTTTTTGGCCATATTGTCACAAGAGAAGAAATTCTGATGGATCCTGAGAAGATAGCCGTTATGGAAAAGTGGTATACCCAAGTTCAGTTTGGAAGTTTCTTGGACTTGGCTGGCTACTACCGGAAGTTATGAAGAATTTCGTCAAGATTGCTGAACCGATGACAAAGCTGACACGGAAGAATAAAAGTTCATCTGGACGGATTGCCAGGCGGCATTTAAAGAGCTGAAGAAGAGACTTATCACTGCACCAATCCTTGCGCTACCCGCAGGAAACAGTGGTTTCTTAATTTACCGTAATGTCTCAGGAAAAAGGACTGGGTTGCGTTCTTCAATAACATGGGAAAATAATTGCTTACATATCTAGGCAATTACGGACTCATGAGAAGAACTATCCCACACATAATTTAGAACCTGTTGCATTTATCCTTGATTGGAAGCTATGAAAACATTATTTTATGGGAAGAGAGTGAAAATATATGCGGACTACAAAAAGTCTAAAATATGTCTTCACTCAGAAAGAACTAAACATTAGGCAACGAAGAAGACTGAAGCTGATGAAGGATTTCAACATCGATCTGCAATACCATTTAGGTAAGGAAAATGTGGTAGCTGATGTACTTAGTTGATACCGATGGCGAAGTTCTTAACCAAGGAGAGGCACCTGCTAGAAGACATCGAGAAGTTTGGACTGGAGCTGGGCACTGATTCTTTGTTGATGAAGTATTAAGTGAGCTCGAGGATAAAGTCAAGAAGACGCAGTTTCAAGATGAGGGCTTTGCAAATCAAATGTTGGCGGGAACACTTGAGGGTTTCTCAATAACCAGCGATGGAGCTCTGAAGAGTGGTATTAGGCTCTATGTACCATCTGGCGAAAGGAGGAACAAGCTGATAAAAGAAGCGCACCGGCCACAGTATTCCATACATTTAAGAGCTAGATGTATCGGAATAGGCCAACCACTGACTGGTGTTATGGAATGAAGAAGGATATTTTCAATTATAAGGTTGGATGTTTTAATTTGTCAACATAAAGAATTTAGTAGAGACCAGCAAGTTTGTTGTAGTCGCTGAACATTTCGGAGTGGAAGTAGAAGCATATAACCATGGATTGCTTTGTTCCCAAGGAGGGAAGGACACCAATTGGATTATTGTGAACCGACTGACTAAGTCAGCTTACTTTATTTCCCTTCAAGGTTGGTTTGTCTACTAAGAAATTGGCGGCAGTGTACGAGAGGCGCATTTACCGGATTCATAGAGTTCAGACTGACGGACAATCAGAGAGGTCAATCCAGACACCTGAAGACATACCTAGATCCTGCGTCTTAAAATTTGTAGAGTCCTGGAAAAGACTATTTAAATTGGTAGAGTTTCCTTACAACAACTACCAAGTTAGCATCGTCGACTAGTGGAGTTTGAAGAAGAAGATAGCGTCCTTGTGAAGATTTCTACTACCAAAGGAATGATTAGTTTTGGCTGAGTTGGAGAAGTAGCATACCGGTTAGCTCTACCAGCTAATCGTTGAAAGTATGTACAACGTCATTTCATAGTTCAGAAGTTGCATCTCATATTTTGACCATTCAGAGCTGAAGAGTCAGAGAAACCAGTAGCAAGCGTAGTCAGAGGTGAGTAGAAGATCAGAAATTTGAGCCATCTTAATTCCTATTTTTCCTTCAAATCCTTATATTTTCATTTTGAACTTGACATATGCTGCTAGTTAGCCTAGTTTTACAAGCTATTCTTTTTCAAGCTTGATCACGACAGTATTTTACTGGGTGCACCCATTAATATATTGTCTAATCAGAACCGGTGCATGATGGTCTGATCAACCTCGTGTACTTTGGTTCGTTTTTGTATTTTTCTGCATGGATGATATCATAAATGAAACTTGTCCCTAAACTGTCTCATCCACGACTATTTTGGAAATTTTTATTGTTGAACCTGAGTTACGGGCACAGTACCGTACCTGCTAAAGTGTAGTAATTCTGTCCTATCCTACCCAACTTTTAAATTTCGAGGACGAAATTTTCTAAGGAGGGAAGGTTGTGAAACCCGTAATTTTTCCGTAAAATTTTTTTTAATTAAATAATGTGTTGTATATACATTATGTGTTAGAATAATATTATTAATTATTGTTGTATTGGTTAAGTAATAAAAATTATTTTTAAAATTGTTAAACATGGACTTTTGGTTGGCAGCCCAGACCGGACCCGAAACCCGAACCCGGTTCGAAACCCATTGAGACTAAATTATTTTTTATATTTAATCAGGGTATTAAAATATTAAGTTGTATTTTCTAAAAAGAAAATTTATTTTATTGTTAAAGTCATTTTTTATGATGTTCAAAGTCATTTAAGCTTTAGACATATTATCCAAGTCTTAAGAGCCCAAAGTTTAGGCCCAAAAAGCTATTTATTATTTTTGTCCTTTACAAAGCCATTGGATTTATTTGCAAACTATTAAGACTCATTTGGGTTGGACCTTATAAGCCCATAGGCTTAGGCCTTAGTTGTGGGTTGTTGTAGAATCCTTTAGCAATTCGTTTGGTTGAATGAAGACTATTCATTCAAATCCTTTATTGTTGCTGTTGCAACATTAGTGAAGGAAACTCTTCATTTCTTCTTCTTCAAACCGAAGGTCTTTCGGTTTTTCTCCAACGTCGAACTTTTCGTCTCCGGCCGCTGGAATTGATGGCCGTGGAGGCCCTTCGGCTCCCTACTCCGGTAACCCCCATTCTAAACTCTCTATATAAACCTATTCTCCATCCCTCTCCATCACCATCCCCACACTTTCCCCAAATCTTGTGAGAATCCACCATTTTTGGCGAACCGGAGCTCCGATTCCGATCAAGTTGGGCGCCCACTCCAGCGAACATCAGATCCGGCCGAGCCCCGACCCTTGGGCCGTACCCGACCGGCGCCGACCCCCGTGGCCGCCGTCCGCCGCTGCCACCTGACCCGCGCGGCCCTCCGTCGCCGCTGACGCCGGCGCTCGACCCGGCCAGGCCGCCCGCACGCCCCGTTGTTCCCCGTTCCCATTCCGAAGTTCCATCTCGGGTTTTCCGTTGTCGGTACACCCTGACCCAATGATTTTCTTTACTGTCTATGATGAATTGGTCCAACCCAATTCCTATGGGAATTCGGAATTTCAGTTTGGTTCCGTTCCATTTTCGGTTTCGGATTTTCTGAATATTTCGGAAGTTACGTTCTGTGGGTTTTCCTTTTAGGAAAACATTTTCTGTGGTATTGTTTCTGTGGGATTTTCTGATGCTTTCGGGATTTCCGTTTCCTTCTCGGGTTTTCTGAGAAATCGCGGGAATAATTCTGAAAATAGATTTATATATATATATTGGTTTTATTTCTCTGTCTTCGGATTATATTCTCTGGAATGTTGGTCCTGTTGAGATTTCGGGTTTTCCGAATGGATTTCGGGAGTTTTCTGTGAAGGTTATATATATATATTTTGGGGTTGGAAATATTTCTGCAGGAAAACCGGAGCATTTCCCAGTTTTGGGTTATCCCGAAAACAGAGGGAATGCTGCCGAAATTTTCGGGAATTTTATTAAATGATTTTCGAAATGATTTTTCGAGTTAAATATTATTTTTATAATATTTTGGGCGACGACCTTAAACGGTCACTGGGCCCCAGTGAAATGCAAACGCACCGGTTCGACCGGACGTTGAGGCAGAGTAGCTAAATGTGAAGAATGGATCAGAGTCTGAGACTCACAGTTTTTCTATAATTTAAAATTAGGAATTTTGAAGAATTATTAATATTTAATTTTAAGACTAACCATTTTGTCTTATTTAAATTCGTGTAAATTGGTTTGTAAGGGCATAAGCCCAAATTACTATGCGTGCTGTGAAAATGTAATAATTTTAGGACTTATTTCTATTTTCTTTTCTGGGTATTGTAGTGTAACGTAAATAGTAGATTATTAGTAATTAATTGATGAATTATGATTTCTTCTCATTTTTTTTAAATAAATAATAATTTATGTACAAAATACAAAGTTTTAATAAATTAGAAGATAATTACAAGTTTTCCTGAAAAAGCAAAATAAAATGAAATTTCCAAAAGTACAACTCACTAGTAAACTTTGTGTTTTGTGGTAGTTAGCTAACAACTAAAAATGACTAGGAAAGACAAATAGAAACGGTAACTAGATAGCTCTGAGTTTGTTCTGAAACCAGTTCTCCGAAAAATTGTAGGATTTCCAAGGAGTACGTAAACTACGAATACCGAAGTGCAAGACCTTGACAACTGGAAATGAAGGCAAGTACATTTTATGTAAATTTTACAATCATTTTACAATTGTTTCATTGCAATTTTAAACCACCATTATACACGAACTCCTACGGGAGAAATGATTGTACTGTTGGGGACTGGGGGAATAGTGTACTGGATATGACCAAATCCAAACTTAGGATAATGAATGTGTTAGCTTACCCCTCTCTCACACGGGGATAAGCCATACCGTATCGCTAGGATACAAATGTACCCAAACCGGTCATATTCTTTACCTATTCACATCACTGTACTGAATTATTTCAAAACTGTTCATCTTTAAATTGTTTAAAAGTGCATGTCATTAATTGTATTTTAATTGTTAAAAGTTTGCATGAATTGTACTTTGCTCCCTCCTGACTGGAGATAACATTTTAGGTATTACTGAGGATCTGGAGATGATGATCAATAGCTATTATGATCCTGACTTGTACCCGGCGGTACTCCCAGCCGATGATGATGTTGTGGCGTCTCCATAGATGCTACATTAGTTGAGAGTTTAGTTGTTTCTTTATTTCCAGTTTATGAACTTTGTATTGAAAGACAAGTTTTTATTATCGTAAATTAAATGTTGTGGCAACTTTTAAATTCAAGCTTGTTGTTGAAATGACCTGCAATATGGATTACAGCTTACTGCCGCCGTCTCATCAACGGCGCAGGCTGGGCATGATCCGATTCGACCCAAGTATTTGGGGACCGGGTCGTGACACCTATGCACAGTCTGTCACCTGTTTTAGAAACCTATACATAGTTAGAAACCTATACATAGTTAAAAACCCTATGCAAACAAAAAGACTATGGTCCGCATCAATCTCCTCTCTTTTTGGGTTAGGATCTTAAGTGGCCTAGTCATGCTGCATATTATTTGGTCACGATTGGTTCGCAAAATCAAAGTAAAAGTCATTCATATTTTGGAATTTGAATATCAAACGAGACTTTTATGGAAATAGCAATCATAACAAAATATTTATGCTTTGTTTTGAGATTGATGTAACATTTTTTTCTTTCTTTTTAAACTCTCTCCCGGGCCTCGTTTGGTTCGCGTAATGGAAAAGGAAGAAAATCAATTCATCGACATTTTATTTCTTTTAAAAAATTACAATTTTTATTGATTTTTTTTTATATTTAAAAATGTCAATGAATTTGAAAAGAAAAGTGTGCTTCAATTTGGAAAGTAATTATTTTTCCATTGAAAATTATTTTTTTGATATTTACTTTCCTTCCTAATTTTTTTCCATTGAAAATTATTTTTCTTTACACCTCAATTCTTTTGACACCCAAACATAGAAAAGTAATTATTTTTCTTTCCCAATCCGATTATTCGACAAACCAAACGAGAAAAGTAAACCTAACTCAATATTGTTGTTGATTTTTTCTACAAGTCTACACTTAACATGCTGTCAAACATCGCCGGTGGACGTATGTGTGTGTCTGTGTGTGTGTGTGTGTCCGTGTGTGTCTGTGTCTGTGTCTGTGTCTGTGTGTGTGTGTCCGTGTGCGTGTGTGTGTCCGTGGGAGGAGGAGGAGGAGGAGGAGGAGGAGGAGGGCGAGGAGTTAGGTTAGGATTTATACCTGAGGAAGAGGAGTAGTAGCTCGGATTGGGGGAGGAGGAGCTCGACGGGGGGGGGGGGGAGGGGGGGGGGGGAGGGAGGGAGTCGCCGGAGAGGGGGGGGGGGGGGGGGGGGGAATTTGAGATCGAAATTTCTAATTTTCGAGTGAGGAGGAAAAGGAAGCAGCGTGCCCTAAGTAAAAAAAGTTAGCGACGTCAATAGTAGACGTTGCTAAACGTCGCAAATATTTTAATATATGGAGAAATATTTTAATATATGGCAACATATTTTAATAATATGTCGTTGAACGTCGCTATTCAGCGACGTAATATACCTAATTTCGCGGGACGTCGCTATTCAGCGACGTTTTGCTATGTCTGTAGATAGGAGTCGCTATATTACATATCTAGCGACGTAATTTTATTCCGTCGCTAAATGCGTCGCTAATATAGCATATTTTAGTAGTGTATACTTTTTGTAAAGAGAATAGAAAACGGTTCAAAATGAGCCGTCCAAATCGTATATTTATCAGTCGTCTATATATATTATCACTTAATTAAAAAAAGATAAATAAATGGTAACTAATTGTCTAACTACCTAATATTATTTGGTAACAGTCACATGTCTCGAACTCATGTGGTTAATGTTAAATACATCCTCTTTGGTTAGTGGGTTCGATCCTAAGGAACATCAGTACTTGTAACAAATTTAATTTAAATTATTTTTAAATAAATTATTTTTAAAATGTGCTTAATCCTACTAGTATAATTTCAATCACTGGTGGTAAGGATAATAACCACAGTAATGTCCATCTTTTCACTGTCAATGCTCATTCAGTTGTCACTAAATGCTAGATTTTGCTTCCGTTTGTCGACAGGAAATATGCTCAGTTACTTGTGGTCTCACTGAATATAGAGAACTTTTTAAAAAAAAATTTAACTAAGAATCTGGGCCGAAAAATCCATGTCTTTCGGACCTGGATTTGAACCCAAAACTTGACCAATCGTTGGGGGGCTAATGTTTAGAGTCCTATCATTTTTGGGCCAGAATCTATAGTTGTAATTTATTATAGTTAAAAAAAATCCCTCAGATTTTCCTTCTTTTGAATTTAGAGACTGGTATTCCTAGTTTCGGTAATTCGGAGAAGTCACCAGCTTTGATTTTATAGAGTAGAATGACATATTTACAGTTTTTTTTCACTTGAAAAAGACACTCTGACGCAGCACGAAGGTCTAAAAACAAACTATTAGTAAGGGATTAGAAATTTGAGAAGATTTGAGTGCGAAAATTTTAATTGAAGAGTGAACAACTATTATAAATTTATCATAAAAATTATAATAGAAATGAAAAATAATAATTAGGATTACCGTTGGATATCAGAAGCGGAGAAGCTACGTTGAAGATGTCAACATCGAAAGCGGAAAAGCAACGTTGATTGAAAGCGGAAAAACAATGTTGAAAGAAAGATCCACTTTAAGGTTTTGGCATCGCACCATATAAACTCAAAATAGATTTATCATTCTCAATTCTTCAATTCATAACACATAAAATTATAGACTATTTATAAGCTACAAAACAATCCAAAGAATATAAACTAAATCTCGAAATTCTTATCCATAAGATAAGTCAATCCCTAACCAACCCCAACCAACTCAAGAGATAAAATTCTCTTTATTTTGATTTATCCTAACAAACAAACTAAAAAAAATCCAAAAATAACTGAAAATTTCAATTGGTTCTCCATCATTCTCCTCGGCTTTTAAAAATTTACCTTCTGGTGAATCAAGTCTGAAATCTGCACGTGCTGGAAAAGATGGACTGAGCCCGCATGTGCGGGGAGACACACGATTTAACTGAGCCCGCACGTGCTGAAAAAAAAAGGTGTAAAATTCGAGAATTATGCTCCTCTTAATGCCCTCCAATTCGGTCATGGCAGAGGTCTTTGCTTTGGCAACTTAGTCAACGTTGAAACTTCTGACAAGATGAAACTCCATGACAGTACTGGCAATTGTGGAAGTGGAAGAAGTACAATATTCAACAGGGACCTATCAAGCATTTCAACAACTTGTGGATGTCTCGATGTTTCCAGAAAAGCAAAATGATCGTCTCTACAATCAATTATTATTTCCTGCAAACTATTATAAGTATTTGTAATAAGCATATAGCAGAAATTGTTCACTGGCTTAATTATTGGGTAACGTTCAAAATATTTTGGTGACTTAATATTTTTTTTTAATTTATTGTTTTCATCAAAAGACATTTAATTCTTGTAATGATGATACATAACGCTCAAAATTTATTAATAGTTTAAATCTAGACTTATAAAACTCAAGATTTGGTTTGAATCTAGACTTAGGTTCGGACTTGAATTTAACTTCGTATTCGTTTATGACAGACTCAGTAGGTTATACTAGTGAATGTTTTATGTATATAAGATAACTATTTGTCACGTCCCAGTATCGAAATACGTAGATGGACTAGACCAGCTACCCCGTATGAGGTACGCAGATATCATACGACGATTGTGGCTGTCAAGAGACTAGGGGGTGCATGCCACAATCAAGTCTCCTATGGTCTCACAGAGCATCTATGTCTCAATCAATTAAAGCAAGAAACAGTAAATAATGATCATATAAGACAAAGCAGTAAGGCGTCCCCGACGCTTCATCAAAATGATTCATGAGACTAGTTACACAAAATGATGAGCTAGTGCCGAGAGTCAATAGTACATAACCATAGTCAGTGGTCGTCTGATTTAATTACAATTATGTAAAAGAAAACTAATGTCCAGAACAGCCGGCCAACAACTGCCGGTGGCTAAATACCAAGTACAAAATAGATAATATCAGAGCGGTAAAGAAAAAAACCCACTCATGGTCCCTTGCGCCCAAGCTCCTGGTGTGCGCCATTGTTCGGGTAGAAGGCTGGATCCTCAGGCCCTGCTACGAAGTCTAGCCAAACAAAACCAGCGGGGTTAGGCCCCGAATAGCATGTAGTGTCCCATCCCGTTCAGTCAATCGGAGGAATCGAAATGCCGACGGCGTTCAAACTTAGCCATGCAACGGCCTGCTCAAAATCCCACTCGGTCGAGACGACTCATCGCTCAGGTGGGTGGCTTCAGTGAACTTGCCTCAGCTTGGCCTTCATACTAATAAAACGAAAATTTTTAAACGCACAAGTAGGCTTGATAATAAAAGAGGCGAATCCACATAGCTAAGAAAATAATCCCAACTTAGGTCAAACTGTGTTAGAACATGAAAAAAGGTCCCACGGTCGGCTTAGAAGTGTTGCACGATGGCTTTAAAAAATGATACTCGGTCCTTCGTCCCGTGGCTTGGGAGAAGGAAAGTTGGTCTTTGCCACAAAGCTATGAATTAGCCGAAATAATAGGCGTCGCCCACACAAATGCTTGATAAAGCATGCACGGTTGCAACATTTGAGGCTTGGCATAGCCTTTGCTCGCCCCACGGGTTAAGTTGTATCGCACAACTTCTGGCATAAGTCTAGGCGTCCAAAGAACTTGGTTGTTCAAAGTCGAACGCGTGCACGGCACGTTTCCATGATGCAAGGCTTGACGCAATCTTTGCTCGTCAAGTTGTTGTACGATTAAGTTAGACAAAGTTATTTTAGGCTATCGGAGTAGTAGCAAGCACGGTCCCACGAGTTCTACGGCTGGGTATAATCACATAGTCCTACGGTCTCAAAAGCTCGTCATATGGAGTATGAGTTGGGCGGTAGTGTCGCATAGAACATAAGTTGGCTTAAGGCACGATGCCACGGACTTAGTATTTTAAGACACGAGCTACGGTTGATTCAATTGAGTTTGGAAAAAGGGCTATAAAATAAGGCGTTCCTGAGTTGAGTAAAAATGATAGGACAACATGGAAGAATACTCTCAACTATGGGTCATCGAGGCGCTCTCAAATGCTAGTAGTCTTGAACTTGGTCTTGAAGAGATGGTAACACTAAAAGAAGAATGATTGTGTAAGACGTTAGTTAGAGTCGAGTCTTGTATGGTCATTTGGACAACTTGTCGACAAGGGCGATTGTTTCCTCAGAACGTCAATCTGGGGCACAAGATCGTTCCGGCCTAGGAAGAACATGTATAGCTAATGCTGCAGGCAACTAGGTATTCGGTGGACGGTCATTGGGGCTCGCTACTTGCTTTGGCCTGGCCATCTTATACCTAGCTATGTCCGGGTATGGCTTGTGATGCCAGCGACCCTTCATATAGATGAGTCGGCATATAGCGGCAATCCACGTACATGCCTTTAGATTGAGTCGAGTATAGTGTACACGATATCAATAAGTCAAGTCGAGTGTGCGCACGATCAGAACATAATGTTTGGGCCTAAGATTTGGCTATAACGCAGACACGTGCTTCGGCATGAGATGTGGCATCGAGTATTAAGTTGTTGGCATAGAGTTGCATAAGTTGGATTTGAGTCATTTCGAGTTTAAGTCAGGAAGCACCAAAGGGCAAAGTTGGTTAAATGACATATAGTTCACAGATCTTGATCGAGTCAGTTGATGATTAAAGCAGCAAGGGCTGCGAGGCGGAAATATGGTTAAGTCAAACTGAGTTGCGAGACACGGCCTCAATATGGACATACCAATAGATCTCTTGATACGACCACGATGTTAGCATAATGGACTTGTAGCACGGCCACATGAAAATTGGGTACTATCACGTAGTTGCGTCTCTGAGTATGGACCGAAAGGCAAGCACAACTTGATAAGTTGACGTTGTTGACACGAGAAGGGTCTAGAGGCAAAGTATAAGTAAGTTGATGGCGCAAGGCACGGGGATGGTCTAGAGACACAAAAATAGGCCAATAGCCTATGTCCTAAAACCGATCCTAAGACAAGAGTAAATAGGCAATCATAAGGGGACTATGTTGCACAAAAGTAAATGAACGTTTTGGTTTGGTATGGGTGGGCGATGAGGTTACCCTACCAGTACAGTTGAGTACTGACACCCACACAGTATTTCATGTGCAGGCTCAGGTAGAAGCTCGTTGGCGCGGGGCTCGCTTGGATGTGTCGAGGCACGGGGTTCCTTGGCATTTTGAGGCGCACGACCACTTGGAGTCTGGACTTATACTGGACATAATGCATGGACATCGCCTATCTGAAGCATCCGCTGGCTCGTCAAGGTTTGTATTGTGAAATGAGAGAGAGAGAGAGAGAGAGAGCAGAGTGACTTGTAACTTGAGAGAAGAGTGAGACTGAGTGATTGTAATCTTGGCCTCGTGCCCACATATGTAATCTTTGTTTCAATATTAATAAAGAGTATTTTGAATGACTTGTGTTTTGTTTCAAGTTTCCGCTGGTATTAATCAATATTTCTGCTTTGGGACTTCTGTGAGATGACCCCGTCGCTTAGCCTGTAATCGGTCGTTATGGAACCCGTCTTGCACGAACGCAATCTAGGCTCGTGCGGCATCACGTCTTAGCGAGGAAGATCGGTCCTACGGGACCGGGGCGTGACATAGCAAGTACCACAATGGAGCACATAATGAATAAGACAAAACCGAAGGAGTAAATTAAGACCTGGTTCATGAGTTATAGGCTTATATCATATCATCGAGACACTACGACACCCCTACAGCCAAACAAGGACAAACGGTGCCAATATCGTGCCGAGATAAGATACATACTACAAAAAAGGTCAGGATAAGGGCTTCTGGTCCACTACACCAAAATAGTCATTTTGGAACGGAGAAATTCCGTTCCAAATAATTTCAGGAACGCCTTTATTCTGTGCCTATTTTTGGGCTGCCAAAATTCTTGGAACGGAATAAAAGCGTTCCAAGGGACGATTACTGGAACACTTTATATGCATGCCAGTGTTGGAACACCAACAAAGCGTTCCAAAAAAGAGTTTTGAGGTATAATTTTTGGAATGCATTATATGCGTGCCAGTGTTGGAACACCAAATAAGTGTTCCTAATAAATTAATTTTTACGTACCTAATGGAACGAATATAATGTGTTCCAGTATTGGAATGGTAGAAATTTGTTCCTTCAATTGGCTAGATTTTTTGAGACACCATACCTATAATTCTAATATAAATGATTATAATATAAACGAAAGTAAACAAATAACAATAGCAGAAGTACACACATAATAGATAAAGATAAACCTACATAGACTAACAAAGTCAAAATATTTACATAAATATTGTATATATGTTTAATACAATTTTAATAAACTATGATGCTAACAAAATGTCCTAGTGTTGTGAAAATAATTTGAGATCTCCCCGTTCTCTTTTTCCCCATAGCTAATTTCCCATAGCTTTGTGATCAAACTCTTTCAATGTTGGGATGACCATTAGAGCTGCAAAGTCCACCTGCAAAGTCGAAGGTCACAAAAAATATTTAGTGGAGATAAAAAAGATCAGAAAAGAAAGATGCCATATCCTAAATATTTATCATGTATATATCAGTATCCAAGTCCACACAACCTATCCATGTTCACACAACCTAGATATGTTGTCAGTGAACACAACTAAGTTTCATGTATTGTCAAATCAATGGGAAGACACCAAAAGAAGGTACAACAGCAAGTATCACATTACTTTTAAAATGTTACCATGATTAACCCATAATCAATGCACAGTTCACATGAGCCTATGAATGCAAGCTATTAATTCATAGATAAAAATTACATACATCCTTTTTGTGACTCCAAAGACATGATTTTATATGTAGCATTATGTTTTGCAATTTTTGTGCGTCCATGGGCAACTTTATTTATTCAGTGTGTCCGAGGAAAAATGAGTCCCAAGGATAGGATGGAAGTGTGTGATTGAGAGAGGTTTTAAAAACAAACTTGAAGGTGCACAACAAGCTTTTCGCTATTTAAGTCTATGAAATAGACAACTTTAAATTAATCAAATTTCTTGTTAGACCTCCAAATGTGGAATTAAATGCTAATTTAACTGACGAGCAAAGATGAAAATCTTCCAAGCATAGTATCTATCCATAAATGGCCATATCACATATAGACATCAGAAAAGAAAAAGGACAATCTTTTGTAAGTTGTTAGAAATACAACATGCTGTTCTAGAATTACATGAACCTGTATAGTTGATTAGCCATAGGCAACAATCTAATATTCTAACAATCCAGTGCATTTTGGTTATGAAACATTAGCATAAAAAATATGAGATCAGTAAATGTAAATACAACAATCATTTAACTTATTGAATAAGAGCACCTGTGATCTAGACAATGTGTATGAGTCCACCAATATATGAATAATTTCAAGCAGTTGGTAGTGCATATCCTCCCCAAAGTCCGTTACCATATCTTTGACCTGCATAATCAAATTTATTTGCAATGTTATATATTACTCCATCATGGAAAAGTAGTTATTTACAGGAATAAAAAAACAACAAATAATGAAAGCAGAAGACATCATCAATTACAACACTGTTACAGCTCTTCCTATTTGAGCTTAGCAGTATAGCTCTATAGTTCGTTACTGAGTTACTGAGTTTATGATACAGTTGAGTATTAGAGTATCAGAGATCTAGTCGACTCATTCCAGAGGGTCCAGTCAGCTCATTTCTGCCAGCTCATGCCAGCTCGGTCAGTCAATAATGCCTATTGCCCAGTCACTTTTATGGTTATCATACCAATGCTGACTCCGCAAGTTGGTTGACACCACTGTAACTGAATGGTATCAGTATATAAGGACTGATACTGGGAGAGGGAAGTTCAGTTGAATCTTAGTTTTCTCTTCCACTTTCTATTTTCATGTTAGCTTGTATTTTTGAGATCCCCAATTTCCCAAATAAAAACCTAGCCTAATTCTCTTCCCAATTTTACTTTTCTTTTGCAATCTCAGCTATTAATTGTGATCAATGTCTAGGACTCTAGATCTCCTCCATTGCCAGGTTTTCCAGGAAGGAGCTCTAACAAACACTGTTCCAAAGCAAATCAAGCGACAAATAATAGGCCATGGAACTTAAAATGAGTGGTGGCCACAAAATTCTTGGTATGCCTTCACTTAATCTGATTATGCAGTAAGGGGACCCAGACCAACATAATGAAACCTCTAGATGTACACTGAATTGCAACATAAACCAAATGCTTCTGTCCTTAATATATGTTATACAACATATACTAATTCGATGCAAATAATAGTTTGATGAGAGATAAGCTATCAATATCGGGTGTTAAATTTGAATCGTATTGGTGTAGCTACTAAACAAGTAAATACCAGGCATGCTTCTTTTTTATTGGGCAAGGAGTCGGAGAGACACATGGTATACCATTGATCCCAATGTACAGAATGTCAATTAAATGTCAAACTAATAGAAAATATAGAGGTAGACACCCATATGCTATGGAAAAGATGCAAGGTACCAAAAGTTTATCACAAGCAAAAAAAGCACCTTATAAATCTTTATGCGGCTTGTTACATAACTTATTTCTTTTTTTAGCTCATTAAATAATAAAAAGGTCAACGACCAGTATTAGTTCTTGCAATTCAACTTATTGAAATAGTGGAAAATCATGTGCACATTATGTTGTCAGCATTAACTACAAGCAGCGAAATGGTGTAGACTCAAAATATTGATAATGGAAAATTCTCAGTACTTATTCAAAAATATTTCAAGGTCCCACTCATGAGATAAAAAGCAACTTTGTTTATCTGTAGTTAAAACTAATGAGGTAAGAACTTAAAGCCATCTTGCCACTGGTAAAGTATCATAATGCCCAAATGACAAAAGAGAATATATGCAAGACATGGAAGAAAAGGGAAATTTTCTCATTGCCAGGTATGCTATGTCCAAATTGAGCCATTCAGCACTAATGCCATCCCTCAACTTACTTTCATCCCAAACATCTTGAGTACACTCTGAGTATCTGGATGTTAATTATAAACTCGGTAAAAATATGCACAGAAAAGGTTATCTGCCCTTGTTATCTGGATGTCAACTTACTTTCATCCCAAACATCTTGAGTACACTCCGAGTATCTGGATACTCCCACTGAGAACTCTGCCCTTGTTTTCACGAAAATCATAAGGACTTCTTACTAAGCTTTCAGGAAAATTTATACAAATTCATACTAACGGTTGGACCGGTTCATCAAAGGTTAGTATCAAAAAATAAGCTCATTTATATATATATATATGATCACTCTCCTACGTTCTTCCCTTTATTTGAATTGTATGTGTAGCAAAGGTTAGTATCAAAATTGGTCCTCTAGTTTTGGTCCCGGCCTTTATCTGCAATAGGATGATATGCATTATGGAACTACTATAACATCTAGCTTGTTGGAAGGATCATGATCGAAAATATCAGTCAAACTTATACCGATCATAAGAACAATAGCTACCTTGAAAATTGGAAAAAAAATATATAAATAGTAAAAAATGCAGGATATGAAACCGAACTAATCTAAAAAAAAGTTTTAATCTCTAAGCAATTTCTGTAAAGAATACAGAGCATCATGTATCAAGATGAGTAGCAACGATACCTGATATCAGATAGCTGCTGGAAGTAACTTTAGTACCTGCAATTTGCAACAGTACGCAGAGTCTGCTTGCAGGAAACAAAGACCAAACATATATATTAATGAGATCACTAACGGTCTCGTCCTGCCAGAATCAACCAATCACTGTCTCCAATTTGATTGTGCAGTGAAGATATTAAGTGCATGTAACCATATGAGAAAACTGAGCCAAACAATCTAATAATCTTAGCAAAGTAGACGACTTAGTGAAAATTGTAAGTCTTACTAAAGTTTAAACCAAATAATAATTGGAAACAAGTGTTAGAGAGGGAGAGAGATATGTGGAGTTCTTAGCAGTTAATACGTCCTCTATTTGGTGAACACTTCACATGAAGGAGTACAAAGGAAGAAATAATATCAGGTGCCAGTTCCTTTCTACGAACCTACTAAGATGGATATTTTCAATCATCACATTTATGTAAATTGAATATTGATCAAACGATGTAATAAGAAATAAAATACCATTTGATGTTTTTATTTGATGAAATTGTAAGTTATAGCACTTTAGGAATCAAATTCACAAGGGGCATTCAACATAGTAGTTACATCACAGGTTAAGAGCATCACTAAAATTGCAAACCTTCATTGATGCAGCGCTCAAGAATAGTACGGTCGATGTCATCCCGTAGCCGTTCGAGTCGTCATAAGTCACCGATGTCCTTGCTATCATGATCACAGTCGGATTCTGTATTTGCTGCACACACATGCACACAATAACAAAAATTGTGCATACTTACTTGTTCCGAAAGCCTTCAAATGAAATAAAATGCAAAACTTTACAAGAGTTTCAAAGATCGAGTACCATTTCTTTCAAGAGTGTGTTCCCATCATTGGTCAGCTTTATGTCTCCAGCTCCTCCGACGAGCCTTCGAGAGAGGAAAACGAACAATCATTAGAGAGTATCAAGAAGAGAGAAGAGAGAGAGAGAGAGAGAGATATCTCACATTTTGATGGTTCCTTTGGGGCCAAGGTTGGAGGACGTCCTGGAGGCATTTCACCACGTTGATGACCTCGACGTTTAGCATAACCGACTTATTGCGGACCTCGACGTTTGGATCCAACACTCGGAGCAACTTTCTCGAGGGAGAGAAGAGCCAAATTTACTGTTTAGGGTTTTTTGATTTGGTTAGAGTTTTAGTGAAGGAAGAAGAAGAAGTAAAAAATAAAATGGGGTTTTATTGTGGCAACAAGAGAGTTTTAGTTAGCGGGTTTTGGGTCCCAACCCAACTCATCATTAATCATGTAAGATTTACATGTGTGGCATCTTAAAGTATTTGAAACGGTATAAAAGAGTAACTAAATAAATATGTATTTTTAAAAATTAAAATATAATATAATATGAACGTTTTTTACATTCGGAACGCTTTTACTCTGTTCCAGAACCTAGGTACGGAAAAGAAGCGTTCCAGATTGAAAAATATCTAATGTTCCTAATTTGTCATTTTGGTGTAGTGGTCGCAACTTCGGTGTATAGCCTATCGCAGCACAATAGCCCAACCCAAGAACCAAACAAGGACATGGGTTGGACCACGCAGCACGATAGTCTATGTTCCTCAGTTACTAATAGAAGAAACATATTACAAGCAAGTCAGTTTACAAGCGGTCATTCAATCCTACGGCTTTTTATGATTTGTCTGTGTTATCCTAGTAATGCATATATATATTGGAATTCTCGGATAGTATCGTATCCAAGCAGGGTTAGCCAATTAACGCATAACACATTGATTATGCACCAGTCTCCCGAAAGGCTACCGTGTGGAACATATAACACATAGCACATAGGATTTGGATATTGTCATCCACTATAGGTAGATTAAACAATATCCGTGGCGACAAACCCGACACGTCAGGACATGGCCTAATGTCATGACCCGCTCTCGAATAATCGAACATGAGTCGGACATGCACAGTCTTCGTCGTTAGATACGATAAAGTAAGCTGTACCAATCTAGAAAAACTACAAGGCAAATATGAATCTGTACAATCACAGCATCTATAAACGTTCCTAGGATCAGAGTACATGTCTAAACATTATTACATTTATCCAGCAAAAGTAAAGTAAATGTAAAGTCTTACTATAGTCTCCAATACAATGAAAATAAAGCAACTAATGGTAAGGTAGCTAGGCCTCCTCGGCCTCTAGGTCATGAGCAACTCCAGCTGGCTCAACTACCTCGGCAGTCTCCCGCCCGTAGTACGTGTCACAAATAGCCTCCATCTCACCTGCAACATATCCAATCAGGAGCGGAACAAAGTACTATTCTAAGTAATGAACAAGAACATCATGATTTGAAATGAGTACAAGAGAACATAGTATGTAAAGTACAGGAATAGAGCATAAAAGTACAGGAAGTACAGGAAATAAAGTACAAGAATGTAAACCATGAACATGAAGTACAAGACATGACATGTGTACAATGTTTGAAATACAACTAGCATATGTGACCGGCTGTGGTAAGTACAGGAAGCACATGAACTGGGTACGGCTTAGGGCCCGCGTGCACGTTGCGAGGCCTAAGCTATCAACCTGAATTTCTGATCCTTGGGATTGGTCACATAGCAAGTGTATTTTCCCTCCCCGTCCATAAGAAGTACAAGAACATAAAAGTACAAGAGCACATGATATCGTGTCACATCGTGCCATCAAAAGAAGTACAATAGACGAATGTAAATGCACAAGACCATAGAAAGTACTTGCCTTGCTCAGGATGATCGGTAAAAGGAAGAAGAGTTGTAGGTCCTCCTGATAATAGATATAAGTTGATTAAGATCAATTTACAAGTTCTTAGATATTGCCAACTAATTATCTAAGTCTGACGTTGTTCTAATTGTATATAGGGAGCTAGTTATCTTATTTTAAGGTAAAGAAAATAGGTGAAACTATTTAGAATCACTACTAACCCTAAAGCATTACTTGCTTATAGTTTAGGAAGCCCCTTAGACTGGATAATACTAATTATAAGAGTATTGCTAATCACTGAGATACCAACTGCTAATCTAATAGCAACTAAAATATTTGTTTAATAAAAAGGAACATCTGAAATATTGAGATAGAGCTACTGATGATAAAATATTGAAGATAGAATATTACATTAATATCGTACTATTAATAACCACCCACACCTTATTGCCAGACCCAACCAAGGTAGAAGTCAATAATTGCTTAACATGGCTACTTCCATATGGCCCAACTTTATAAATCCACGCCAGCCCATAGATTGTACACAACCTATTCCTTTACAGTCAATCTCAACCACAAAAGAGGACTAACAATACTCCATCTAATGGTTTAGCAACCTATTCAATTCAACTATTGATAGATCAATGTTCAGTCTAGAACATTCGAACTCAATGTTCGACATACGCATAACTCCATTAAGCAGACATACTCCAAATCTCAGTATAAAGCCAAGTCCAGCAACATATATTAAAAATTGAAACTTAATCAAATGAAATCCTAAGATCAAACTCATCAAAATAATATACAAAACTTAGCTCAAGCTTACTAAAATCATATACAGAACTACTCAAGCTCATCAAAGTAATATACAAATTATCTACATCAACTTATCAAAATTATATACGAAACTACTCAGCACCCAACCCTGCAAAATCCCATCACCGAACACGCACACGTATCCTGAATAGAACCGTCCCTGAACACGGCTACAGAACTGGCACAAGCCACACACAACTCGACCGATCCTGGCCAACACCTCGCACTCAAAAACTAAAATAAAAGCAATAATCAACAGGACGATAGCATAGTACCCGGAAGAAGGAAAACAACGGAATCAAGAACACGTCCACGAGTCGGACACGATCCTCACTCAAGGGCTCCACTGCAGCATTTGAACGAACAAGTCTAGATCATGAAAGAGAACGAAGTATCAGACTAATTGGTACGCAACTCATAAGAATTTGCATCAATAATTACAAAAATGCTGAAATTAACTACTTACCAGAATTCGATCCAATCGTTCTACCAGAGATTGAATTGATTGTCGATTCTCCGATCTAAACACCCTGTTCGAAACCAATCAAACACAATTGCTCGTAAGAACTCGCAGCAACCCCCTTATAGATCGAATGATGGAAGAACGAACTCACTGATCAGACGTTCATCGAAACTCGATGAATGAGCTTCCAATTATCGATCTGTTCAGAAATCATAAGACCACAACTGGATCGATCCCTTGTGATGAACCTCCACGAGAAAAAGGAGAACGATGATCAACCGCAGGATAGAAGAACAGAACACGCAATCGAGATTTTGAGATTAAATGTAGAGTACAGATCGATACTTACTGTGATTTGAAAGATCGGTTGAAGGAGATGAAGAATGTCAAGATCCGTTCGTCGGAGAAGTTACCTCGCCGTTGACGTGGACAGGAACGTCATTGAGATCGGAGCTCGCGGTGGATGAACGAAAACAACGCCAGAGCAGTCGATCTGCACGCACAAGGCTGTACGCCGTCGGATACAGTCGCCTAGGCATTGAGAGACTTTGTCCTCGCCATCGACATCACCGGAAAAGCTCACGATCGCCGTCATGGGAGAACTCGCCGGAGTGATTTAGGGTTAGGGTTTGAGTCGGAGAGGAAATTTGGGAAGAATTGGGAGCTCTGGTATTGAGCTCAGAGTGGAGAGTAGAGAATGACTATTTTCTTCCCTCATTATATGTTTTATAGGAAAGAAAACAAATGATTAATTACACTTAGATCCTGCCACTCAAAAGTTATTACACAAATATCCTAAAATCTGTTAGAAAGTTATTAGGTGGTTAGGAAGGGCGGGGACCATGCTAGTGGGTGTAACCAACTAAGAATTCCCTCCACTTCATTAAATTCAAATCTCCTCCAAAAAATTCATTATTATTAAAAAAATTATTTAAATCAAATATTATTATAGAAAACTTTAAAATTCTCAAAATTAGAAAGATGGGGTTACACCTAGGATGGCTGGTAACGTACGATCTAGAGATTCTGTTCCCTCCCAATGTTTTTACCAGTTTAAGTTGTTTAGATTAACCCTATGTTGATCTTGGAATCACATGCCATGGTCACATGATCATCCTCCTAAATGTCGTACCATAGTACGTGTACCCTAAGCATAATTCTACATTCGGCTTAAAGAGTCCCAAATCTAGATCCATGCTTAGTGTAATGCATCAAGCAAACATTTAATATACCACGTCAATATTATCGACCAATTACCATGACTGTGTTGGAGATGATGCATGTATCGACATATAACACGACGGATCACTTAGCACGAAGAGTCACACCTCAGTGCACTCATTAATAGCACCGTTGTGCACACTAATATTGTATCTCAATACACACTTATAAAAGGAACCATCACATATACAGGTAATAAAGTCAGGAATACCGTCAAGTCAGGAACACGGTCAAGTCAGAAAGTCACATGGACTCCTCGTGACACATAAGTTACATAGGACACACAAGTCTAAGTTATTCATGGCATACTAAGGTCAGGACATAAAATCAATGTCAAATCAATAAACTCATCAAAAATAGGTAAAATATCAAATCATCAAATCAGGCGCATGGGACAAGTCATGCGCATGACAGAAAAATTAAAAGTGTAAAGCCCAACAAATTGGCGCATAGGTCACGTGGTCTCATGTGCCATAGGCACAACGGGTCAGGCTAAGCAAAGAAGGCGCATTGGCATATAGAAAACCATGTGCCAGGACAATCTGGTGCACGATGCGTATAGCACGGGCCTACGACGCACGAAGAATGGGGGCACTTCGCGCAGGGAACGAATACGGGCGCACGGGCACAAAACTGGCCCACGCTGTGCAGGAAACGGGTGAACGGCGCACGAGCGCTTGACAAACGAATCGCATGCACATGACGAGCAAAATTTGCAGCACACAGATGTAGAGCACGTGGGACGCAGATGCACGGTACACGGATGAGCGACAAACGACTCACGGACGCGCAGTGGGCATATGGTTGATGCATGGGGCGCAGATGCACGACGTGCGGGCGCACGACAACGAATTGTGCAGGCGCGCGGTTGCACGGCATGTGTAGTGCCCCGTCCCGCTCAGTCAATCGGAGGAATCGGAATACCGACGGCGTTCGAACTTAGCCTTGCAACGGCTGCTCGAAGACTCGCTAATGTAGGGTAGTTTCGGTGAACTTGCCTCATCTTAGCCTTCACATAATAAATTGCATGTTTTCAACTTGCACAAGTTAGGCTTGATAATAAAAGAGACGCATCAACATAGCTAAGGGAATAATTTCGACGGGTCGGAATGTGTTAGAACATGAAAAAAGGTCCCACGGTCTGCTTAGAAGTTTGCTCAGCGTGCTTTCAAAATGACACTCGATCTTTCGTCCCGTGGCTTGGGAGAAGGAAGTTGGCCTAAGTTGCTAAGTTGCCACAATGCTAGAATTAGCCTAAGTCATAGGCGTCGCCCGTAGGAATTGTAGCTCCCCTTTCCAATTTTTTTTGAATTATTTATTATTATTATTTATTTTGTTTAAATGGTGATTTTTGGATTTTATAAATAATTATTTAGTTAATTATTTCTGTAAATAATTTAAGCCATGGTTGAGTTTTGAAGTACAAGGTGACTAGAAATCGTGGCACGGATAGT
>JANAVB010034416.1:2726466-2876466 GCA_029216955.1 Iris pallida
ACCTATATGAGATCGAACTCCTTTTCGTAGAATTATTTTTAAGGTAAAATACTGGAAGTCATTCATGGTTAAAAATCAAGAAAAATCTATTTTGAAAATCAAGAAAACCTTCGATACGACGTGCATCCCGCCATTCCGGACGACGTGGTCGTGAACCAAAAGCATCAAAAGGCGTGTATCGGCTTCGTGGACGTGTGGGCTTTGACGGAATTCAAATTAGTCGCGTGTGCACGACGAATTTGATGCGTATCCGTCGAAATTCACCGTATCGGCCTCTGTACAAATTTCTCAATCACTTTGTGCACGTTCGTCATATCGAGACGAAACTTATGCCAACAGGACCGTATCATTTTTCTAGTCCTGTATGCCAAGTTTGGTCCAATTCTGAGACAGTTGATCGGATCGCCGTTTTGCGGGCCCCACGATCCGATTTAACGGGCAATTTTGTGCACGGCTCACCGAAATCCAAAACTGGACATACTGTTGGGTTTGTATCATCAAAACGAATCTATAGACATATAGTTTGATAATTTTAGAGACCATTGACTCTGGCACGCTTTTCGGTGCAAAGCAGGTCCAACGCCAGACACCGTTTTGACCCGAAATTACCATTTTGCCCCTGTATCCAAAATTGGACTTAAGGACAGACAATCCTAGCTAATTTGACTATTCTGAGAATGTTGGCAATGTCTATTTCAGCTTTCGGAGACAGTTGCGAGATTTGGACTTTATGACTTATTAGTTGACTATATTTTGTTGGATCTGCATGCAACCTCCAGACATGATACCTTGTCTCCCTCTACAGTTTATTTACGTGCATATTTATATTATTATATAGTTTTTTAGTTGATTATTGACATGTGATTTGTACATCGTGCATGCAAGTATATATATAGTCCTTGTTTATAGTTAGCTTTGTAGTTCATATTGGATATTTGTATATATAGTTCTTGTTCATAGTTAATTTTGTAGTTCATATTGGATTGGTTCTCTCGTGTATCGTGATTGGGTCGTATCGTGTCATCACCTGTACTCGGATTGAGTCGCATCGTGTCATAGGATGAATAAGTCATAACGGAACTGCTGTACCTTGAATTCTTGAAGCTAACCTGTGAGTCCACACTAGGGATGAGGGTTAGTAGTTATCTGTATCTTGATTCCTGAAGCTAACCTGCGAGTCCACACTAGGGGCGAGGGTTAGTAGTTATCTGTTCCGTACCTGTGAGTCCACACTAGGGACGAGGGTGATTCTTGATGCTAGTCTGCGAGTCCACACTAGGGGCGAGGGTTAGTAGTTGTTTCAAACCTGCGAGTCCACACTAGGGGCGAGTGTTTGAGTATCCATTGATTTTGTGACATCGTGTTCTCTTGTTCTCCTCCAACAGTTCGTTTATGCGTAGTGGTTCTTCCAATCGTGTATAGTCGTGGTTTCGTGTTGATTGACCTTTTTCTGTTTATTTTCTATATTTTCTTTATTGCATGATAAACTGCTAGATAGGCATATTTTTTATGTATCTTGCTATGTCCCCTGAGGACCTGATGATCTCTTCAGGTTTAGCGATTGCATGGAGTTAGTTAGCAGAACGGGATGGCAGATGATTGTGATGCATGATTCAGGTATTTGTCAGTAATATTGCATTTATTATCCAGCTCGTGCTTCCCTTTCATTATCATGCGATATCCTATTTATTGATTCAGTTTATAGACTCTTGTTATGTTCTTGGGAGTCTTATCGAACATTTATGCTAGTGGGCTGCAGACCACGACCCATAGTGTTCATTCATGTTTCGTGCACTTAATGTGGATTTGAGATATAGATTTATTTGCCATGATTTAGCAGTATACCATAGCCTTGACAGCGTTTACGTATTCGAGAGGGGATGGAGTCCGCTCGATACGTAGCTGGCTTGCTCACGTGCTTGCGTCCGAAAAGCGGGTGTGGGTCGTGACAGGAATGCTTGATAAAGCATGCATGATCCCGTCGTCAAAGGCTTGACATAGCCTCCGCCTGTCCTATGGTTTAAGTCATATTGCACGGCTTGTGGCTTAAGTATACGCACCCAAAGAGCTTGGTTGTTCAAGTCGACCGCGTGCATAGCACATTCCCTCGATACGAAGCTTGGCGTAGCCTTTGCTCGTCAAGTCGTTATCCGAATAAGTTAGACAAGAGTTTTGCTGGGCTATCAAAGTCATAGGAAGCACTGTCCCCTGATGGTTGCGGTTGTCAAATCATATAGTCCTACGAGAATAAGGCTTGTCATATAAAGTATATGACTTGAGCGATAGTGTTGCCTAGAGAACAAGTCAGTCTAAGGCACGAGCCACGGTTGGTTTAGTAAAAAGTATGCCATCGATAAGGAAATGCACGAGATCGGTCCCGCTACTTGGGAGTCTCAATAGGGAAGTCCACGCGACTGGTTGTCGCCAAGATTGGTCCCGCTACTTGGGAGTCTCAATAGAGAGTTGGAAAGCATGGTCAGGGTTAAGGAAGGACTTGGTAGATCGAGTTTAGTCTTGCATGGTCATTGGACAACTTGCGCGCAAGGTGAATTCCTCGAGCGATCTCGGGGCGCCGGGTTCGTGTCGGCCTAGGAGGAATTGCAAATATTGTACGACCTTCATCGACGGTACAACTCGATTGAAGTAAATCATTACAATATAGGCTGCGGGTTATTCGGTGGGAGCTCGTAACTTGCCACGCAGATGGTCACCATATACAAAGATCCAGGTTAGCTTGACATTGCTAGTGACCACTCATATAGATGTGTCGGCATAAGAGCGGCTATCCGCGTGTATGCCTTTGGATTGCGTCGAGTACTAGTAGGTTACGAATTATGCTTAGAGCAAGCGCTAACCTTGAATCGGCACGAGTTAGGTGTGCACGGTTGCAGTACCATTCCGGAGCCTAAGAGTTGGCTATAGCAAGGACACGTGCTTCGGCATGAATGTGGCATCATCTCGAGTTAAGTCAGGAAGGACCGTAAGGCAAGTTGGTTAAATCTAGTTGATCCCTGGGAGGCACGGCCTCGATCATAAGGCACGATCAAGTCTAGTGGCACGACCAACACGAGTCGTCCCCTTGACGTCATTGGCACGAGAATGGTCTAGAGGCACATAAAAGAAGTAAAGGTCTTGGCACGGCCGTGTTGCATAAGTTTCTACTCGGCGAGGCATTGCCTCGAATATGTATTGAAGTCACGAATAGAATATAGCACGACTCTGTCGTTGCGTTGCCAAGTATAGGCCAAGATGTCTTGTTCTAAAATTGATCCTAAGGCAAGACTAGAAAGACAATCAAAAAGGGATTAAGCTGTACAAAGTAAATGAACGTATCGATTTTGTATGGGTGGGCGAGGAGCGCACTCCACCAGTACAGTTGAGTACTGACACCCACACAGTTTTCATGTACAGGCTCAGGTAGAAGCCTGTGGCGCGGAGCTCGCTTGGATGCATCGAGGCACGGAGTTCCTTGGCGATTCAAAACGTGCGGACGCGTGGAGTCAAGACTTATACGGGACATAATGTATGTAAATTGCCTTCTGAAGCATCCGCTGGATCAAGTATTATATCGAGAGATGAGAGAGAGCAGAGTGACTTGTAAAATGAGAGAAACGTGAGCTTGAGAGACTTGTAATCATGGCCTTGCGCCCCATTGTAATCTTATTATTCAATATCAATAAAGAGCACTTTTGAATAACTTGTGTTTTGGTTCTAAATTTCTGCTGCATGTTCAATATTTCTGTTTGGAACTTCTGTGCGACGATCCCATCGCAGCCGCTATAATCGACCGTTATGAAACTGCCTTGCACGAGCGCAATCTAGGCTCATGCGGCATGACGCCTTAGCGAGGACGATCGCTCCTACGGCAGCGGGGCATGACAGCGTGCGGGGCGCAGATGCACGACACGCGGGCGTGCGACAATGAATCGCGCAGGCGCACGATGCACGAAACGTGCAGCGCACGGATACATAGTACGCGGGGCGCAGATGCACGACGCACGGGCGCGCGGTAAACGAATTGCGTAGCCGTGCGGCGGGCGAAACGCATAGCGTACGGATGCACGGCGCACGGGTGCGCATAGAAGGGTCATCGTCCCAGGCAACAAGCTTTTGGCCATGGAGTTCGCAAAACTTCCAATGTCCATAACTTGAGCTCTAGGACTCGAAATCAAGCGAAATACAAGCCAAAATTGAATGAAATCAAATTTTTTACTACATGGAACAACTAGTTTTCGAAAACAACTATAATCCATAAAATTCTAGTTTTAGAAACTTAGATTTACACAAAACTGGCCATTAAAATCAAAAAATCCAAGAACTAAACTTGTAGAGAATGAAGATATGAACACTCTAGACTAATAATATAAAAGAAATAATAAGAAATAAAAAAAGCAAGTGGTCTCTCATTTGTGCAAGATGTACTTGCCTAAAAAGTTGTTAATGGAAAGTGACACCATTAGCAATAGTTTTTACTTTATTACTTTTGAAAAAAATTTAAACACCTTTTTCATTTCAGCAAGCATTTTATCACATATATTATCGATTTTCGCACAATCTTGTTGCGAGAAATTTTGTAGACATTCTTGTATGAGTCTTACCTACATTCGTATACAGTTATTTCTAAACCAGGGTTTGGCTCTGATACCAATTTGGTGTGGGACGAAGACCCAAAAATAAACTATTAGTAAGGGATTAGGGATTTGAGAAGATTTGGGTGCGGAAGCTTTAATTGAAGAGTGAACAACAACTATTATAAATTTATCACCAAAGTTATAATAGAAATAAAAAATAATAATTAGGATTACCGTTGGAGATCGGAAGCGGAAAAGCTACATTGAAGACGTCAACATCGAAAGTGGATAAGCAACGTAGAAAGAGAGATCACTCATGAAATTATAGACTATTTATAAGCTACAAAACAATCAAAAGTAGATAAACTAAATCTCGAAGTTCTTATCCATAAGATAAGTCAATCCCTATCCAACGCCAACAAACTCAAGAGATAAAATTCTCTTTATTTTGATTTATCCTAACAAACAAACTAAAAAAAATCCAAAAATAACTGAAAATCCTAAGTGGTTCTCCATCACACTCTATCTATCTTCTTTCCAAAGTTATCTTTCCCTATATAAAAAAGCTATGTTATGGTTAAGTATATAGAATAAGGTTGATAATAGGTCAGCTTAAGCCCAAAAGTTTGTGGATCGGTCCAAAATAATTATATAAACTTAATGAAATCAGAATGACATATTTACCATTTTATACATGAAAAACATGACCTCACCATCTTCTCTGAGATATGCCACACCATCGCACCGAAAATTAATCGAATTCGTATGTACACTACCACTCATTTTCCTTTAAGCGCTTTAACTTCATTCAGCCCCGACACAAGATGACTATTTTCCCTAGTACGCAGCCCAAAAATGGGACGTTGTTGACTCTAGATCTCCCAAACAAAGTCACTATCGAAAAAAAAGATTGTTCATGGACTCACTTATATGTCTGCATAGACAACAATTCTTATCCTTGCAGTCCACACCGAACATGCTCAGACGGTCCATAGTAAGCAGTCGATTACGAATCAATCTTTTATAAACATAAGGAGGTCTGAACCGCCCCTCCTTTTGTCTAAACCACTTTTGTCTTGTCACTCCCGTTTCCCGTTATACGTATTTTCGTATACGTATACGAGATCTCTGACGTTTGTCAGGTGGCCCGTAGTTGGACTTGACTTGCTAGCCTAGTCTAGGTTAGTTTTGACTTGGTTTGGTCTTGGTTTAGCTTGGTTTGGTTTATTTTGGTTTGGCTTGGTTTGATTGGGCTTTTGGTTTATTATGAGAGAATCCTCCCCTTTATAAACCCACCAACCCTTTCTCTCTCTTCATTACTTTCTTACTTTTATTTACCCCTTCTTCTTTCTCATAACTCCTCCCACCTACCAAGTCCTAGGCAAGTGCAACTTGTTTCATGGAGGAGCTCTATTTTTGTTATTCTATTGTCTTCCTCACGAGATTCTAAGACACTTTAGAACTTGACATTTTTCATTTTGATGGATATTTTCTTGTAGATCTAAGTTTATATTATTTTTAATTTTCTTGGATTTTGATCTACCAAACTTTATTATTTTCAAATTTTGATTATTCTATGTTGTAGAGAATTCGATTTTATCCAAAATGGACCTTTGAAAAGTTAGATTTCGACTTGTTTTGAGAAAGTTATGGCCAAAATAAGATTTGAACATTTTCTAGTTCATCTGTGGTGAATTTGGCAGGAACGATGAATAGTGCCGCATGAATAGTACCGCAGGAATGAATAGTACCGCAGAAATGGATAGTACTGCAGGAATGAATAGTGCCGTAGGCTTCCATAGTACCGCATAGATGAATAGTGCCACATGACTTGCATAGTGCCGCATGGATGAATAGTGCCACAGGAATGAATAATACTGCATGGATGAATAGTGTCGCATGGATGAATAGTGCCACATGGATGCATAGTGTCGTATGGCTTACATAGTGTCGTATAGTGCCGCAGAAGGCTGCATAGTGCTGCATAGTGCCGCAGAAGGCTGCATAATACCACAGAATGCCGCATAGTGCCTATTTTGGCTGTTTTTGGCTATTTTATGTCCTATTTGGCTGATTTATGGCCAGAATCTCTCCCAACTTTCAACATAGAAGTTGTAGATCCTTTTCTTGGCTTTAAGAATATGTTACTAGCTATTTTATGCAAGTTTCTTTCATTCTTGCTATGGAGCTTATGGTTGCATTGCATGTTTTCTATCTTGACCTAAATTGCGACGACCCTACTTAATAGCTTGATACTTCTTTAATAAATAAATTTCTTAACATGATTTGATAATATTGTACAGTTAGAGAATGATTGTGCCCCTCTCATACCCTTAATACTAGCACAGATTCAATTGGTATTTTAGGCCAAGTAGTTACCTTATTTATTCCTTCTCATATGTTATGATGCACCTTTTATCAAGATCTATCTACAAGCTTTCTTACATCTATGATTGCTTAACATGATAGTGATCCGTTGTGGTGCACTCATAATGTATGTCTTTTCTCTTTGCTTAACACGATAGTAATCCGTTGCGGTGCATTCAAGTCATATGTCACTTCTTTGCTTAACATGATTGTGGCCCGTCATGGCGCACCCTTAACAAGTACTCTTAACATGATAGTGATCCATCGTGGTGCACTCCAGACAAGTAACATAATATGACATGACATGAACCATGAATGCTGTTGCGATAGCTTTATTGGCTTACAAGTAATAAATGATTTAGACACCGTGGGTGTTTCTCTTGAATGTGTTTGTACAAGCTACATGTTCTGTATTGCATCATATCTAGGACATGAATTCTCGATTTTCCATGGTCAGGGATTCATACTGAATCTGACTAGTTTAATGACTAGATTGATCAAGTAGTTCATAAAGAGATTTTCTAGTCACAGGCAATCCCGTTATCTGGGCACTTTAATTGGACTTGTAGCCTGCCGTCGAGTAGGACGCATTTCCGGCACACTGTCATGTATTGCACCCCCAAGTCACCATGGGATATATTTGTCTCCTGGGCGATGTATCCACCTAATACAACTCTCAACCTGCGGAAGGATAACTGGATTGCTGCAGGGCTTGTGACTGTCGGAACATCTCATTGCATCTTGTTAGTAACTAGGCTTGTGATAACTCTAGTTAGTTAAAGTATCAAGTCGTACTCATTGCTTGACCGTGATTGATGGATGGAGTCTAGTCTTGTCTAGACCATGCTAGTACATGGTTACTTCGAAATATTTTACAGTTTATGCTTATTTGTCGATAATTGATTAGAGACTAAGTTCTGTTCAGGCGAAGGGTTACAACCCCGGTCCTTGTTTGGTTTACGGGCTGTAACTTGGTTACCGGAATAGTTCCTTAGTTATCTTATCGTTTATCCCCTACTTTCATGCCTTCAGTTTTCTTGTTATTATTATTATGCTTTGTGTTCTAATATGCTGGTTTTAGTTCTTAAGTGAAGCCTTCCTTGTGGCACTTGCTCTTTCTGGGGTCTGACCCTGCTGGTTTTGTATGGCCAGATTTTGGAGCAGCACCCGAGGATCTCCCGGCCTTCCAGCCAGATGGTGAATACTAGAAGAAATCCTGACAACGAATGGGTTTAATTTTGCTCTCCCACTTAATTGTAAAATTATTCTTTTGAGGCGTTTAGCCGCCGAACAAGTGTTAGCTCATGTTGAATACTTATATTTCTTGTTTGCCTACGAGCTGTAACATGATTAACAAATCCTAGGGTTGATCATGTATGACTGAAACTCTTGCTAGTCCTCGCATTTTTGTACGACTAGCTTCATGATCATCTGTATATGAAACGTATGGGACGTCTTACTTTTGTATATTGATGGTCTAACATCTTGTAACTATTATTACTTGCTTGAGATTGAGACACTAGGCTTATTCTTGACCATAAGAGACTGATGGCTTGTAGATAAACCCTCGTACATCTAGACAGCCGTGACCGTATATGGAGGTGGAATACACTTCTATATACGTAGCTGGCTGTGTCTGCCCCCGCTCTCCAGTATTCTGGATGTGGGGCGTGGCACGTCTAGTTCACCTCCTCAGTTCTGCTCCTGATCTGGTTTAAGGTTGTCTGAAAGCTAAAGGTGTCATTTTTTCCATGTATTCTCACATCTAATAATCCTCCTTGTCCATCGCCTACGGAGCCTCCCTGCTCGATCCAACGGTCGAGAGCGATGGAGCTCCCACAGGATTACGCGGACGGGTCTCGCGATCCACCCCTATATATATATATTAGCCCAAAAGTCCGTGGGTGGATCGGTCCGAAGAAATCATATCCGTCCAACCCTTACCAAATTTGAATGACATATTCACCGTTTTCTCATGAAAATTATGACCTCTTCATCTTCTTTCCAAATTTCTCTCTTCTCCACTCACACCCAAATACAACCAAAAACAAAAACAAAAAACAAGGGCTAATTAGAGTTTAGACCCTGGATTTTATACCAGCTTAGAATTTAAGCCCTATCGTGCCCAATTAGAAATTTTACGCCTTGGATTTTAATATTTTTTTCAATCTTTTCCATTGCACCCTCCATTTTATATTTAAAAATTCATTCTCATGCATTGGAAGAAAGGGCGTAATAAAAAAAATGTTCAGGATCAAACTTTTCAATTGGACATGTTAGGACTTAAACTCTAAGTTGGTATAAAATCTAGAATATAAACACTAATTAGCCCCAAAATACAAGAAACAGAGCTGGATAATTGGTCAGGTTCAGTTCAAAAGCCCACCGATTGGTCCAAAATATTATCTGATTTAAATCTTACCAAATTGTAAAACGGATTGGATAGAACATTGAAGCCCGTTATATTATTGGAGTTGGTCATGAATACTAAGTAGGTCCAAATCTAACTCGCGATACCAGACCCATTGAAGCCTGTTATAATCCACCCCTATCTAGAAATTTGTAAGCTCCGGTTATTTTCAATACCGAACCGAAAACATAAACAACAAAAACAGTTAATACATTATCAGAATTAGGCTTCATGATCACGATCGTGAAAGTTCTATAGACCAAGTTAAGGTCTTAGTTTTCGAAGAATATGGGCCCATGGAGGCTTTGGACGAAAACAATTCGCTCATGAACAAGCGCAATGACGCATCCGAATAAAGTGTAAAATGTGTCATCAAAATGTCACGTTGTGCCATTCGTCCGAGTTCGAGCGGAGCCTAGTTTAAAAATTTTTTTTTTTAGAAAAATGCATGACAAAAATACATATATTTTTTGGAGATCTTGAAAATTGATCTCTAGTAACATACTTCACCATACCAACCACATGGACTACCACTCTCATATGTACAAGACAGTAAAAGATGAATGTTATATTGAAACTCACACTTAGAATTTGTCACATGAATGTACGACCGTTTCTAGAGATAATTTTAATAAATTCGTCCAACAAAACTTTATCAAACTTATTAAACAAAAAAAAATATTTTCACTTTTTTATCAAAAGTCAGGCCTAATCTATGCCGTAAATAACTAACTCAGTGTGCTCTGGACATACCAAACTCAACCAAGATGGACGTATCGTCATACATCTAACAGTTCTTAGCGGAGAGAGCCAATCACTTTGCCCAGGTAGTTGAAGTGGGAGGCATTGGTTCTATAGTAAAAGCTTAATATTTTCTCTATTTCATAAACTTTTTTTTTTAAGGTGTTCTTTTTTTTCTTTTTCTTTTTCTGGACTGACGGACAAGCAAAGAAGAATAATACTTTTTAATAAACAAAAATACCATTCGTTATCCAATTTTTTTCTTGGATGATGCATCTCCCATGACGTATGGGCGGATCCAAAAAAACTGACTTTTTTTTTCATATAATTTATTTTTTTGATTTTTTTATATGGATTAATCCACTTTCAACTTACCCAAATTGCTGGTAGTCTACCTCAGCAATAGTTTATGGATCCGCTCCCGGTGGTAATTGATATCACTATTCTATATGGAAAAATTTATGAAATACCCAAAAATTTAAAAAGTTTTATGAAAAATCCACCGCAAAAGAAACTTTTATCGCGTGCCCAGAATTAGCAAAAAATATATAAAGAGGATTCCGAATGACCTTTTTGTCCTTCCTTCTAATTTATTGAAAACACCCACGAAACTACTCTTTTAAAAAAATGTTTCGATACTTCATCTTCTTCCATACGCTGCTCACTTTCGAATCTAGGTTTTCTCCTCAAAAATCTTCAAAAACTCGTCGGAAAATTTCGGAAAGACCGAGACAAACGGCAAAAGTGCTAAAACGGAGGTCAAAACATCATTTTTTTTGCGATTCTAAAATTACGGAAGGCCGTCTAACGGAGAAATGGTTACTTTCAGGCTCCTCGAAGATACGCTCGTTTTGGGACAAACGGGACCTCGTTTCGATCTCCCAGTCAAAAGTTATGGTCCTTCAAAGTTTCAACTGACCATAAAATGCAGGAAAATGGTCATTCTCCGTATTAGAACACGAAAAATGTTAATTTCGCATGAGGGTGGACAGTAACACGGAGAATGTCATTCTCCGTCTTAATTTACACGGAGAATAGTCATTCTCTGTGTTAGTAACACGGAGAATGACATTCTCCGTCTTAATTTACACGGAGAATGACCATTCTCCGTGCTAAATTACACGGAGAATGGTCATTCTCCGTCTTAATTTGCACGAAGAATGGCCATTCTCCGTGTAATTTAGCACGGAGAATGGTCATTACGGTCATTCTCCGTGTAATTTAGCACGGAGAATGGTCATTACAGTGTTACAACGCAGGAGAATGGCCATTCTCCATATTAGAAACACGGAGAATGCCATTCTCCGTGTTAAATAAAATAGAGAATGTCATTCTCCGTGTTAAATAAAACGAAGAATGGCCATTCTCCGTGTAATTTAGCATGGAGAATGGTCATTCCAGTGTTAAAATGCAGGAGAATGACCATTCTCTGTGTAAATTAACACGGAGAATGTCATTCTCCGTGTAAATTAACACGGAGAATGTCATTCTCCATTTTAAATAAGACGGGAAATGACATTCTCCGTCTTAATTAAAACGGAGAATGACATTCTCCGTGTTAATTTACACGGAGAATGGTTATTCCCAGTATTAAAACGTAGGAGAATGACCCATTCTCCGTGTACTTGATGGATCTCAGCTATTCTTCGTACTAAAATGACGGAGAATGGCCATTCTCCGTCACTTTACCACGGAGAATGGCATTCTCCGTGTTAAAACCCATAGAAAATTGTCATTCTCCGTGGTTTTTAACACGGAGAATGCCATTCTCCGTGGTTTTTATAAATGGAGAATAGTCATTCTCCGTCATTTTAGCACGGAGAATGGTCATTCTCCGTGGTGGAGAATGGTCATTCTCCGTGGTTTTAACACGGAGAATATTTTTTTTAGAAAAATTTTGTCAGGAATAAAGAGTTTCGTTCTTCTTTCAAAACGATGATAATTCTTATGGAAAAGAAGAAGAAAGATCTTCTCTCCACAATTGACCTAATCGTCGGAAACTTCAAATGTCTCCACGATGAAGATGATAATGATGGTGATGATGATGACGAGCGATGATCTGAGTCCGACTGAAGAAAAGCACACCGAACTACGAACGATCTTTGCGATCTTTGCTAAAGATGAGAGCAATGGAATTCAGATTTCTCGTGAAGAAGAAGAAGACGAAAATCGCAATCCAGATCTGAGTTTTTTGAATTCAAATACATATAGATGACCAATTCGCACGGAGGGATAGTTTCGGTATTATAAAAATAGCAGTTTTCAGCGGGTGGCATCTAAAAGAGAATCTTGGAATATTTAACGTGAAAATACTTAATTCTGGGTATTTCATAAAACTCATCCAGCGGGTGGGCATTTCATAAAAGCCTATCCCGAAATTGGGTTTCTCAGCAATTTCCAGATTCTATATTTCATCACCTGGCGGTGATGGATTATATTTAGGAGAACAAATGTTATTCTAGAGTGAATTAGATGAAGTTTTATAGAAAAAAGATTAAAGAATTTAAAAGAGGAGAAGGACAGAAGTTTTTCTTTTGTTGGGGTTGGGGGGTGGTCTGTCCAACTGTTTATTATATTAGGACTGTTTCGTTATCCATGGTTTATGACTGCGGACGTGATCGTAAGCCACGTAGCAGTTTTCTATTGATCTTCTTGTTCGAATGTGATCCTATGATAGTAGGAAGGTCAATGATTGACTGTCATGTAGGCCGTCAGTCAGATCTGCAGTCATAAACCGCACGCGGACAAAATATTATTTTTGATTTCGTTAATATAAATGCAGTATGTGTAATATGAGTCCCACGTCAGCATTAAAAAAAAGGCCACAATGGCGGTCCTTGACATTTTTGCAGGGAGCAATGCTTGAGAGAGGAGGCACTGGGCTGGGCCCCTCCCTATCGAACAATAGGAAACATATGGTACTTGATAAGCTGGGGTTTTGAGTTTGAGAAAGAGAAAGAAAGAGCTGCAGTTCTTGCTCCTATTTTATATAGCACTAGTGGATAATCCGTGCCATAATAGCACGGACACGAACATGGATCCTCCCGGCGGTTGTGCATCTGAACAATACAACATAGAACTGTCCATGGCTGAATACGGGACTCCTCAATTCTACTCCCACGTATTTCAGCGACTGACACAGATGGGTCGGACCAAAACACATGGGTCATTTTAGAAAGTGGGACAATTTAGTCTTTTCATCATCGTTGAACCAAAGTACATGGGTCGTACCAAAAAACCATTATGCTTTATATTATAGACTAGTGGATAACCCGTGCCATAATGGCACGGACATGAATTCGGCCTTCTCGACGTAGGCGTGCAAGCACCGGGCCCGCGCCAGGGAGTTCCGGACGGAGATGTGGCCTCCGAACCCTGCCTTCTCGACGTAGGCGTGCAGGCACCGGACCAACGCCGGGGACCCGAGCCCGGCGGAGGCGGACACCGCAAAGACCACGGTGGCGACGTTCGGGGCGGCGTGGGGCCTCATGGAGACGAAGACGCGCAAGGCTGTCGCGGGACGTCCGAGGGCGGCAAGGCCCGAGACGACGGCGATCCAGGAGACGACGTCCCTGTGCGGCATTCCGTCGAACACCCGCAGGGTGTGGTCGGCGGAGCCGCGTCGGGAGTAGGCGGTGAGCAGGACGGTCTGCAGGAAGGGGTCGGGCCAGAATCCGAGGAGGAGGGCGTGTGCGTAGAGCGACCTGGTGGTGGTGGCGGAGGTGGTGGTGTTGAGCAAGGAAGAAAAGGTGTGGGAGTCGGAAGGGACGCGGCGGCGGAGCATTTGAGAGTAGATGGAAAGTGGGTCGGCGGAGATGGCGATGGCGGTGTTGAAGGAGAAGGGGTTGGGGTTGGTCATGGCGGAGAAGAGGGAGGAGACGAAGGAAGGGTCGGCGTCGGCGGTGCGGTATAGGAGGGTGCTTGAGACGAAGGGGTTGCGGAAGAGGCCGACGACGACGGCGTGGGCGAGGATGGAGCGGAGGCGGCGGAGGGAGGGGCGGTGCAAGAGGAGCTGGAGACGGGGGTGCCATTGGAACAACCGGTTGCTCCGTACCCAACATGGGACTTCCTCCTCTCTTATAGAGAGATGGACAATTTAGTAATTTCATCATCGTTGAACCAAAGCACATGGGTCGGACCAAAAACCCACTGTGCTTTATATTATAGACTAGTGGATAACCCGTGCCATAATGGCACGAACACGAACCCGGCCTTCTCGACGTAGGCGTACAGGCACCGAGCCAGCGCCAGGGAGTTCCGGACGAAGACGCGGCCTCCGAATCCGACCTTCTCGACGTAGGCGTGCAGGCATCGGGCCAGCGCCGGGGACCTGAGCTCGGCGGAGGCAGATAAGGCAAAGACCACAGTGGCGACGTTCGGGACGGCGTGGGGCCTCATGGAGACGAAGACGCGCAGGGCCATCGTGGGGCGTCTGAGGGCGGCGAGGCCTGAGACTGCGACGGTCCAGGAGACGACGTCCCTGTGCGACATTCCGTCGAACATCCGCAGGGCGTGGTCGGCGGAGCCGCGTCTGGAGTAGGCGGTGAGCAGGACGGTATGCACGAAGGGGTTGAGCCAAAATCCGAGGAGGAGGGCATATGCGTGGAGCGACCTGGCGGCGGCAGCGGCGGTGGTGGTGGTGTTGAGCAAGAAAGAGAAGGTGTGGGAGTCGGAAGGGACGCGACGGCGGAGCATTTGGGAGTAGATGGAGAGTGGGTCGATGGATATGGCGATGGCGGTGTTGAAGGAGAAGGGGTTGGGGTTGGTCATGACGGAGAAGAGGGAGGCGACGAAGGAAGGGTCGACGTCGGCGGCGTGGTGAAGGAGGCTGCTTGAGACGAAGGGGTTGCGGAAGAGGCCGACAACGACGGTGTGGGCGAGGATGGAGCGGAGGCGACAGAGGGAGGGGCGGTGCAAGAGGAGCTGGAGGCAGAGGTGCCGTTGGAACAACCGGTTGCTCCGTACCCAACATGGGTCCTCCGTCTCTCTTATAGAGAGGGGCAATTTAGTCCTTTCATCATCGTTGAACCAAAGCACATGGGTCGGACCAAAAACCCACTATGTTTTATATTATAGACTAGTGGATAACCCGTGCCATAATGGCACGGACACGAATCCGACCTTCTCGACGTAGGCGTGCAGGCACCGAACTAGCGCTAGGGAGTTCCGGACGGAGAAGTGGTCTCCGAACCCGGCCTTCTTGACGTAGGCGTGCAGGCACCGGGCCAGGGACCCAAGCCCGGCGGAGGCGAAGATGTGCATGGCCGTCGTGGGGCGTCCGAAGGCGACGAGGTTCGAGACGGCGGCGGTCTAGGAGACGACGTCCCTGTGCGGCATTCCGTTGAACACCCGCAGAACGTGGTCGGCGGAGCCGCGTCGGGAGTAGGCTGTGAGCAGGACGGTCTGCACGAAGGGATCGGGCCAGAATTCGAGGAGGAGGGCGTGTACGTGGAGCGACATGGTGGCGGCGGTGGCGGTGGTGGTGTTGAGCTAGGAAGATGAGGTGTGGGAGTCGGGAGGGACGCGACGGCAGAACATTTGGGAGTAGATGGAGAGTGGGTCGGCGGAGATGGCGATGTCGGTGTTGAAAGAGAAGGGGTTGGGGTTGGTCATAGCGGAGAAGAGGGAGACGGCGAAGGAAGGGTCGGCGTCGGCGGCGCGGTGGAGGAGGCTGCTTGCGACGAATGGGTTGCGAAAGAGGCCGACGACGACGGCGAAGGCGAGGATGGAGCGGAGGCGGCGGAGGAAGGAGCGGTGCAAGAGGAGCTGGAGGCGGGGGTGCCGTTGTGTGAAACCCGCAAATTCGATTTTATTATTAAATTATTGGATTTCGGCTGCTAGCATAGTCTTAGATTTTTATTAGTTATTATTATTATTATTAGTATTATTAGTATTATAGTCGGATCAGGAAAATATTATTTTTAAAAAATAAATGTATTTTGATCTTTTATTGCGTCGTCCCGATCCCGTGCCAGGGATCCGACCCCAAGCCCGAACCCGACCTCGAATTCCATGCCAAACCTATATTTTTTTCTTTAAAATTGTTTAAATTAAATTTTGGAAAAAAAGAAGCTAGTATTTCCTTTATGTTACTTATGAACAAAAGAATAAAAAGAAAAGAAAAAAAAACCCTTTTTCCTAAAACCTAACCCCGCTCTCCCTCACAGCAACACCCCGTGGGAATAGTTCCCACTCCTCCTAATTTTTCTCACACTCCCCACATTTTTCTCCACCTCCTGCTCACTTTTCTTCTTGTTCATCTTCTTCTTCTTCTTCATTTTTCATGCACCCTATTCCTTTTCTCCCCTCTTCCAACCTACAATAACCATCACCTTTACCCCACTCCTTCTCCTCACTCCTCCATCTTCACCAAATTTCCCCAAACCTCCTCCCCGAACCCTCTGGCCTCTCCCCGACCGGCCCCGCAGCCCATGACCGCGCCTACGCCATGCAGCTCCGCCTTCGGCCCCTCTTTTCCTGCCGTGCGTGTCCACCCGAGGCTGCCCCAAGCTTCCATGTCAGGCGACCGCCGTCAGTCCGCCCTCTCGGCACCTCCCTGCCGACGGTGCCCTAGCCGTCCGCCTCCTCACGGACCCCTCCGGCCTGGATCCCGCCGGTCCGTACCGTCCTCGTGCGTCCAGCGCCCTCGCGGAACCCCGTCGACTGCTCCCTCGCGGGCCCCATGCCCGCTGCTTCGCTCGTGCCTCCCCAGGCCGACCCCCTCCGGCCTGCTGACTCGCTGTCCGTATTTTCCCCGTGCGCCGATTTTGCTGTTCCGCGTTCCTGTACGTGCTGTCCCGAGCCAATCTCGCTGTCCGCGCGGATCATTTTCTCTATTTTTATATCCGAGAGCTCTAGCCGAGCACCCTAGGTATAATTCCGTGTCCTTCCCGTTGGTGTGTCGCGTTATGTGTTGGTGATGACGCAGTCCCGACCCCGTTTCGGGGATCGTCTTTTGTTAATGGTTGCGTTAGGAGATACACGTTTTTGGTTACGTCGCGGCGTAGTTTTATTTGGTATGAATATTTTATGTGCCGCAGTTTAATTTCCTCGGTTAGTTGCTACTTTAGTACGGTGGATTATTTTCTTTAGTTGATTCTTAGTTGATCATTATTTTGGTATGTTGTGTTTGTGCATCCCTTAGGTGTTGTTGGTGCACACTCTTTAGTCGGCTATTCTTATTATACTATGTGCTTTCCTTTAGTTGGAAATTCCTAGTATGTTGTATTTTTCATTCTGATTTTAGTTGGGTGATTTATATTAGTTCTGTGGCTTATTTTTTTCTCTTGGGATTGGATACTCATTTTAGATTGGTGTGATTGGTGTTCCCTGATTTGGGATGGACTTTTGTGTTGTGGATTTTGTACCGTCTTGTGGCTAGATTGTCCTAGTTACAGAGAAGGTGCTGCCCAAATTTCAGTAAAGAATTTCAAAATAATATTATTTAATTAAGTTTATTAAATTAAAATCTATTTTTAAATCCGGTCTTTGCAAACGATTTACAAATTGGTTTTGTTGGCTTTAAATGCGGATTTTGTGAGTTTTGTATCCCCTGTTAGGCGATGACCGTATCGGTCAGATGAGCCTCGGCGAAACGCAAACGCTACAGGATTTCCTGTACGTTGAGGCGTAAGCCAACAACGTGAGATTGCATGACCAAATTCGAGACGCTCGTTTTTGCTAAATTATATTTAATTTATATTATGTTTTATTTTTAGAACTTGTTACTGGGTATTTTCGTATTTCGAGTGCAGGGCATTCGTGCCTCCTGAATGGACCGCTTTTCGGCGTTCAGAGCTCACCAGCAGCTTTTTATTATTTAATTAATTTATGTAATAAGTTGTAAGGGCATAAGCCCAGTTTTTTATTTATTTTTCTGTGACCTTGTATTGTGTAGCATAACTTTTTGGTTACTTTCTGGTTTGTTGGTTTTTGTCATTAGACGCATACTTAAAATGGGTATTAGTTTTATATGAAAAAAATTATAAGAGTTTTCTTACTTCTAAATAAAAAGGATAAAAATTCAAGTTTGTATTATTTAAACAAATTCACATTTTTCTCATTAAAAGAAAAAACCTAATTTTATGTATATAATATTAAAGTACAAGTTTTGTTAAATGAATTGGAAAATACGATCTTTACCCAATAAATCAATAAATCGATTCCTTTTTCGTTAATTGATAATTGTATCATGCGACGGTAGAGTATAGGTTGATAGCTTAATTAACAACTTAAAAACTGGACTAGGACCTGCTTCTAGAAATTGTAACTAGCATACCTAGAAATGGTTTCCTCTATGGTTCTAAGTCAGGGTTCTCAATTGTAGGATTTCGAGGACGTATTTGACTTCCTCCCTGGTACCGACATCCTGTTTCAGTCATTAAACAAAGACAAGTTACGGTTATGCTATCTTATATTTTAATTAGTAATTGTCAAGTTGCATGTTTAAACCATATTGCTACACGGAACCCTCTTCTAGGGTTCAAATATTGATTGATATTGATTGTGGGGATATTGGAAGAATAGTGTAGAGTTTATGACCAATACCCCTCATATTGCATATTGTTATTGTGCGAGCTTATCCCTCTTACACACGGGGATAAGCCGTATCGCGTCGCTAGGATGCTATTATTTGAAATGTGAGGTACATACTCGTACTTGCTCCTTTACTAACTGGATTCTCCTTCCAATAGGTGATATTGATGACGCTGAGCTATTGTACAATAGCTATTATGATCCTGTGCTATACCCTGCAGTGTTACCAGAGTCTCCCTTGGAGGACGCGGATCCTGATGCCGAAGAGCCGGCCGTTTAGCTAGTTGCTATTTTCTTATTTTCTAGTTTCATTATGTTGGAAATTGTAGACTTTTGGTTTCAGTGTTTATTTCAGTATTTTCTTTTCCAGTTGTATTTCTCCTTGTTGAATAAAAGTTTTAAATATTCGTAAATTCATGTTGTGACAAATGTATAGATATTGTTGAGATTACCTGCAAATAGAAACAGCTTACTGCCGCTGTCTCACAACGGTACAGGCTGGGCATGTTCCGATTCGACCCAACAATTTAGGATCGGGTCGTGACATGTTGGAACAACCGGTTGCTCCGTACCCAACATAGGACCTCCTCCTCTTTTATAGAGAGAGGGGCAATTTAGTCCTTTCATCATCATTGAACCAAAGTACATGGGTCGGACCAAAAACTCACTGTGCTTTATTAATATAGACTAGTGGATAACCCGTGCCATAATGGCACGGATACGAACCCGACCTTCTCGACATAGGCGTGCAGGCACCGGGCCAGCACCAGGGAGCTCCGGACGGAGATGCGGCCTCCGAACCCGACCTTCTCGACGTAGGCGTGCAGGCACCGGGCCAGCCCCAGGGACCCGAGACCGGCAGAGGCGGACACGGCAAAGACCACGGTGGCGATGTTCGGGACGGCGTGGGGCCTCATGGAGGCGAAGACGCGCAGGACCATCGCGGGGCGTCCGAGGGAGGCGAGGCCCGAGACAGCGACGGTCCAGGAGATGACGTTTCTGTGCGGCATTTCGTCGAACACCCGCAAGGCGTGGTCGACGGAGTCGCGTCGGGAGTAGGCGGTGAGCAGGATGGTCTGCACGAAGAGGTCGGGCAAGAATCCGAGGAGGAGGGCGTGTACGTGGAGCGACCTGGTGGCGACGGCGGCGTTGGTGGTGTTGAGCAAAGAAGAGAGGTGTGAGAGTCGGGAGGGATGCGACGGCGGACCATTTGGGAGTAGATGGAGAGTGGATCGGCAGAGATGGCAATGACGGTGTTGAAGAAGAAGGGGTTGGGGTTGGTCATGGCAGAGAAGAGGGAGGCGGCGAAGGAAGGGTCGGCGTCGACAGCGTAGTGGAGGAGGCTGCTTGCGACGAAGGGGTTGCGAAAGAGGCCGACGATGATGGCGTGGGCGAAGATGGAGCGGAGGTGGCGGAGGGAGGGATGGTGCAAGAGGAGCTGGAGGCGGGGGTGCGTTGGAACAACCGGTTGCTCCGCACCCAACATAAGATCTCCTTCTCTCTTATAGAGAGGGACAATTTAGTCCTTTTATCATCGTTGAACCAAAGCACATGGGTCGGACCAAAAATCCAATGTGCTTTATATTATAGATTATAGATAGGTGGACGTGGAATATTGTAGTTAGTCGTACGTAGCAGTGACCCTGAGCTAGGTTTTATAATATCGGGTCTATAGCTTTTCTATGTGTCGGAAGCCTCTCTACTTTGTAATTTATTTAGTGGCCTAACTGTGGTGTCTTTTATCAGGATTCCAAGTTGGAGGTGTCTCTATGTCCAACATAGCCGAGTAATACCAAGTGTGATAGCTTCTACATTGCTAGCTCCGATACAACTTATTTTGGTTGCTTCTACTTATTTGGGTCAACAACTACTACATGTAACTTTGCAAGAAGGAAAAGAAATTAAAAAATAGAGTATATAGATATATTATAAAGGGAAAATTTATGAAATGTTCAAAAATTGTAAAAGTTTTATGTAAAATCCAACGCAAAGTCACATTTCATCACGTGTCCAGAATTAGTGATAAATATATAAAGCGGGTTCTGAATGACCTTTTTGCCCTTCTAATTTATTGAAAATACCTCCGAACCCTACTCTTAAATTTTTTTTTCGATTCTTCCTCTTCTTCCATACGCCGCTCAGTTTCGAATTTAGGTTTTTTTTCTCCAAAATCTTCAAACATTTCTCTTCATTCGCAATCTTCACACCATGTCGACATCACCGGCAGCATCACCAGTTAGAGAAAATATACCAGTTGTGGAGAAAATGAAAACAGTTGCAGAAAATCCAAAAGAAAATGACGAAAAACCACGGAAACGGATAACTAAGAAAGTTGCACATAAGGAAAAGGAAAACGATGCTAAACAACAAGAAGTGCAAAAAGAAGACATAACTTTAAGTTATGTTCATGATTCTGTATAAAAATACGGAGAATGATATTCTCCGTTTTAATTACACGAAGAATGGCATCCTCCGTGTTAAAACGCATGAGAATGTTCATTATCCGTGTTAAATTACACGAAAAAAACTATTCTCCGTGTAATATAGCACGGAGAATGTTCATTATTCGTGCTATATTAAATATTTAAGAATACTTTTAGATATTAAATATTTAAGGGTTTATTATTTTAAGGACTTTCAAGATTTATTGTAAGGTCATTCAGGGATATTTCGGGACCATAATGACAATATCTTTTGACCAAAGCATGATTTTGTGGCATGGTCGATACCAGTGCACTCATGGCACTGAAATATATTTTCCATAAATAAATTCACTTTATTTATTTTGTATCTGAGAAAATTACAACTGTAGGAATCTAATCTAGAAGACGATTACTTTATCCCTTGGACGATGCGATGAAGAAAACTCGAACTTCGAAGAACTCGGACAGCAACTGGGCAATCTCTCTGTTCTCTCTGAAAAATGACCTCTCTTCATGAAGGTGAAGAAACTCTCTTTTATAGAGTTCTGGATAACTGTCCTGAACCATACGCTCAGGTAGTTACTTGACGTGTGCAAAACTGCAGGGATGCGTGGCAAATTCTGACGAAGACACGTTGGCGTGCGGTTGAGAGTAGTGGAGCACATTCAGGAGAGATTGATGGCATGAAGGCCACATTGCATAACTTCTGAATAAATGGGTAACTGAGTACAGGACACGTGAGAACGTGTGTTGACTGTACGTTGAAAATCATCCTGGATACAACTGCTGTAGAGTCATACGCTAGCTTTTGAAGAGGAGTCATACGCTGATTTGGACAGCGTAGCGCCATAGGAAATCCATACGCTCACTTTATGGGCAAGGAGTCGTATGGAGATCATACGCTCGCTTGGTTAGCAAGGAATCATGTGAGGTCCATACGCTCACTTGGCTGGGTGAAGAAGGAGTCATGTGAGGTCGATACGCTCACTGGAGAAGTGGCCACGTGGCTATCATCAATCTTCTTTGGTACACCATATCTTCCCATAACTGACAAAATCTTCTCGAGCGTCGTGACTGCGGATTTGACGACTGACAGACTGTCAAAACTGACAGTAATGATGGCTTTTGTATTTATGAAGGCTGCTGAGTTGTCCTCGTAAAAGACAAAACCGACTCTTCGAAAACCTACACGATGGTTACTTTTCTCGTGACAGCTGTCTTTGCACGAAAGATGAAGTGTCAGATTCATTCCTCATTTAAACATATACTGTGCTGTCACTTCAGTAAATAATAAAATATTTATTGAGCGTATGGCTTTTGAATGAGCGTACAACTCTGAACTGAACGTATGGCTCTTAATTGAGCGTATAGCCTTGAGCGTATGACTTCTGTTTGAGCGTATGGCTTCAACTGACATCTGTCTTTAAGCGTATGGATGAAAATGACAGCGTGTTATAATTTTCCACATCCTACAAGACCCCCTTCAAAGTTTTCGAACTTTATGAGTTTTAAAAGTTCGAAATTACTTTGAACAGAAAGTGGGAATGAGTCCTGACACGCTGGCATGAGTCTGTTATCTTCCTCAATATCAGTGCAATTCTTTAGGGATTTTGTTTAGAAAATATCCGCCGTTTTGAACTTCTTTCTTTCTTCTATAAATAGGTTTCCCAAAACCTATTTTATTTCTTTACCAGAGCTTTTGCCTTCGAGAGAGAAAAGAGCTTTCAGAAACTCAAGATCTTTCTTCTTCTTCTTCTTCGTCTTCAACTCCATCTCCATTAATGGCACCCAAGATTGATGCTGCTGCGAAAGGAAAGGGGAAAGCCCCTGAAGAGTCATCTCATCCTGCCGTCGACACTGCCACTACCAAGAGGACGGCCAGTCAGCGTGTTTCACGCAGTGAACGGCCATTGAAACCTCTTTATGGTGAGGACGAAGATGATGATGAACAAATAACTATTCCCTTTTTAGGGCTCTGGTTAGAACAAAACTCAGAAAACGTATCCCTCTTTAGGGTCAATACGTCAGCAAATACGCTTCCCTCTTTAGGGTTTAGCTGTATTCCATATTTTTCGTTTTTACGAAAAGTATGTTTGGAGCGTATATCTGTAAGATACGCATATTTTTGATAGAGATACCAAAATACGCTATCTTTAAAAGAATATGCTATGGCAATTTGTCGCATTGAGATACGTTAACTCCTGTGTTAACATATTTTTGATGATCATCTTGTCAACCATACGCTGATATGCTCAAACTGATCATAAAACAAAAACCATTCACTTAAGATAAAATCTGTTATACGCTTAAGGAAAATTGAGCGTATGCTGAACCTTGAGTCTGCCAAAAATTGAGCGTAAATTGAGCTGTACGCTTAGTAAAAACTGAGCGTATGTTAAACTTTATCATCTCTTGACATTGAAGATTTTTTTTTATACTTTATTCTTCATTTGCAGTGGATATTCTGGCTCAGGAAGCAGAATTTGAAGGAAGTATGGGAAATAATTATAGAAGTGATCTATCTCATGTTCGTTTTCCCCAATTTGACGGACCTTCCACAAGAATAGCTCTGTTGACCAATCAGGAAGATGATACTTTACTGAACCTGATGAGTGGACTGCCGTTACAAAGTGTAGATGGTGTTGCCCATTTGAAGCCAGCATTCCTTTTTGGAGATACTATTGACATGAATTCCCAGCCTGCTCTGGACAAAGTATCATACTGTTACTATAGGGATGGTGATGTAAATCAGCCTATGTATTTGACTGGTTTAACAAAGAGTATCAACATAGCCCGTTTATTCCATTCGGGCCAGCAAAGACAGATGAAGTGGGATATTACTCCATCCCGACAAGCTAAGGCTGGGTGGATTGGATATCGTCAAGGAAGGTTCCGCAGTGGTACTGAACCACATGTCACATCCCTGCGAGGATTATTACTTGCCACCCTCCCTCCTGAGGACTCGGCACTGCTGAAGCCAGTCAGAGTCCCAATTTTTGCCAATGAATTTGTTCAATTAAAGAATGCCATCTACCCAAAACAGTCAATGAGGCTGACTGGTCTAGTAAATCCAGAGAACACTAGATGGACTGCTCTAGTGAGATGGATTTTACGGAACTTCGGTGCACAGTTGAAGGCGATAGGTTTATATGATGCCATTAAGTGTACTGCTTATGGTTTCAAACCAAACCCGGATCTGTTTTTGGCATTAGCGGAGAGATATAACTATCGGACTGGCACCTTCATGACCCTAAAGGGCGAGATGGGATTCGCCCTTCATGAAATGGCATATATATCTCAGCTACCTACGACAGATTTGCCATATGAAGAATATATCCCTTTTGTTGACGAAATGAATAAGATTTCTGCAGCCAACCCACTAATTCTTTATGTATTTGAAGAATTAATGTGTCATTACAGCATCTGTAAAGCTTTTTATAAGGGACAAGGTGGAGAGGGGGACTCCAATTGCTATTCTTCGAAGTGGATGGCTTATTTGTTTCAAGGCCGCACTGACGAAGTCCAAAAGAAGAAAAAGACCGAGCAGTATGTCGGAAAATTCAAGCCCTTGAGTCAAGCCGAGATTAACAGATTAATCCGGGAGACTAATCATGATGACATTGTCGTCGAAGAAGACATCAACAGCTACAAGGCCGGTGATAGATTAGAAACCTATATTAAGCAGGGTAGCCAAGAATTGTCCGATGAAGGTCATCTGGCCGGTTTCATATCTCTTTGGCTGAGGAAATTCGTAGTTCCTGGCACCTGTTCAGCAGACAGGATGCACAGAGGAGTCGTCTTCGCAGCAGTCCGTCTGGTTTTTGGGTATAAAATGGATCTATTAACGGCAATGACCTGCCGTCTGAATGCCGGATTAAGGGCATACACAGATAGGATGTTCGAATTGGCACGGAAGAGCTTGACGTCCTTTCCCCGGGTAGAAATGCCCTTTATATACTTGTTTGGATGGCTGCTTCTTCATTTTGAATCTCTGATGAGTGCTGGGATGGCTAGGCCAGATGACACTTTCCTTGAAAGGTACAAGCACATACCGAAATGGAGATATGATACTTTAACTGATTGCAGAACCATCTTGAACAGGGGAGAACTCTGGAGCTTCGCTTGTGTTCCTCCCCCTATTGGTTATGAGACCATGCCCGGGAGATTGATTGACGGCGTTGGTGCTAATGAGTTGGATGATGTCCAACATGAATGGCTAAAGAGAATCAGGCCATCTCATTTAATTTGCCGCCGTGACAACATCACATATATAGAGCCATATCTTCCGAGCAGATTTGCTCGTCAATTTGGTTACGATCAGTTGCATGTGGGCAACGCAACGACGTGTTTTGCTCATCAAGGCGGGTTGGTTGATGGTGCCAGAGCTTGGCTATATTACATTGCCAAAGGTACAGGGGCTACCTTTTCTATGCCAGATTCGGTCAACTATCGGAGAGGAGCTAAGATATTGGCATCCTATGCCAGATTTTATGTATCAGCTCATACCTTTGATAAAAAATTTAGCATCTTAGGTAAAAGCTTTATTCATGTTGAAAAGAAATCAACTAAATCCGCCTTGCCTAGGGATTGTCACGACAAAGAAGATCCTCTAGCCACCGATGAAGTTGATGATGATGTTTTGGAAACTTTCTTCTCTGATGACCTTCATCAACCATTGCATGTGCCTATCGGGAGTGCTGAAGAAAGTATATCTGTTGATAATACACCGAAGAGGAAGAGGAGTAAAGGTACTGCGGGTCCTGCCGCAAAAAGAGCTACTCGAGCAGAGACTCGAAGTCGTGGAGGAATTTCTATTCCCGGGAATTCTCCTGTTTCTGAACGAGCCAGAAATATTGATGAAACAGGTAGTGATCCATTAGACACTTATCCTACTGTTCCTTTAACCAGAAGAATAGGAAGGAAAGTAATAGTTTCAAAAACTAAATCCGTAATTTGTCTGGATGCAGAGAGTCCCACAGATCGTGCTATGCGATTGGCTGCAGAAAAGCAAGCTACTTTTGATTTCTCTGTAAAGACAGAAGAAAAAGATATTCCTGAAACTGCTGGGTCTTCTAGACATTTTGATGTAGGCTCAGTTCCACCAATAGCCGATGATGCGCAAGAAATTAGTCAACCTGCGGTAGAGGCCGAGCATCAGACTGAAACGGCTAATGACTTACTGATTTCGGGAGAATCAGTGAAGGAAGCCACTCCTCTCAATCCAATTGTTGAAGCTTCAGAGAGCGAACTAGTTGACTATGAACCGTCGTCTCATTCTTCTGGAGAAGAAGACATGGAGATAGACGATGAATCATTATCTAAAATACCAATAGATGCACTGAAGACCATTGGTCAACACTCTGGGTTGACACCAGAGCCGGAGAGGCATTTGGAAATTGAAGTTCAAATTCCGAGTACTTCTGGGGCGGGAAGCAGTGAAATAAATCCCATGTCAGAAAGTACTCTGAACAGACTAAGAGCCGGATTGAATGATCCGAATGAGACTGAATATGAACCAACTCCAGGTAATATTTTATTCATCAAAGTTTTATCTTGTCTCTGCTTTATTATCTTTTGGTTTTGATCATGCTTCTTTTATTTCAACAGCTGTAGGAACTGCACCGGCTATGAGTTCTACTCAAGCCCCACTTGTTCAAACTGAGGTGGGTGAGGGGAGTTCCCATCTGCCGAGTTCTCCAAAGGCACTAACTTCAGCTCCAAGAATAGAAGCTCCTCCTGCTCCTTCCCCTATTATTGCAGCGACTCCCAGTTTTGACACAGGGATAGCCAAAGTCATGGGGATGTATTCAGATATTATTTATACATATCTGGATACATATTCGAGGCGACTCATGAAAGATGAGACTATGCCCTTTTCGAGTCTTCGAGAGGCGACTAGTTTCCCATGTTCAGCCTTGAGACAATCTGGTTATGAGGCTCAATGTGTCTTCTTTGAACATCTCTTGAATGATTTAGAAGCCAACATCCAAAAATATTGGGAGATTAAGAAGGAGGATGTTGAGTCTCTGACTGCAGCTGAAATTTCTCAATTGGAGAGCGAAGCTCAAGCTCAACATATTGCTCTGACAGAATTCCTCGTTCAGTCTTCTAAGGAATTAATGGCAAAAGATGAAGAGATGTTAAATACTCGTCAGAATATGGAGCATTTAGAGAAAGATGAATCGTCAAGGGCTGAAGATCTTAGAAAGTTGAGGGAAGAGCTAGCTCGTCTCCAAAAACAAATTGCCTCCGTGGAAGAAGAACGATCAAAGATTGCAGCTGATCGTCAATCTGAAACTGAACGTTATCAATCTTTACAGAAAGAGCGGGAACAGATGCAAACCCATCAGATTGAAGAGACCAACCGCCGAAGTTCTATTGTTGCGGAATATGATCAACGGATGATTGTATCTGAAACAGCAGAGCGTCTCAAGAAAGCCCATGATGAGAAGATGAATAATGTAATTGTTCATATTCAGGAGATAATCGCTCCTCCTAAATAGATTTTTTTTTTACATTTATCATATATTGAAGTCTTGATACCATTTGTAATCAATGTTCTGAGTTTGATTGAAATGAATATCTTTATTTGACTTCAATTTTGTGGATGATATTTTTGTAGAAAACATGTTCAGAGGTAAATGATACATGACATATTTCAGTAGAATAGAATATACAAATAAACTTTGTAACTCTATCATGATATTAAACCAAAGGTAATTTTAGTTGAATACTGGTGAGAGAAAATAGAATTCAGATATAAAAATATCTTTGGATTCTATTTTCCATGATCTTTGAACTTGGAAATCAAAAGACTAAATATCATTTTCATATGATAGAAAATATGATACATACTGAGATAGAAAATTCAGAGGTGATATGGACATGATTTTCTATACAAGATCTTTATTAAATCCACTGAGAATCTAATAAGACAAAATATCAAATTCTCTGGGAAAATGATACATGGTAGAATATCAGTTTCCGCTGGGGATAACGACATCGAAATAGCTTTTGTAGAGAAGAGAAAATTTTTGATTTTACACTTGCTGGAGAGTAATGAAAATATTATATATATTGATGAAATTTATACATAATATTTCTTTAAGAATTTGCCATTGATAGGCATCATCGTGACTTTCCCGTCCATAGAGGCAAGCTGATATGCTCCATTAGAGAAGACTTTGTTTACTACGAATGGGCCTTCCCATTTTGCGTCAAATTTGCCTTTGCTCATATGTGTCATGGTCATCGGACGTCTGACAGTAAGGTCCAATTCTCCCTTCTGATATGTTTTGACTTTGACTTTCCGATTAAAAGCTTTTGAGATTCGGGCTTGATATAGCTCGATATTTTGTTGCGCATACAATCGCTTTTCATCTAGAGCTTCCAGCTCTTGAAGTCGAAGTCGATCATTATTCTCTGTTGTAAATTCATTGGAGATTGCAACTCTCAAAGAAGGAATTTGTATCTCGAGGGGAAGAACGGCTTCACACCCATATACCAAAGAGAAAGGTGTACATCCGGTCGCATTGCGAACTGTGGTGCGATAAGCCCATAAACATTCACCAAGCTTCTCACTCCAGTTACGTTTATTGGAAGAAACGAACTTTTTCAAGAGTTTGATGATTGTTTTGTTGAAAGCTTCTGCTAGTCCATTGGCTGCTGGATTATATGCTGTAGAAGCCAGATTATTAATCCGATGATCATCACAGAATTGAGTAAATTTCTGGCTGACGAACTGTGGTCCATTATCATGGATAATACGCCGAGGAACACCAAATCGATAGATGACATGATGTTTGACAAAGTTGATAACATTAGAAGTCTTGACTTCAGATAACGGGATTGCTTCAGCCCATTTAGAAAAGTAATCAGTTATTGCTAGAATAAACCGATGTCCTTTTGATGATGGTAGATTGACAGGACCGATGACGTCCATGCCCCAAGCTTCAAAGGGCCATGATGCCGCTGTTGGGTGTAAGAACTCCGATGGTTGATGGATAAAGTCTGCATGAATTTGACAGGCTTTACATTTTCGAGCATATTGAATGGTATCAGCTACCATCGTGGGCCAATAATAACCCATACGTCGGATACGATCTTGAAGTTTTGGACCTGGCTGGTGAGCTCCGCAGACGCCATCATGTGCTTCACGGATTATCTGTTGTGCTTCTTCACCAGCGATGCATCGAAGGAGAAGACCATCATAGGCTCGACGATATAGTGTCTTCGTAGTATGATTATAATAGAATCTGAGAGACCGGCGCCGGATAGATGCTGCTTCACTCGGGTTATCAGGAAGTATTTCATACAACACAAAGTCCAGAAACGGACGTCTCCAGTCTTCAGTTACGGTGTCTATTTTGTTAGAAAAGACATATTCCATAGTAGAATCGGAAGAAGACAAGGACACTTTGTCAAACTTTAATTCAGCATCAAAGTTGAGAGAATCTTCGTCTGGATTATGGGGAAAAGCCAAAGCCAGATTATTTTCAACGCAGAATAGTTCTCGGTTATAAACCACTATCACTTGCTGACGTCTGATTGGTATGGCTAATACAGCAGCAAGATTAGCCAAAGCATCAGCTTCTGCATTATAGGCTCGTCGAACATGTTCAATAAAGAAACCTTCAAAGGAGGAGGCCATAGAGAGTGCTGTTCGATGATAAGGTATCAAATCTTGATGACGAACTTCATACGTTCCTCTGATCTGATTGATGATAAGCTTAGAGTCTCCATAAACTTCTAAATATTGAACATCCAGATGTTTAGCGAGTTGAAGACCAATGAGCAACGCATTGTATTCTGCAACATTATTTGAACATGATTGATCCAGAGAATAAGCCCTCTGAATAGTTAATCCCTCTGGGGATACAAGAACAATTCCAACTCCGGCGACAATATCGCCGTTAGGACCTATTCTAGATGCTCCATCAAAGAATAGACGCCAGGTAGGAACTTCTTTAGAAACCATATTTGAATCCAGAACTTCATCGGGAATCTCATCATATAATTTAGAATCTTCTGGGACTGCATGAGCTGCTAGAAAATCAGCAAGAGCCTGTCCTTTAACCGACTTCTGAGAAATATAATGCATGTCGTATTGGGCTAACAAGATTCCCCAATTAGCAAGTCTAGAGTTGAGAATACCGGGTTTCTTCATCATAATCCTGAGTGGATTCACTCTGGAAATGACGTGAATCGTCTGACCGATAATATAATGTCGCGTTTTCTGAACAGCAAACATTAATGCTAGGCATTCTTTCTCGATTGGAGAATAACGCGGTTCAGCGCCTGTCATTGTGCGACTGAGACAATAAATGGCCGGTTCATGACCATCTTTATTTTTCTGGGCGAGTAATGCACCAAGAGAATGATCCATAGCTCGAACATATAGGAGAAATAGTATTCCCGAGATGGGAGGTACCAAAACTGGAGGGTTCATGAGGTACTGTTTGATGTCGTCAAATGCTTTTTGACATTCTTCGTTCCAGATGAAAGATACACCTTTCTTCAGAAGTTTGTGGAATGGTCTGCAGTGTCCTGATAAGTTGGAAATGAATCTCCTGATATAAGCAATCCTTCCTTGAAATCCTCGTAGCTCTTTTAAGGTGCGTGGAGGACGCATCTCTTGGATGGCTTTGATCTTCTCGGGATCCACGTGTATACCTTTAGCGGTAATGATGAAGCCGAGAAATTTGCCACTAGAGACGCCTAGGAAGGACTTAGTAGGGTTCATTTTAAGTTGATGCTGACGCATTAAATCAAATATAGTCTTCAAATCTTGGATATGATCCTCCTTTCGTCGACTTTTGACTGCAATATCATCAACATAGCATTCGACTATTTTCCAAAGATGTTCATGGAATATAGTGCTCATTGCTCGTTGATATGTTGCTCCTGCATTTTTGAGACCAAACGGCATCACTGTATAACAATATGTACCGATCGGTGTTCTGAAAGAAGTATGTCTCTCGTCATCTGGAAACATCTTGATTTGATTATACCCCGAATACCCATCCATGAATGACATTCGTTCAAAACCACATGTGTTATCAATCATTACATCTGTAATTGGAAGAGGAAACTCGTCTTTAGGACAAGCAGCATTGAGATCACGAAAGTCTATACAGACTCGGATCTTGCCGGTCTTCTTGAGGACAGGAACGATGTTAGCCACCCATTCAGGATGTTGTTCCTCTCTGATAAATCCGGAAGCCATAAGCTTGTTGACTTCAGCTTCAATTGCATCCATAATGTCTGGATGAAATCGTCGCTGTTGCTGTTTGACTGGTTTAGCATTTGGCATAATATTAAGCTTGTGCATTGCGATCTTCGGATCTAGTCCTGGCATATCCGCGTAGCTCCAGGCGAAGACATCGATGTAATCACGAATAAGCTTGATCATATCTTGCTTATCTGTTTCTGAAAGACTCTCACTGATGAATATTGGTTTAGGGGAACCTTCTTCACCAACATCAATTTGGATCAGTTTATCTTCAGTAGGAGGTTCCCTCTGTTCGAACCTGAATTCCCATTGATTATCTAATCTTTGAGCCCATTGTTCTGATTCAGGTGATATTTCAAAATCATCCTCATCTTCACCATTTTCTTGTGGGCCATCAACAGAGACCATATTGATGGATAGAATAGAGCGATGAAGATCGCCAACACTCGTATCAGAATCCCAAGAAAGGAAATCAGAAGACTCAGATCGTTCATCTTCAGATTGTTCGTCTTTATTGAATTTTGACTCTTCATGAACTATGTTGATAAAAGGGGTGGGAGCAATGTAACCTAAACCACATTTTGTCCTTCCGTATTTTAATGGAGGAATTCGAACAGGCATTCTTCTTCCTTTTCCATTAAGACTGGTTCTGAAATCATAACCCATATTCTTGATGATATTTTTGGATTGCTGACTGTAGCGACGTAGCTGTAATCTTCCAGTATCGTCATTTATATCATCCTCCTCCAGATTAGGAGGATTCTGAGGTCCTTTATAGAAAAATATTGGATTTTCTCCCTTCTTTCGACTGGGGACCACAAAGTATGATTCCTGTATAGAGTCTAATGATACGTCTGTATGAAGAGCTTGAACAACCCCTATAGTTAGTGGCTCTAAGCTATCTAGCAATTGTAAATAACTTTGTATATAACTACAAATATCAATATACTGCAAAGGAGATGCTTCATTAATACTAGATGCTGTATTTACAACAGAAGGTTGAGCCTTATCAGACTTAGTCAGATTAATGACAAAGGGGGAAGAAGAAGAACAGTTAGAATTTTTGTTTCGATTAAGATCGATAACAAAAGGCTCAGAAGAGGTGAGCTCCCTTGAAGAAGACCGTGGATAAGTAATGCGTCCACTGACTGGAATGACTAGAGTATCTGATCTAGCCTGAGAAGATGGAGGGGGAGTGATGCGTCCACTGACAGGAATGATCAGCGAACTTTGTGAAGCTTGGAAAGATGGTACAGTAGTGCGTCCACTGACAGGAATTATCAGTGAGCCTTGGGCGGATGATGAAGTAGTACGTCCACTGACCGGAATTATCAGTGAGCTTTCTTCAGATGTTTTAACAGACTGTGGAGGAGTAATACGCTCTTTTACAGGAATAATAAAGGTGTCAACTTTGGATGTCTCATCTTCATTATCCATAGCTTGCAAGACTTTCGAGTATTCATCTTTGTACATGCGAGCGTCATTGAAGTAAGCTTCGACTCCTTTGAATGGGTAAAGATCTGCCACTTCTTTTTGAACCTCTCCATTATCATCAACATATTTGAAGCACTGATGAAGAGTTGAAGGAACAATATTATGTTCATGCAAGAAAGGTCTCCCCAATAGAGCATTGTACGAGCAACCATGATTGTCGATGATGTAAAAAGTAACCTTAGTACGAAGATCGCCTATTTGAAATTTAAGGCGAATCTTGCCTAAAGGCTCACTTTTTCCTTGATTGAATCCCAAGATGGTAGTGATAGTGCTGGAAAGACTATGCACAGGTATCTTCAATGCATCTAACATAGCCTTTAGCATAATACTGAGAGCGGATCCTGGATCAATCAGTAAACGATCAACCTTCATAGAATCAATATATCTTGTATGATATAAAGGACGATCATGTCGATTATCCTCTAGCAGCATATCGTCCTGCGTAAAGGTAATATTTGGAATAAATTCCAATACATTATGGCAGTGAGAGACAGGTTCTGTTTCCAACTTCTTGAGGAGAGTTAAGCAAGTTTCTGCTTGTAACAGTGCTTCACTCAAAGTTTCTCGAGTCTCTTTAGAGAGACGTAAGAGTTCGAAGATTGACAATTTAGCTGGTTTATTGGCTAGTTGAGCCAATATATCAAAATTATTAGGCTTTTCAAGTCCTGTAGGGGATGATTTCTTCAATGGTTTGTCGAAGCGGACTTGTTGTTTGCCCTTGTCAGCTGTTGTTGGTTTAGATGGAACTGTCTCGACAGGAACATTTGAAGGTTCTTCAGTAGAGACTGGTGTTGGGGCTGTAGCCGGAGGGACATCAGAGGTTTCTCCAGAAGTGTCAGCATAATCTTTGAGATATATTTTTTCTGACCGAGTTCCAGCATGAACTTCAACTTCAGATTCTGGTTCAGGATCTATCGAAACCATGTTACAATTCTTCATCTTGCTTTTGGTTCTTTTATGCCTGATGAGAGCTTCGTCCCAGAAGCCGAGACCAACACGAGATTGATTATGTCTCATAGTGAGGGCAAAAGGTGCTCGGAGTCCTTTGCCTGAGTTCAGACCAGGAGCAGTGGCTAGATCATAGCCCATCTTTGCCATTAATTCACGAGATTGTGAACTATATAGATGGAATGCAGGCTTGTACTTATCTTCAAATTGAGGTACAGTTTTTACCTCAGTAGGGAGTGAATTTCCTGCCAAGATGAAAGTAGAGGTTAGATAAAAATCGGGTGTAGTACTAGAAGTCACATTGCATGACTTAATTTTCCCGAGTTTCTTTTTAGATGAAGGAGTCTTCCGAGGAGAAGAGGAAGGTGTCTCAAACTCTGTCTTTAAGTCTGGGTGGATCCACATGATTTCTCCCTTCTTAGTTGTGACAGGAACAAGTCCTTCATTCTGTGCTGGTGGAATATTCACCACCTCGAGAGTTGCTTTGGGAATAGGAACAATCCCACTTTTCACCATTAAATGAGGGAAATCACCAAACTGCATTGAAATCACATTTGCTGTGACTGTCTTGTCTTTGGGTGTTAGTGTCACAGCTCCTGATTTAATCATCTCTTGGATCTTTCCTTTTAATACATAGCAAGACCGGATTGTGTGACCCAGCATTCTATGGTATGGACAGTATTTTGGATGATCTGTTTTATTGGCTTTATCAGGCTTTTTAATTTCTGGCAATTGTATTTTATTACCTTTGAGCAAGCATTCAAAGATACCCTGAACATCGTCATCATCAAAAGAATATTCTTCTTTCGGCCGAGGTCTCTGTTGTTGATTTGTTGGAGCTGAAGTAGCTTGGGTAGTCTTTACTTCTTGACTACTGCTTTGGAGATTGACTTCAAGAGCTTCTTTTCCTTTGCGATTGTTGGGTCGAGTACTATTGCTAGCACTCTGATTTGATTCTTTGGGAGCCATTTGTACCCCCAGACCTTTGAAGGTCTCAGCACTGACTTCGGCAGCTTTGGCACTGACGATGAATGAAGGCCAATCTTGGAACTGAGTGGACCCTGTCCACATGCTGATAATTGGTAAGAGGTTCGACTTGCAAGTGTCGATCGTAACAGCATCGGGAGTTCCAAGAGGCATTTTGAGGGCTTCTCTTCTGAATCTCTCAATGAATTCCTCAATGGTCTCATTATTCTTCTGTTTGATTCTTATGAGGGCCGACATGGTCATATCATTGAGCCCTTCGTAGAATCGTTCAAGGAACATTTGTTTGAAACCGGCAAATGAAGTAATACACCCGTCAGGGAGACTTCTGTACCATTCATAAGCCGTTCCTTTGAGACATCCAACAAACACCCGAGTAAGGAGGGCATCGCTTGGTTGCAATTGATCAGTCATTACTTCAAAGTGATTAATGAACTGACTTGGGGAAGTAGTCCCATCAAAGAAGGAGATAGTCGGAGGCTTGTATTTAGGAGGATATGATACTTGATTCCACTCTATCGGGTAAGGTTGCTTGATACCTAACCTTTGTAAACCATCCTTCTGTTTGAATGCCTCAAACTGAGTTTTGAGATTCTTTAACTCTTCTGTAACAATTCCAGAGGATTGTGGAGTTGTGACTTGTTGAGTGTAATTGAGAGGAGGGACTGCAGCATATGTACCACCCCCAGCTCCAGAGTGACTTGGGGTGGTTTGTACAGGAATATTAGATTGTACCCCCGGAATTGTAGAGGGTTCGGGGTTTGGAACAACAGGGGTATTCAATACCACTGGTGGTGCTGTCTGTTGTTGAGCCTGCATTAGAGTGTGCATAGCACTCAATGTATCTGCCATAGCTCGCAATTGTTGTTCTAAAGAAGAAATCCTCTGTTCATGAGCCTCATTGCTAGTCGAAGGTTCATGATCACCTTCTGCCATGTAAGTGGTAATCATTCGAAGGATAGACGATGAAACAGTTTGCTCTGAATCATCGTTGTAAGAATCAGTATCTTTCCCGGGACTGTTTTCAGGAGTTAATGCCAGAAAGTTAGACTCTCCAAGGAAATCTTCCGTGATCTCCGGATTATTACTTGGATGAGAAGAAGAAGAGATTCTGGCCAAGGCTCCGGTCCTGGATCGGATGCCAAGATAAACACCATCTTCAGAATCTGATATAGCGTCAGACCGGATTCTACCCCCAATATTTCTGGAGGTCATGTTGACAAAAGCATAAAGAGGTTCATCTTCATCTGATGTTGGTTCATATTGAATCCGTTCGAAAACAGACCGTCTTTTCGGTGAACAACAACATTGGATGACAACCCGAGGTTGGAAGTCACAACCATGCTTTTCATGGCGAATATGGGCAATGTCATAGCCAGATGGAGTGTCGATTCTTCGTTTGTTTTGTAAATATTCCCGGAGATCTGTAGGGATAGATTGGGAAGTACTGGAAGATACTTTCTGTGTAGAAACTTGTCTTTTGTTCTTCTGTCTTCTTGGTTCTTGAGTGTATAGAGACCGATTAATTTGAGCCACATAGTTCCTGGCATATTCAACATCAGGGTCTAGTACACTTGTCTCAATTTGATAAGACTTTTTAATACCAGAAGCATAACTGTGGTGATTTTAATTAAGCTTGTTACGAAGATCCGTGGGAGATATGACTTTGGTATCAGTCTTGGATACTTGTAACTTGCCTTTCTCAGATCGAGAAATTTTGAGAGAAGGGAGATGAGTATTATTCCGACTAGGAGTCGGTAATAATCCATCTTTAGAGAAATTAGCCAAAAGGCGTTTTCCTTTGTTTGAGCTAGTAAAAGTACTAGTCAAATTAACTCCAGAGGTAAAGACCTCAGAAGTAGAGGAATCGACTAAAGAGTCTTTCTCCTTGGTTGGCACAAGATGCGCAAGTTGTGGGGGAATCATTTGTAGGTTCTGTGAAAGAGAACCCCCAGTCTGATTTTGAGAATCAGTCAAAGGACTGTATCTGTCAGCATACGCCGACTTCTTGTTAGCATATGCTGGCTTTTGCTTAGCGTACGCTGCCTTCTTGTTTGCATATGCTGGTCTTTGCTCAGTGTACGCTGCCTTCTTGGTAGCATACGCTGGCTTTTGCTTAGCGTACGCTGATTTTACCGCATGCTGCCCTCTGACTGCTGTACGCACAGAGTCATCAATGGCTAAAGAGTCGACTGCTGTCGTAAGAGCAGAAGGAGAAGGGACTTTGACATGTCCAGAGATGGTTTTCCTTGGACACACTGACTTGGTTAAAGAACTAATTTTGTCAGCGTGACTAGGGAAAACCATTGTTGCTGTGTTCAGGAAAGCAGAAGTGTGCTTTGTTGAAGTTGAAGATGTGTTCTTGTCAACGTGAGAAGTGACAGGAACATCTCGGGCTGTCGAAGAAGACTTGGGGACATAGACAGAACGTCCCGTCTTCTTGGCAGCAGGAAGAGCGGAGGAAGCAGTTCGGCCCTCCTTCGCCTTGAGCATTTCTTCGTAAGCAGATTGGTCGAATTGTACGACCATCGTCTTCTTCGTCGAGCCGATCGACGAAGTATCGCATTGAGTTGTTTCTATCTCGTTGGAGGAGACAGCTATCCCCAGCAGAGTCGCCAATTTGTTTTCCATAAATAAATTCACTTTATTTATTTTGTACCTGAGAAAATTACAACTGTAGGAATCTAATCTAGAAGACGATTACTTTATTCCTTGGACGATGCGATGAAGAAAACTCGAACTTCGAAGAACTTGGACAGCAACTGGGCAATCTCTCTGTTCTCTCTGAAAAATGACCTCTCTTCATGAAGGTGAAGAAACTCTCTTTTATAGAGTTCTGGATAACTGTCCTGAACCATACGCTCAGGTAGTTACTTGACGTGTGCAAAACTGCAGGGACGCGTGGCAAATTCTGACGAAGATACGTTGGCGTGCAGTTGAGAGTAGTAGAGCACATTCAGGAGAGATTGATGGCATGAAGGCCACATTGCATAACTTCTGAATAAATGGGTAACTGAGTACAGGACACGTGAGAATGTGTGTTGACTGTACGTTGAAAATCATCCTGGATACAACTGCTGTAGAGTCATACGCTAGCTTTTGAAGAGGAGTCATACGCTGATTTGGACAGCGTAGCGCCATAGGAAATCCATACGCTCACTTTATGGGCAAGGAGTCGTATGGAGATCATACGCTCGCTTGGTTAGCAAGGAATCATGTGAGGTCCATACGCTCACTTGGCTGGATGAAGAAGGAGTCATGTGAGGTCGATACGCTCACTGGAGAAGTGGCCATGTGGCTATCATCAATCTTCTTTGGTACACCATATCTTCCCATAACTGACAAAATCTTCTCGAGCGTCGTGACTGCGGATTTGACGGCTGACAGACTGTCAAAACTGACAGTAATGATGGCTTTTGTATTTATGAAGGCTGCTGAGTTGTCCTCGTAAAAGACAAAACCGACTCTTCGAAAACCTACACGACGGTTACTTTTCTCGTGACAGCTGTCTTTGCACGAAAGATGAAGTGTCAGATTCATTCCTCATTTAAACATATGCTGTGCTGTCACTTCAGTAAATAATAAAATATTTATTGAGCGTATGGCTTTTGAATGAGCGTACAACTCTGAACTGAACGTATGGCTCTTAATTGAGCGTATAGCCTTGAGCGTATGACTTCTGTTTGAGCGTATGGCTTCAACTGACATCTGTCTTTAAGCGTATGGATGAAAATGACAGCGTGTCATAATTTTCCACATCCTACAAAATATACTAGAGTTCACACTCAAATTATCGAGTTCGTGTCGTTTGACTACTTAGTCATCAATGCGCCTCGATTTGCGTGCCACGGGTTCTTAATTTGAAACCGTAATTTTTCTCGGCTAAAAATTAGTATTTAATTTTAATTACATAATTATATTAGATTAAATTATATTTTTAGATAATTTATTTCAGAAATAATAGAATTAATTATGTTAAACCATCAGCCACTTTCTAGGGTTTTTACAGTGGGATTTTCAATATCTAACTTATGATCATTTGTGTGTTGGGGTAGATCGGACAACGTCGTGAGTCATGATTTCATCCTTTCCGGAGTAAGGTAAATATCACTATGACCTATGTTGCCTTTATTTTATGCTGCATGTTATTCTTTTCCTTAAAACTGTTAGTCTTGTCTTTTATACCATTGGTGCACGAGAGTTATACTTGTTACTATAACCATACATGTTCACTTATTAATTTCGGTCAATATTTAATGTTCAATAATTCAATGTTTAAGTTTAAAGTTAATGTTAAAGTAATCATGTTTACTTGTGAGAGAGTCGGAAGGAGAATACAACTAGTATGCATGTGGTCTACGCAATGTACAAGTTTTCTCAATGCCAATGTTAGTAGCAATCGTTGCACCTCACGTACTGACTGCCAGATGTCCTAACCCATCCACATGCGGAACACTTGTATTCTAAAACAGACAGTACACGTGACTTGATTCATGTTGACATATTGTCCAGTGGTTTGTCTTATATTAGTCGTTCTCTCATATTATCTTCGTGTCTTAATTTTACCTTCAAACTATTCCATGTCATAATTATACTCTCAAACTGTTTTTCAAGATATAGTAGTCTCTTTTGTTTTATGTTATATTCATCTTTTCTTTATTTCTATTCTGCGTATCTTGTTGATACTGACATTACCAATGTGCCGATTGCTTCTACTGATATGAGTAGCATATTTTTTCTTTATGCTCTTTCATGTTATTCTTAGCATTAGGGAGGCATGGGTATGCTGAGGTCAACCTAGAAGATTAGTTAGATAGATTAGTGGTTTTATTTTCTTCTGTGAGATATTGTACTTGGATTAAATGTAAACTTTGAAATATTATAAAATAATTTAAATATTGTGAATGAGAAATAATAATTGTTTTATGAGCATTTTATTTTATTATGGCCTGGACAACATTCTACCACCGACATTGCGGCGTAGGCTGGCTTGGGCACGCACTCGTATCCAAAAAACGGGTGCAGGTCGTAACAGTTATGCACCAAAAGCAAAGGGTATCGAGTCTTCAACAATAGGACTATGATCATCGAAGAATTAATGAACGTCACCTTCGATGAACTAAATCAACAGACGATTGGCGATGATGATGAAGACATCAGTCCATCAAGCAAGGTACCTGCAGAACCAGAAATCGAAACCAGCTACCTTGAGAGTTTGCCAAAAAGAATAAAGTTTATGGCTGACTATCCCAAGGACTTGGTAATAGGTGAGATTACCAAGGATGTAAGTACTCATTTCTCTGCCAGAGATATAGCTTCTTGTGTTACATTTATTTTACAGCTAGAACCCAAAACTATTAAAGAAGAATGTAGCAATAATTATTTGGTTAGATGCTATGTAAGAGAAATTAAACCAATTTGAATGGAATCAAGTTTGGAAACTTGTTCACAAGCCTATTGATCATCCGATCATTGGCACCCACTGGATATTCCGAAATAAATTGAATGAGAATGGTTTAGTCACTCGTAATAAGGCCCGACTAGTAGCTCAAGGATACAACCAAGAAAAAAGTATTGACTACGATGAGATCTATGCCCTAGTTGCGTGATTAGAATCCATTCGCATGTCATGTGCATTGTGCTTCTTCTTTTATAAAACCGTTAAGAAATACACTTTTTACGTCCATTTGAAAAAGTTAGAAATTATAAAAACATGCATTGTGCTTCTTCTTCAAGTTGAAGAAAGCCTTACACGGATTGAGACAAGCCCCTCGCGTTTGGTACGTTCGTTTAAGCTATTTTCTACTTGATAACGGTTTTTCAAATGGCAAGGTTGACACTACACTTTTTATAAAGTCTTTAAAAGGAAATCTTCTTTTAGTTCAAATTTATGTTGACGATATTATTTTTGGATCTACTGATGAGTCTCTTTGTCAAGAAGTTTTCAAGTGTATGCATAATGAGTTTGAGATGAGCATGATGGGAGAACTCAAATTCTTTCTTGGATTGCAAATCAAACAAATAAACAATGGGACATTCATCAATCAAGCCAACTATACAAAAGACTTGCTAAAGAAATTCAATATGGAAGCCGTCAAACCTCTTAGCACTCCAATGGCAACTTCAACCAAGCTTGATGTAGATAAACAAGGCAAACCTGTTGACATACGTAAGTATCGAGGTATGATTGATAGTTTACTTTACTTAACTGCTTGTCATCCTGATATAATGTTTAGTGTTTGCTTGTGTGCACGTTTTCAAGCTAACCCTAAGGAATCACATTTGTGCGCAGTTAAGCGTATCTTTTGATACCCTAAAGGTACTTCTTTTGTCGACTTATGGTATCCCAAAACTACGTTCTTTGACCTAATTGGCACTACTAAAATACAGCAATTTGGCGACGGACTATTAGCGACGGATCTTATCCGTCGCTAATAGCGACGGACTAGGGACTACCTTGTGACGGACTACCGTCAGAAAGCAATGGACAATTTTTTTTAATTTTTTAGTGTCAAACTCAGTCGCAATTCCGTCGCTAATTTGACAAAAATTTAGCGACGGACTGATCTCCGTCGCTAATACGTCGCACATTTTGGCGACAAAATCTGAAAAAAATTGTGCAAAAATTAGCGCCTGACTAAAGACGGACATTCCGTCGGTAATCTAGTGGGTATTTAGCGACTAACTAGCGATGGATATATCCGTCGCTAGTCCGTCGCTAAATACTGTACCCTAACTTAAATTGAACCGGCGAGGGAGAATTTTTCATTCCCTCCCAAACATACTCTCCCTCTTCCCGCTCTCTCTCTCTTCCAGGGGTGGGTGGGGGGTGGGTGCTGTCAGGAAGGGGGGTGGGGGAGGGGGTCGGGGAGGTGGGTGCTGTCGGGGAGAGAGTGGGGGGTGGGGGAGGGGGTGCGGGGTGGGTTCTATCAGAGAGGGGGGTTAGGGAGTGGGGTCGGGGAGGGAGGGTGAGGGAGGGGAGTCCGGGAGGTGGTGCTGTCGGGGAGGGGGGTCTGGGAGGGTGTGGGGGGTATGGGAGGGAAGGTGGGGGTGGGTGCTGTCGGAGAGGGGGGTAGGGTAGCCGATTTTCACATAACAAACGACGGAATTAACGGTTGATACTTCAGGGGAGTGAAGAGGTATATACCGATATTGTGACGGAAGAAATGGATCGACGATCCAACGGTCGGATCGCCCAGAAAACACGTACGAAGTTGCTACGACGAAGCGCACATTCTGAAATTCGTTCGCGCACGCGTCGACGGGATTTCGTACAAAACGCATGAATCGGGTGTTTCTCGCGCCGGAGAAGAGGGAGCGCACCATAGAGGCCTGCCCGGGGTGCGCCCGGCCAAGGGAGGCCGACCACGGTGGTGGCGCGCGGTGGTGCGCGGCCACCGGCACGACGAACTGCAGCTGCTGCTGCTGCTATTGCTTGCTGCAACTGCTGCTTGCTGCTGCTGCTGCGCGGGCTGCTGTGCGCGCGGCCAGGGCGGCGGCGGCGCAGTATGGCGTGGCGGTGGCGCGGCACGACGGCATCCCAGCGGAGGAAAGAGGAGAGGAGAGGAGGAATGGTGGAGCTCGTGGGGTGGTGGTGGTGAGTAATGATGGTGATGGTGAGTAGTGATGGTAGTGGTGTTGATGATGATAATGGTGAGGGTGATAGAGTGTGAAGAAGAAGAAGAAGAAAAGAGGAGGTGGGGGAGTTGTGTTCGGCCATGGGAGTAGGGGTGATTGCTGATGTGAGAGGGTGAGGGAGAGGGATATATATATATATATATATATATATATATATATATATATATATATATATATATATATATATATTTATATTTATATTTGAATGGAGAGAGAGATATTTTTGAGTAGAAGAAAAAGAAGAAAATATTAGTGGTGTATATAGGTAGACATGGTAGGGTCACACCAATTTGGGCTGGGTGTTGGGTCAAATTGGACAAGCTTTAGCCAAGATTTAATTAAAATAATAAATTTAAACCAATTAAAATTATGGATAAAATAGGAGCACAAGGGAGATCAATTCAGTGGCACGCAAGTGACACATGCATAGTAGACTCAAAATAGGCCAGAACCATATATTGGGTCGAGTAGATTGGACCGATGTTGGGCCCTGAAATTAAGTTGGAAGTTAAGTCATGAATTACGGCAGACGATAAATTGGTCTAAATTGATCCGAAAGTTGTGCGAAGCAAATGGAGCACAAGGGAACAAGTTTGAGTGGGACACGATATATCAACATAAAAATAATCTTGTCTACTACAAACTTAGAGAAGAAAGTTTTCAGAGACTGGCATCCCTGATGTTCTACAAATCAAAGTCACGATAAAGAGCATTTAATGATCAAAATTAATTAATAAAAATGAATTATCGAAAATAATTGTTTGCAAAAACAAAAAAATTGTTCTATTACAAACTTTTGAAAAGTGTACAAGAGTACAATTTGAATTCTGGGGAAGTACAACTGTAGGAATCTGATCAGAAGACGATCATTTTATCCCTTGGACTATGTGAACTTGAAGACTAGAGCCTCTGTAGAATACAGCAGCAATTTTGCAAGAGTTCTTGATCTCTGTGTCCCCTTTTTCTTCTTAACAATGATTGGAAACTCTATTTATAGAGCTCTAAAAATAACTGTTTTAGCAGTTATTCTGATGTGCACGAGACTGGATTGTGCCACATTGGGTTGTGCCAACCTGACGTTGCGCCAACTTTCATTCAGTTAATCAATCGTGTACTAACTGTATTTAGACGCGTGGCATCATGTGATTGAGATGCGCGTGGTCATGTACAGAATAGTAGACACGTCTTGAGAGATTAGTGGCATGTGTGCCACGTCATCCTATTTTAGAATGTAAGTTGTCTCAACTTTATCAGGTTGTGCGAGCTTCGGTCAACGAGTTAAACTGTACCTGATTGGGTTGCGCCTAGGTGCAACTGAATGGATAGGCACGTGGCACTTAAAAAGAAGTTTGTTCAGATTGCGCCTAGGCGCAACTAAGGAATTTGTTTAGATTGCGCCTAGGCGCAACTCATAAGATGTGCAGGACAGCTGTCAATCCAATCTCCTCGAGCGACACAATTCGAGAGATTCGAAGAGATTTTTTTCGTTTACTGTGTTATCAATTGTCAGTGCTGTCAGGTAATGATAGCCATTAAATGTCAGACGCCACGTAGACTTTGGCGCAATATGACTGGGTTCAGTCTGATATATGGCGCAACCTAATCAATGGTGCAATTTGATCTCTGAGCTTCAAATCAATGGCGTAGCTTGATTTTTGAGACGCAACTTAATTGTTGAGTAGTAAATGCATGGCGTAACTTAATTTTTAGGCCCTACAAGACCCCCTTTAAAGTTTTCAAAACTTAAAAACATTTTAAAGTTTTGAAATACTTTGAATTTATAAAAGTTTTGACTGAGTCAAGTTGTGCCAGTCAATGCCTAGCCGTCATAATTAAATTTCTTTCTCGAAAACACTCGATTTCCTCTTCGTCTTCTCGAGCTTCATTGATGATTTTCAGTTTCCCATGAGGAATATGAAGAGTTAGTTTAGTTGTATATATAGGGGCTGGTCCTTATACTTACTTATGTACTTCGATGGCGCCTATGAAAAAGGAGATGGAGACCAATGCTGATACTGAAATCAAGTCCCCTGAAGTGAAACCCGACATTACGCCTACGACTTATTTGTTGGAGGCTGACCCGTCACTGAGGGCGGTGAACTTTTTAGACTGTTTTGGTTTAAACCCAACAGTCTTCAATCATTCAAGCGGTGGGCCATCACTTTTCTCTGAAGAGCGCAGCGATTCGGAGGGATTCCTTAATCTGATACGTCGCTCGGGGATCCGCAACATGCAAGAATTGGACGCTGCTCTTCGTCAGACCAATGAGGACGAGAAAAAGAAATAATGTTAAGCGTGCCAGCTTTTATCTACTTTTCCTGTGTCCTTGTCTGTAGGGGTCCACCCATCTTTATGAAAATAAAATGTATAATTTCTGATATATTCTGTGGCTGTAATTTCAAACGGCACATATAGATGTGCTCTGTTGACCAATTCAATATTTATTGTTTTATTGAGAGACACATGGCTACCATTACGTAGTTTTAAGCGCCTATTGTTTAGTTCTTTCCCGAAATAGGCTCCTAGAATGACGTGCCCATTTTCATCTTCAACACTTTTAAAAGGATAGCCAAAACGAAAGAAAAGAGATATTCATGCTCTCTCATTTTTATCAGAAGATGACTTCTTACATGGTCACATGTCCAGCAAAAATTCAACATCCACAAGTTCACTTGCGCCACTTCAACTCGATGCTATTCTTTTGCATGCTGCTCCTTCAGAAGTTGGTAAATTCCAGTAAAGAACCAATGGTTTTCACATATGAGCGTTTTTACTTTGAGCTATTTTTGAAGATAGATATTAATTTGAAGAAATAAAGCGCATGTTGTAGATGTGCGCTTGGAATTCTGAGAAGAAGCACGCACTGCAATCAATGTCTGACTTTGGTCAGAAGCGTACGGTATTGATCTGTGCCTATTTGATCGGCACACACTATTGACATGCACCTGTTGATCGGCGCATGTTGTTGATATGCGCCTGTGCTTCTGAAAAATAGACGCACATTGCTGATATGCGCCTGTTGATCGGCGCACACTGTTGATTCGTGCCTGTGCTTCTGAAAATAGGCGCACATTGCTGATATGTGCCTGTTAACTGGCGCACATTGTTGATATGCGCATGATGATCGGCACGCACTTTATATGCATCTATTGATCAGTGCGCAGTTTTGATAGATTTTACTGACTTTTCTTTCCTTGGTAATCTTTGCAGAAGTTTGGTTGGCAAGCTTATTCAAAATGGCATCGGCAACCTGGATGCTATGAAGAGCATTCTTCTGACACCCACATCAGACAGCTCATCTGATTCTGACACTCAAATCAGACAGCTCAGGACTCTCTGCGTTCAAAAAAGGTCTTCCTCAGATGGTAGGAAGAGCCTTTATACATGAGAGTTGGATGGTGGAGAGACAGAATTAGGAATCGTATCACAAGAGTGATCTCATTCCTAGTTCCCATGACGGGTCATCTTTTCTCCACCAGTTGTATTGACAGCAGCTCATCTTTAGGCTATTGTACTCTGTGGTTCTTCTCTCGTCTTTCTGAGAGAGAAGACCTGAGTTGATTCCGTTGTCTTACTCGCTACTTCAGGACGAGATGACAAGGAACTGGCACCAACAAGAAGATCCAAAGATGTAATAGACCTTCAATTGTCAATAAAAAGATCCAAAGATGTAATAGACCTTCATTTGTATCTATATTTTTTAAAGAAAGAATAAAAATTGACTTTCTCTTCTTCTTTTTTTTATAATTTGATTTTGATGTGCCGATATGGAAAACAGAATCCAGAGATAATATGAATGTGACAAGTTGCTGATTGGAATTCAGGGGTGTGAGGGACGTAAATTCTCGTTATGAAGAGTGAACAGTCACTTCGATTTTCGAGGAAAAGACACTGAATGAATGAACAGTCATTTCGACTCTCGAGGAAGAGAACAAATGAATAACAATCACGTCAGTTTTCGAAGAAAGGACAATGAATGATCAGTTATAAGTGAACAAACAGTTATAAATGAACGAACAGTTATAAATGAACTGAACAGTTGGGCTTCTTTCAAAAAATCGCATCAGTTCTTGAGGTTGACTGTCTAGTTGTTCTGTCTATAAATAGAACAAAATTTTCATAGATATCATCGATTTCTTTCCTTTCTGTACACAATGTCTTCCAAAGATTTGCTCACTCCGAAGATTGAAGGAAAGACCGAGATGCCTCCTGCTGAGCCTCCAATGACTCCTCAGAAAGAAAGGGGTGAAGGCTCAACTGCTCCTGTACCAGGACAGGACTTGATTGCGCAACTAGTGGAGCCTGGGAAGACTGCCGAAGAAGAGGCATTAAGGATGGCTGCTTGTAAGTTTTTTGTGAGTTCAGACAATAAGATGTTTGAACTGTTGGCGAACTATGTATTTAATCATGAAGGATCGGACCTCCTCCCCGTCCTTAATATTATGTAACTCCATTCTGCTTTTGAATAAAATAAACTTTTATTTACATCATGTCTCTGAAATAGAGTACATTTTACTTTTATACATAATATTTCTTGAGAAATTTGCCATTGATAGGCATCATAGCCACTCTACCATCCATATCTGTTAATTGATAGGCTCCATTTGAGAAAACTTTATTTACCACATATGGCCCTTCCTATTTTGTCTCGAACTTGCCTTTGCTCATATGTGTCATAGTCATAGGACGTCTGACTGTAAGAACTAACTCGCCTTCCTGAAATGTTCGCACTCTGACTCTGTGATTGAAAGCTTTTGAAATCTGGGCTTGATAAAGTTTGATGTACTGTTGAGCCAGTTGTCTTTTCTCGTCGAGCGCCTCCAATTCTTGAAGACGATCATTATTCTCTGTAGTAAGTTTATTAGCGATGGCGATTCTCAATGAAGGAATTTAAATTTCCAATGTTAAGACAACTTCACATCTATATACTAGCGAAAAAGGTGTACAACCTGTGGGGTTACAGACAGTAGTGCGATATGCCCATAGACATTCTCCAAGTTTATCACTCCAATTACGTTTGTTAATAGAGACAAACTTTTTAAGGAATTTGATAATAGTTTTGTTGAATGCTTCAGCTAACCCGTTAGCTGCGGGATTATAGGCTGTAGAAGCAACATTATTGATTATGTTATCATCACAGAACCTATTAAATTTCTGGCTGACGAATTGTGGCCCATTATATATCATGGATGATTCGGCGAGGGACACCAAATCTGTATATCACATGATGTTTGATGACACTACTAGTCTTTATTTCAGCCAAAGGTATAGCTTCTGCCCACTTGGAAAAATAATCGGTTGTAGCCAAGATAAACCGATGTCCTTTAGATGAAGGAGGATTGATAGGGCCAATTATATCTATGTCCCAAGCTTCGAAGGGCCATGAGGCAGCAGTCGGATGAAGAAATTTCGACGGTTGGTGAATAAAATCTGCATAAATTTGACATGTACGACATTTCTTTGCATAATCAATAGCATCTGATACCATAGAGGGCCAGTAGTAGCCCATACGTCAGATACGATCCTGTAGTTTAGGACCAGACTGATGTGCTCCACAAACACCATCATGAGCCTCGCGTAATATCCGCTTTGCTTTATCACCAGCGAGACATCTCAAAAGTAATTCATCAAAAGTTCTTCGATAGAGAGTTTTAGTAGTATGATTATAATAGAATCGAAGCAATCGACGACGAATACTTGTAGCTTCCTTAAGATATTCTGGCAATATGTCATGTACTGCAAAATCAATGAAAGGTGCTCTCCAATCCTCGCTAATGACATTAACTTCAGTTAGACTGCTGAATTCAATGTTGTGGTTGTTTTCAACACAAAATAGTTCTCTATTAGAGATAACAACCATTTGTTGTCTTTTGACTGGCACTGCCAATACCGCAGCTAGGTTAGCTAAGGCACCGGCTTCTGTATTGCATGCGCGACGTACATGTTCGATGAAGAATCCTTTGAACGAAGAAGCTATTCTGGTTGCTGCTTCATGGTAAGGTACCAAATCTTGATGTCGAACTTCATATATGCCTCTAACCTGATTAACAATCATCTTAGAGTCACCATATACTTCGAGATATTCAATATTTAATTGTTTGGCTAATTGGAGTCCAATGAGCAAGGTATTGTATTTTGCTACATTGTTAGAGCATGATTCGTCTAAAGAATAAGCCCTTTGAATAGCTAATTCATCTGGTGAAACGAGAACAATTCCCACTCTAGCAACACGAGTACCTCCAGGTCCAATTCTAGAAGCTCCATCAAAGAACAACCGCCATGTAGGAAACTCTTCTGAGATCATATTTGATTCCAATGTTTCATCTGGAATCTCGTCATAGAGTTTAGATATTTCAGGGACAGGATGAGCTGCCATGAGTCAGCAAGTGTCTGGCCTTTCACAGATTTTTGAGGAACATAAACCATATCATATTGTGCTAATAATATGGCCCATGTGGCAAGCCTGGAATTGAGTGTGCTTGGCTTTTTTATTAAGATTTGAAGAGAATTGACTCGGGATATGACATGAATAGTTTGGCCTATAATGTCATATCTTGTCTTCTGAACAGCAAACATTAAGGCTAAACATTCCTTCTCACCGGACTATAACGGTGTTCAGTTCCAATCATCGTTCGGCTAAGATAGTAGATGGCTTGTTCATGACCTTCCTTGTTCTTCTAAGCTAGTAAGGCTCCCAATGAATGATCCAATGCCCGGACATACATTAAGAAAGGTATTCCTGAGATCGGTGGTACAAAAACCGGTGGACTCATTAAATACCGCTTTATGTGATCAAATGCTCGTTGACATTCTTTTGTCCAAACGAAAGATACATCTTTCTTCATTAATTGAGTAAACGGTCTGCAACGTCCAGATAAATTTGAAATAAACTGCCTGATGTATGCAAGTCGACCTTGGAATCCTCGTAGCTCTTTTAGGTTGCGTGGAGGACGCATCTCTTGAATGGCTTTGATCTTCTCGGGATCAACGTGTATACCCTTAGAGGTAATGACGAAACCGAAAAATTTGCCACTAGAGACACCTAAGAAAGACTTGGTGGAATTTATTTTGAGTTGATGTTGGCACATTAGATTGAAAATAGTTCTTAAATCTTGAATGTGATCTTCCTATAGACGACTTTTTACAGCAATATCGTCAATATAGCATTCGACAGTCTTTCGCAGATGATCTCGAAAGATAGTACTCATAGCTCGCTGGTAAGTTGCACTTGCATTCTTAAGACCAAATGGCATGACTGTATAACAGTAAACTCCACGAGGAGTACGAAACGAAGTATATTTTTTATCTTCAGGGTTCATCCGAATTTGATTATATTCGAAAAATCCATCCATGAAAGAAATTTGTTCGAATCCACATGTATTGTCGATCATGACATCAGTAATTGGGAGAGGGAATTCGTCTTTAAGGCAAGTATCATTGAGATCCCGAAAGTCAATGTAAACTCAAACTTTTTCGGTCTTCTTCAAAACTGGTACAACGTTGGCTACCCATTCAGGATGCTGCTCTTCTCTGATAAAACTGCAAGCTATAAGCTTTTTGACTTCATCATCAATTGCATCCATCATTTTAGGCTTGAATTATCGTTGCTGTTGTTTAACTGGCTTAGCATTTGGCAGGATGTTAAGCTTATGAGTTGCAACTTGAGGATCTAATTCCGGTATATCTTTATAACTCCAAGCGAAGACATCAATATATTCACGAATAAGGTGAATTAATTCTTGTTTGTCATTCTCAGGAAGATTTTTGCTAATGAAGATTGGTCGTGATACGCCCTTCTCTCCAATGTCAACTTGGACTAGTTGATCCTCAGTAGGTGGTTCTCGTTGTTCAAAATGAAGTTCCCACTGATTGTCCATCCTTTGTGCCCAAGGGTCCACTTCAAGAGCTTCTTCAATGTCATCTTCATCATCTTCCGAGAATTCGGCAGACACCATGTTAGAAGATACTATCATCCTATGAACATGATCAATGCTGGTATCAGAATCCCATGAGATAGAATCAGAAGAGTTAGATCGTTCTTCTTCATCAGATTCAGAAGGTTCTGGAGTTGGAAGTGGTGAGGCATAACCTAGTCTCCGCTTTATTTTTCTGTGGTATTGTTGTGATTTTCCTTTTGGAAAAGAAATACGAATAGGAGTTCGTCTTCCTTTACCGTTGTTGAGGCCAGTTCGGAAATCATAGCCCATTTTACGGATGATTGCTTTGGATTGTGGACTATAGCGACGTAATTGTAGCCTTCCTGTATCATCTCTATTATCATTATAGAGCATGACTTTTTGTTCCTCTCTTTTGTTGAAAAATATAGGCTTTTCATCTTTCTTTCGAGACGGTACTAAGAAGTACGACTCTTGTATTGAATCAATGATACCATATTTCGCAGAGATGATACGACTCCTATTGTAAGTGGTTTAAAGCTATCTAGCATATCCAAGTAACATTGAGTATAGTAAGAGACATCAGTATGCTGTAAAGGAGATGCTTTATTAATTTTTACACCATCATTTACAACAGGAACTTTAGCCTTAGCAGGCTTAGTCAGATTGATGAAAAGAGAGGGAGAAGAAGAACGAGAAGGAGGAGGGGGCTTTTTACGATGAAGGTCAATTACAAGCAGCTCAGAAGAAGTGAGCTCCCTTTGTTCCTAACTATCATCAGAAAGCTGCTTCTCATAGGAAGGAAGATAGATAGTCAGTGGTTTGGACGACTGAGGACAAGAAGTACGTCCTTTGAAAGGAATAACTAAAGTATCATTTGGTATACACTTCTGTTCTTCATCCGTGTCCATTGCCAGTACCATCTTCATGAATTCTTCCTTATACATGCGAGAATTGTTGCAGTATGCTTCAACTTCTTTGAAAGGATTCAGATCTGCAACCTCTTTTTGGACTTCTCCATTACCATCCACATATTTAAAACATTGGTGGAGAGTAGAAGGTATAATATTGTGTTCATGGAGGAATGGTCTTCCTAACAAAACATTGTATGAGCCATGATTGTCAATTACATAGAAAGTTACCTTTGTACGAAGATTGCCAATTTGAAGTTTTAGGCATATCTTCTCCAAAGGTTCACTTCTTCCTTGATTGAATTCCAAAATGGTAGTGATGGTTGTAGACAGGTTATGCACCGGGATCTTCAAAGCATCTAGCAAATACTTCGACATGATACTAAGAGCAGACCCTGGATCAATCAGAATACGATCGACTCTCATGGTGTCCACATATCCAGTGAAATAGAGAGGACGATCATGACGATTGTCTTCTAACAACATGTCATCTTGTGTAAAAGTAATATTGGGCATTAACTCAAACACACTATGGTAATGTGCACAGCTGACTGGCTCCTTTTCAGGCTTTTTGAGAAGAGTAAGACAAGCATCAGCCTGCATCAAAGCTTTACTTAACGTCTCTCGAGTTTCTTTTGAGAGACGTAAGAGTTCAAAGATAGACAATCTTGCTGGAGTATTGGCTAATTGAGCCAACATGTCAAAATTATATAGTTTTTCAAGTCCAAAAGATGAGGACTTCTTCAGTGCTTTGTCAAAACGGACAGGTTATTTTCCCTTGTCTGCTGATGATGGTTTAGGAGGAATTGGTTCAACCACCGGCGGAGATGTAGATGGTATATTCTCAGCAGGAGAAGATGATGTAGGAGGAGCATCAGGAGATGGGACAGGATTCTCTTGACTTTCGGGATACTCCCGAAGATAGAGTTTCCCAGATCTAGTGCCTATTAAAATTTCTTTTTCTGTTACTGGTTCAAAGGATACCATGTTACAGTTCTTAGATTTGGATTTGGAGTGCTTCTTTTGCTTAGAAGAATAAGGTATTTCAAAATCTGCTACCAGATCTGGATGAATCCACATAATCTTTCCTCTGTCATTTGATAATGGAACAAGACCTTCATTTTGAGGAGGTGAGAGATTCATGATCTCGAGAGTAGTCCTTGGAATGGGGACAACACCATCTTGTACAAGTTGTGGTAGAAAGTCACCAAACTGTACAGAGACAACATTAGCTGTCACAGTCTTCTCATCCTGCTGCAGAGTAATTGTCCCAGAGTTGACCAACTCCTGGATTTTGCTTTTAAGCACATAGCATGCTCTGGTTGGATGCCCTATAAATCTGTGATAAACACAGTATTTAGGGTGATCAGTTTTACCCACTTCTTCTAGCCGTTTTGCTTCTGGCAATTGAAGCTTATTGCTTTTGATCAAGCAATCGAAGATGCTTAAAGTATCATCTTCATCAAAAGAATACTCTTCTTTCGGACGAGGTGTCTTCTATGGTGGTGCTGATGGAGTAGGTGTTGTCTGAGCAACATTGACAGCCAATGACTCTTTGCCCTTGAGAATGATGGCCAGTGTTTCTTTACCCTTGCGATTATTCTGGCGATTATTACCTCCGGGTATAGAATGTTGATCCTGGTTAGGATGAGTCATTTGAACTCCTAACTGTTTAAACTTTTCGGCACTGACTTCTGCCGTCTTGGCATTCACAATAAAAGAAGGCCAATCCATGAATTATGTAGATCCCGTCCACATACTGATAATAGGCAACAAGTTTGATTTGCAGGTGTCAATCGTTACAACATATGGAGTTCCTAAAGGTATTTTAAGTGCCTCCCGGCAGAATCTTTCAATGAAACTCTCCGTGGATTCATTGTGTCTTTGTTTGATCTTAATGAGGGCAGACATTGTCATATCGTTGACTCCCTCGTAGAACCGTTCCAAGAACATCTGCTTGAAACTAGCAAAAAAGTTATGTAGCCATCTGACAAACTACGATACCAGTCGTATGCTGCGCCGGCTAAACAACTGACGAATACTCTGGTAAGGAGAGCATCATTTGGCTGTAATTGGCCAGTCATTACTTCAAAGTGATTGATGTACTGACTTGGAGAGGTGCTGCCATCAAACAACATAATGGTTGGAAGCTTGTATTTAGGAGAGAAAGGAACCTCCTTCCATTCTGTAGGGTACTGTTGCTTTATGGTAAGTCTTTGTAGGCCATCCTTCTGCTTGAAGGCCTCAAACTGAGTGCGTAAGAGTTTCACAGCCTCATTGGCATTTCATGATGCTTGGAAATTGGTGGGCTGATTAGAATTATTGGAAGGAGGAACAGCATGGTAACTACCACCCCCAGCACCAGACTGACTGGGATCAGCTTGAATTGGTACAGAAGCAACCTGAGGAGGTGGTACCTCCAGACTGACATTGATAGGTACAGAAGAAGCTATAAGCTCTGGATTTGTAGCAGAATTTATAACCGGTGGCACTGTATGTTGAGCCACGATTATAGTGTGCATACTTGCGACCATCTCAGCCATGGTCTTCAATTTGTCTTCTAGTACAACAATTCGTTGCTCCTGACTGGCTGAAGTAGAGGCATCTTGATCTTCTGTAACGGTATATGCCATCACCTCTCTTGCTGCTATTGACGAGATAGTTTATTCAGAACTTTTACTATCCGTATCAAACTTAGATAAAGAGTCCTCTCCTAGATGAGTGATGGGGAGATCTTCTTGATTAAAGACACCTTGCTTCAAATTTTGATTTATTGATCAGGTGTATTGAAAAACCCCTTCACTGGATGCATGAATCCGATCCAAGTATTGCTGACTGGGATTACGGGATGTATTATATCTTGGACGTTTCCCACCCCAGTGCCTTGAGAAGTCATGTTAGCAGAAGCATATAACAGCTCATTTTTATCTTCTGTTACAGGTTCAGGAGTTGAAACATAGTTCAAACGATCGAAGACGGATCGTCTAGCTGATTGGCAACAACACTTGATGACCACTTCATAAAGGCAGTTGTGATCTGAAGAGTGATTTGGAGGTGAAGGAGATATTCCTATAATCTTCCGTCTTTATGTAAGACGTTCCCGGAGATCAGTTACCACTACAGGACGAGAAGAAGTCGGAGGAACATATTCCTTAATGATGTTAGGTACATGCCTCCTATTCTTCAAATATTTAGTTCCCTGAGTGTACAAAGAGGTACTTAACTCATTAGCATAAGTGATTGGGTCCTTCTAATTCAAACTTTGATTTCTGGTACAGAGTGGCCTTTGGCATAGAATTCTTGCATTTCACCGAAGTTGATATTGATGGATGCCTATTGAAATAAGCACATAAATCAGAGAATTCTGCTTCGGGTGTCTCTGTTTGAGATACCATCAACTTTTTTTGCTTGGATCTTGAAATTTGTAAGGTTGGAAGATCTTGACTAGTCTCCATAGGGGTTGGCAAGACACCTCTTTAATCAGTATTCCTTCCCATAGCAGAGATCTGAAGACCTCTGTTTAAAGGAGTGGAATCTGACACATCTTCCTCTGAGTCATAAACTAGGAAAGTTTTACAAAAGACCAAAGGGTGCTTTCCTTTATTTTGTAGAGGGTCAACTAAGAAGCATTTCCCTCTGTTTTGTTGTGGAATCACTTTAGGCACAGGTTGCGCTAGTTGAGGAAATGTTAAAGGATACTTCTCTTTGTTCTGTCTAGTTTTGGCACTAGAACATTGTTTCTCCAAGTTCAGAACTGGAGAATTGGAAGAGGGAATAACCAAAAGACTAGTTTCCTTGGGTTGTGCCAGAACAGCAGACTGTGCCTGCATAACTGATTGCTTGGGTTGTGCCACAGTGCTATGGGCTACTGGTTGCACCCTAGCAATATAGGCTTCGGGTTGCGCCTTGGCAGCAACATGGGTAGACTGTTCCTTAGCAACAGCTTGAACAGATTATGTCTTGGCAGCAAAAAGAGTAGTGGACTGCGCACGGGCAGCAGGAGGAGTAAATTGTGCACGGGCAGCAGTGAGAGTAGACTGTACGCAGGTAGTAGAAATAGACTACGTCGGAGCCACAAAGGCAGATTGCACCTTGGCAACAGCAACCGTAGAGGACTTAGGAGTCCACACAGTCTTATTCTTGGTGATAGCCACCGTGTGCTTGTTGCTCTTCTTGTTGATCATATCTTCATAGGCTGTCTGGTTGACTTGAACAACCAGAGTCTTCCGCGTCTTGCCGATCGACGCAACGTCATATTAAGTTGTCACCTTCTCATCAGAGGAGAAAGTCGTCCCCAGCAAAGTCGCTATTTTGTTTGCAAAAACAAAAAAGTTGTTCTAGTACAAACTTTTAAAAAGAGTACAAGAGTACAATTTGAATTCTGGGGAAGTACAAATGTAGAAATCTGATCAGAAGACGATCACTTTATCCCTTGGACTATGTGAACTTAAAGACTAGAGCCTCTGTAGAATGCAGCAGCAATTTAACAAGAGTTCTTGATCTCTGTGTCCCCTTTTTCTTCATAACAATGATTGGAAACTCTATTTATAGAGCTCTGGAAATAACTATTTTAGCAGTTATTCTGATGTGCGCAAGACTGGATTGTGCCACATTGGGTTGCACCAACCTGATGTTGCGCCAGCTTTCATTCAGTTAATCAATTGCGCCAACTTTCATTCAGTTAATCAATCGTGTACTAACTGTATTTAGACGCATGGCATCATGTGATTGAGATGCGCGTGGTCGTGTACAGAATAGTAGACAAGTCTTGAGAGATTAGTAGCATATGCGCCACGTCATCCTATTTTAGAATGTAAGTTGTCTCAACTTTATCAGGTTGTGCGAGCTTCGGTCAACAAGTTAAACTGCGCCTGATTGGGTTGCACCTAGACGCAACTGAATGGATAGGCACGTGGCAGTTAAAAAGAAGTTTGTTCAGATTGTGCCTAGGCGCAACTAAGGAATTTGTTTAGATTGCGCCTAGGCACAACTCAAAAGATGTGCAGGACAGCTGTCAATCCAATCTCCTCAAGCGGCACAATTCGAGGAATTCTAAGAGATTTTCTCCGTTTACTGTGCTGTCAGTTGTCAGTGCTGTCAGGTAATAATGGCCATTAAATGTCAGACGCCACGTAGACTTTGGTACAATATGACTGGACGCAGTCTGATATATGGCGCAACCTAATCAATGGCGCAATTTGATCTCTGAGCTTCATATCAATGGCGCAGCTTGATTTTTGAGGCACAACTTAATTGTTGAGTAGTAAATGCATGGCACAACTTAATTTTTAGGCCCTACAATAATTTATTTAGAAAATTTGAAAATAAATCCCAAAAATTCAGGGGGCTTACAGGTTGAAGGAGTTGTTGGCATACTGATTTTGATATATTGACTATAATTAACCTCCGTACTGTCTTAGCTCTATTATTCTACAGGAACAAACAAGTCATTCAAAGCTAGAAGGAAATACGACTCCAACCTCTATAGAAAGAAACAAGTCATTCAAAGATAGAAGAAAAGACGATTCAAACACTTACAAAAGCAATCCTTTATCGTACAAAGAAGACATATGACAAGCAAAATGAATCCTAGATCAAAATCTCCTCTGTCTCTCTAAGTGTTTGTAAGTGTCTAGGAAATCATGTACACACTTTAGCATGTATGACAAACTAAAAATCTATAACATTCAAATTAGTTTTTTTGAAGGAAAAGAAAATCCGTCGGTCTTCCGAAATTTTTCATCGGATAATTCGAACTGAGACAACAACTATTTGTTGGATCTTTCGGATCATCAAACGGATTTCTGCTGATCTCCGTCGGATAATTCAAACTGAGACAGTAAGTATTTGTTGGCTCATTCGGATCATCTGGTGGATCTCCGCTGTAATCCGATGGTCCGAACTGAGACATCAACTAATTTTTTGGCTCTTTCGGATCATCTGGCAGATCTTCGGTATAATCCGTCGGATAATCCAAACATCTTGCTGGCTATAATTCAAATTCAAATCCAACAGCCATCTGTCAGAGCAATTAATGCATCCAACGGCTCTATTTCTAGCTATAACTGTTTAGTCAGATAACCCGTCGAATTTTTGCAAATTTTCGTCGGATAATCCGACTGGCTGCAAAATACTTTTTATGGTTTTTGGATTTGTATAAATAGACTTCCTCTTTCTTTATAAAGACAAATACACTTGAGCCTTAAATTTTTTATCTACCAAAGAGCTCTACCATTACTGTATAAAGATTTTAGTTGTTATCCATTAAAGTGTTAGATTATTCAAGAGTTGTAACTTAGATCTTCCAAGTGTTCAAGAAGATCGAAATATTTTTCTCTCAAGTTTTAAGTTGACGAGCCTTCGGACGAAAACTCGTGTGTAAGAAGTTGACTAGTCTTCAGATCAAAGCTCGTATTGTAACTATTTACTCAAATAGTGGATTAAAGCCGAAGAGAGTTATGGGACTGGAGTGCCTATCAGAAGGATACCAGGATACATCGAGTGTTTGATTCTCTATTCTTTAAATTATCTTTTAAATTGCTTATTATTGTTGGTAATTATTTTATTACCCTATTCACCCCCCTCTAGGGTTCTATACGAGTTTGTGATTAGTATAGGGTAATGGTGAGACCTGAGAGTTCGGTTTAGGCCACTTGAGTCTATTTAGACCTATTTCAGTTTTGAGCTAGTTGGGTAGTGTTTTAGTTTGTTTGTTTACTTGTATAGCAAGTCTAGAATTCTATGAATGAGGATGTACTTGTTGGGAACGCAGTGTAATCCAAACCAGAGTTGGCCGATAAGGTACGGTATTGGACTAGGCCCATATGTAAGAAAATTTTCATGTAAGGCCTGAATCAATTCCAATTATCTACACCTCATGATCCCATCTCCTATCCGATGTGGGACTAAATTACCAACTCAATTATCACCCCTTTTTGAGGGCTCAACCTGAAATAAGATACAATCCAACCATAGCTCGTTTCCGCAGACCGAGCAACCAAGTGCATCCCGACTACCTTACCTCATTCCCGCTAGCCGAGCACCCTTGTTCGTTACCGCCAACCGAGCACCCAGGAGATCCAATATATTGCCATTTTGATCCGTTCGACCACAAAATCAGACTGACACGTTCATCCACACCATCATTGTGTGCGAACTACGACGTCTTGCTCCACCTTGAGTGCGTCAGACCTACCTCTAAAGACAATTCGTATAGTTGTCTCTAACCTTAGATCTAATCTACCTTCATACCACCTTATAGAGGATGCTCCTACTCCACCTTAGATCTAATCCGCCTTCAGACATCCGTATAATTCGATTATATGCATGAACGTTCTGTACAATCTGTCTCAAACCAATTAGAGCCGTTTGAACCGTCCGAACCGCACCTGTAGCCATGGTGTCTGATACCACTTGTTGGGAATACGGTGTGACCCGAACCAGAGTTGACCCATGAGGTACGATATTGGACTGAGCCAATATGCCTTAAAAGAAAATTTTCATGTAAGGCCTTGTCACGACCCGCACCCTAGAGTAAGGACACGAGACGTGGGTACGTCCAGCCTATACCGCAGTGTCGGCGGTAGAACGCTGTCCTAGGTCAACATACATCTAGCAATATATCTCTAAACAGTTTATACTCCCCGAACGGGGGTGACATAGCAGTAAATGAACTCAATCATAACTAAGAAAGAGATAGTACGATATGAAATAGGACTCAAGGAAAAATAGATGATAAAGTAGTCTAAGATAATCCCAGCAAATATTCAGAGTACAAACTCAGCTACAGAATACGGAAGAATATATACAACTCAGAATCTCTGAACAGAAATAAAGTCTAGCTAACAGTCTCAAGACAACATAAAGTAAGATAAGCCTAACTAAACTAGTCTAGGCAATGGGGTGATGTTCTCAGCTAGAGCTGGGTCCTCCTGAGGGTCCAGCTCGCAAGTGTCATCTAAGGCTGCCCCGTAGAAAGTATCCAGACAGGCCTCCTCCTCGTCCTCTATAATATTTTCAACAGGTCCAGTCAGGACAGGATCGAGTACAGTACATCTCAACAGTTCATAGCAGGTTAGAAAATATAATCATGCAGTAAAGTAAGATACAAGTACTGAAAGAAGTGCATTATGTAAACGGAAAGAGAACTGTAATGGAAATATCTACTATAAATAGAGACTAATAGTGGCTAGTGAGTCAGAGTACAATATAGACATGTAAATGGCATAGGAGATTCTGATAAGACACTATGGAAGAGATTCTGATAAGATACTACTTGGGTATTATTCACATGTCTACTTCTACTCCCCCGTACCTCCAATCAATACACAAGGATCCAACCAGGTTATGTTATGATTCCATGCAAAGGCCCCCGAAGGGTGATACATGGATGTCCCATAAATGGGAATTCTAGGAGATTCTAGGATACCCAGTAAATGGGATAAGAGATTCTAGGAGACTCTGTGATCATAAGAGTATATATCACAAGTGATCAAAGAACCAGTGAAGCATAGTGATATGCCATGTAAGTGAAACGCACAGAACATGTAGTACCCGATGCTCCATAAGGATAACATCTCAAGAAGGAATCCATATAGTACCAATCCGTGTGACCAACGTGACAGTACAAGTAAGGTAATTTAATGCAGAAAATAATTCTAAGCAGGATATAAAAAGATCAGAGAATGTACTCGCCTGGTATCTGAGTGTCCAATATGAAAGTATTGTCCGAGGAGTGGTGTCTGGCTCCTAATCAGAACAGCACAAGTCACAACAAGTCTAAAATGGTAAAATAAAGTTCTACTATGCATTCTATATGAGTCTAGGTCAATCTAGGCCAAAGTCAACTCTTGGTCAACTCTGGTCAACCCTAGAAGTCAAACTAGGTCAACCAAGTCAAACGAGTCTAAACTAGGTCAAACTAGCCTATCTAGTCCAATCTAGACTATACTAGTCAAACAGACACACACAGGCCATAGGCTATATCATGCCTATTAGTCAACCCATAATACAAGACAACATGACATTACCTATATCTATAATACTACACATATTAATATATTTACCTAATCTAATACATAACACATGTATATATATTGCACAACCATAATATATATATATACACAAACTTACATTATATATATATATATATATATATATATATATATATATATATATATATATATATATACATATATTAGAGTATACATTACATATATACTTACATTACATATATATATATATATATATATATATATATATATATATATATATATATATTAGAGTATACATTAATATATATATATATATATATATATATATTAGGAAATAGGATAGGTATATAGAGATGGAGAAAAGACATAAGTGTGTGTGTGTGTGTGTGTAACTGTGTGTGTGTGGTGAATCAGGAAATCAGAAATCAGTGGAGTGTGTGACTGTGAGTGATGAGGGAAACAAATGTGTGTGATAGCTAAAAGGAATTGAAATCTGGAAAACAGTGGCAATGTGTGTGTAATTGGTGTTCAGTCACAAGAGAGTGTGAAACATACATGAGGGTGTGAGAGATAAACATGACAGTTGTGTATAAAAATCAGTGAGTGAGAGAGTGTGTATTGGACTGAACAAGAATAGGAAAAATCAGTTCACAGGTTTAGGTTAGAGATTACAAACTCAGTTATACACATGGAAAACATCCACACACTTCATTGAAATCTCAGGTTTCAGTCATAAAACTAATTCCCAGATTTCAGTCTTCATTTCTAAACATTCCCAGGTTTCATACAACTTTGGAAAACATTCCATGGTTCACAATAAAACCCAAAATCAGTTCACAACAGTTTACAATTTCCAGTCTAACAGCCTAGGCTTAAACCCAGTTTTCATAAGCCAAACACATCCAAACAAATCCTAAATTCGACACACATATAGATCACATAAAGGAGAAATTGTTTAGGGACTCAACCTATCAGTTAACATCATTTAGAGGGTTTAATTAGATGTCAAGGTTCATAAACAAAACCTGGAAATACAAGGACTGAACACCCAGTTTCAGTCCCTACTCAAAAGCCACATTTTGAATTCAAATGTTCACCAAACAACCCAAAAACTTAACCACAATTAGATTACATATAGGAGAACCAATATAGGAATTAAAACCCAACATTTAACAGCATTTAGATAGGCTAAAACAACTGGCAAATCTCGATTCCCAAAACTGAAAATGAAGAACTGCTAATAGGTTTCAGAAATTAGGGTATTTGGAAAATAACAAACTAAAACGAGTTAATACATAAAAATATTGGTTGGTAAGTGTAAACAAACATGCATTCGTGTCCAGTATACAGTTTGTGTCCTATCATAATGAGATACGACATTTCCAAGGCGAAAAGACCAAACAGACACACACTGAACACATAAACAGACACAACATCGTGCACGAGTGCACGCGTGTCGTGCACCCGACACAGGACAAACCAGGCCTCGTGCTCGCAACCCTAGGTTTGTCCAAGGTCTAGCTACGTGTCCAAAATCCTGCATTGTGTCCTAGTGTGTCGTGTCCGAAGCTACAGAGCCGTATCAGTGTTCGATTTCTCGTGTGCACTGGACAGTGAAAAATTAGTGCGACACTGATATCTCTCTCGACACGCCACGTGGACACGTGAGACTTGACACGTGGCATGTCAGTCACTGCCCTATGGTGCGTGTCGAGTCTCGTGTCATATCATCGCGTGTCGTGTTCGCTACAGCCCCCGAGTAGCAGAGGACTGCTGTGCAGTCAAAAACTGTGGGTTCGCGTGTCCAAAACAACACGACATGATACAATCATCACCTCAGAGAAACAGAAATCAATAAGCAATAACAAGACCTAGATTCCTATTCAAAAGCTTCCTAGAAAATAGGTCGAAATGTCCTTTGGGACATTTCATCGAACACCTACTGTGGGTTCCTGATACGTGTCCAAAACGGACACGAAACCTATGAAACTCGACACAAAACCAATACAACCACCTAGGGGACTCCTAGGGCTTCCTAAATGTATAAAGAAATCGAAATTTCACTGAGTATTGAAGAAGTTACCTATAGATGAACTTTCTAGAAAATTCCCCTTTGTTGAGCTCCTCTCCTTGATATCCCAATCCAACAAATCAATACCAAACTGAAATAAAACTCCAATAACAGCAAGTATAGGTATATTAAAACCTAATGGAAGAGATTTGAATGAAAAAGGACATGGAATGGAATTTCTATGGATTAAAAGAAGTAGGAACAAACCTCTTTCTAAACTTGATCCTTCCTAAAAGAGGCAACCCCAAAATTAAGAGAGTATTTATAGAGTGGGGTTCCCAATGAAGATATGGTGGCCGGCCACATAGTCTAGGGCTAGGGTTTTGTAATTCTTGGGCTTTGGGCCGTCTTATGACTTTCTAATTCCTATTGTTAACTAGAGTCTATTGACCAAACTAAAGGTTAGCTTAGGTTAGACTAGAGTCATATAACCTAACCAAGTTCATACTAACTAGGGTTAGCTTCTAGGTTGGTCTACAAGGATCAAAACTAGTCAAAGTCAACCTAGTCAACCCTCATCCAAACAATTCCAAAATAATTCCTAAAAATTCCCAAAAATTCAAATAAATTCTAATAAATTTAAATTACCCCAAAAAGAAAAAAATACTCTCATACTAGAAATATGGTAGTGACAGGCCTGAAGCAGTTCCAATTATCTATACCTTATGATCTCATCTCCTACCGATATGAGACTAAATTACCAACTCCATTATTACCTCTTTTTGAGACTCAACTGGAAACGAGATACAATTCAACGATACTCAGATTGTATTAACTAATGAATTGTTGATGAATGAATTGAGATTTCATTTGAGATATGCATGCTATATTGTACGAAAACGGACATGGATACATACAAGGACACCAAGCAATACTGGATATGCACATTCGCAAATAGGTACATGGTAGCCACCTATGTTGCACAAAAATAGAACACAAACACAGGTACAGGCATACGGCCATTTCTAGTATTGAATTATTAGTAGGTATGAAGCCCAAACCCTTTCTCTAATTCTGTTGTGTCTTCCCTGTCACGTCCCGACTTGCCGAATCGGTCGCCATCGCCTTGACTCGATATAAATCGATCCCTACGGGTCGGGACGTGATGCAGTGCAAGTCTTTAATGGACTTGCACAAGGCAAGAATGTGCAATTGGAAATTTCTTTTGACTCGACGCGTTGAAATTAAATAGTACAGAGAGTTGAAGACATAGCATAGGAAGAAATTTAGCTTTACATTCATAAGCTTGCAAAGTATGTGCAAGGTCATTTTTACATTACATATGTCGTTGCGGCTACATCTTGAAACACAAAAGAAAAACTCTCGACAAGCTTGCCCTGAAATAATCCTTGTCGTTCCATATATTCACGCCCCTTTATACATTTGAACAAAGCCTTCGATCTGAGTTGGGCTTCAAAATACTTCAAAATAGGAGAGCTTCGTGCCGCCTCCCATTCTTCAGCTTCAGGTCTAGTCTCGAGCTCTCGCAGCGCGCTCGTTACCTGGGGAGTTGGGGGTTAGCACACTTGCTAGTGGATGGGACGAACCCACTCGTCTAAACTGACACTGCTTATTAAGGATTCTAGCATACGAAGTGATCTTTCTATTTAGAACTATATGAATTACAGTTCAGATCGAAGGCACATTTTAAACGATAACACATAACCAATTTAAAGGCATTCTTACCACGGTCGTGCTCTTTTCCTGCACAAAATATACATGATACTTACCACCTGCACAAGACAATAAGTGAGCATGCAATCTATCCTATATACGGTCATTGGTGATATCGACACCATGAAGGACGATTATGTAGCCTTGTAACGCACCCTCCAGTCCAGGTAGCGAGCCTAACTGGAGGTCTCACAATGCCTCGCGCCGAAGCACGATTTCCATAATTTCCTCCTAGGCCGATTCGGTCCCAGGGCCCCGGGTACCGTCTCGAGGAAAGCTCACCTTGTGCACAAGTCGTCCTTGACCATGCGAATGTATGGACAGTTTAATATGTATGAAGTAAATTGCATAACGTAACCATTATCAAATCACATAATCATTCCTACTCGTACAAGGGTCCTTTTCCCCGAAACCGTATGTTCTGATTTAGCATCCCGTAGGCACCAAATTCTCCGAGGCATGATGTACCGCAACCAAGACTTTCATCGTTGTGTTTTGCATGGCATAAAATATATTCTATCTCTTTCTTAGAACTTTATCTTTACTCTACTTTGTGTGAACCTATCGATTCAGAGTTAACTTCTCTAGGTTGATATATTATCCCGAGCTCTTGATCTTAGTAGTAAGCATACATCCCGTTAGCATCATCGATTTTAACGTTGAACTTTAAGAATTTAGTTGGCAGAAAGGAGTAGAAAAGAAGGGGCCGAAGAACCACCCACCTAAGGAGATTGTGCCGAGAGTAGGAGAACGCTTCGCGACGGTCAAGCGTCAGTTACACGAACTCCTGCAATGGCACGAGCATGGAATTAGAACCCTTTCTTCAATCCTTCCTTCTAAATTCCCAAAGACGCATTCAGAAATCGACGCGAAAGCACACTATCAAATCTACGCAATAATTCGTTCAGAAAGCCAAGAAAACCAATAAAACCAACGGCAGACGGGTTGTGTCGCTCTCTTTAGAGTTCCTTCGCCAAGATGCCGCCTACCGCATCTAGGACTTATTCCAACAGTAGTCGATCCATTAGTTGGAACGGTACTCATATCAGTCGTCCAAATCGATTTTATTGATGACATGGTTTTTTTTTGTATACCAAACTCATCGCCGAGTCAGACTAGCCATCTATGTTGCCGACCATGTCTGACTTGGCATGAGCCTATTACATAGTACTTCGCCCCAACGAGAGCGGGGCACTACATAATATACCACTAAGAAAAAGTTTTATCCTGAAACTTAAGAACAAGGGTCTGACCTTCGTCGGCAAAAAGTGAAGGATACTTCTCCTTCATCACCGCCTCTAGTTCCCACATCGATTCCTTAACGGAATGGTTGCGCCAGAGTACGCGAACCAAGGACATCGATCGGCTCCGCAGGATCTTTTCTTTACGGTCCAAAATTTGTACGGGCTTCTCCGAGTATGATAGATCGGCGCGTAGATCCAACTGATCGAAACTAACCACATGACTTAGGTCATGCACGTACTTCCAAAGTTGGGAGACATGGAAGACGTCGTGCACTTCGGCCAGGGTAGGAGGTAGCGCGATCCGGTATGCAACGGTCGCCACTCTTTCGAGGATCTCGAAGGGCCCTACGAATTTCGGACTCAGCTTGTCTTTTACCCCGAATCGCAAGACGCCCCGCATCGGCGTCACCTTCAGAAACACATGGTCCGTAACCAAGAACTCTAACGGTCGTCGACGAGTATCTTCATAACTCTTTTATCGACTCTGAGCAATACGGAGCCTATCTCGAATCATACGGACCTTCTCGACGGCTTGTTCGACTAGTTCTGGCCCGAGCACCTGTCGCTCCCTGACTTCGTCCCAGCAAATCGGAGATCGGCACTTCCTCCCGTAAAGTGCCTCGTAGGGAGCCATTTGGATGCTCGATTGATAACTGTTATTGTATGTGAATTCCGCGAGCGGCAAGTGCGTGTCCCAACTAGTCTTCAAATCTATCGCGCACAGACGTAGCATATCCTCCAGGATCTGATTCACTCTTTCTGTCTGGCCATCGGTTTGCGGGTGGTACGCGGAGCTAAGGTTCAACTTAGTGCCCAGTGCCGTCTGTAGACTCGTCCAGAAATAATTGTGGCAGGTACCCCGTGCAGTCTGACGATCTCGTCGAGATAAATCTGAGCTAACCGATCGACGCTCCATGATGCTTTAATAGCGATGAAATGAGCGAATTTGGTCAAACGATCGACAATGACCCAAATCACAGCATTCCCTCGCGACGTCTTCGGAAGGCCCATGATGAAATCCATAGAGATGTCGTTCCAGTTCCATACTGGAATGTCGAGGTTCTGTAACTCCCCGCCTGGTCTTTGATGCTCGGCCTTCACCCGTTGACAAGCCATGCACTGTGACACAAACGTTACTACGTCTTTCTTCATGCCCTGCCACCAAAAGGTCATGCGCAGGTCCTTATACATTTTGGTACTCCCGGGGTGCAACGAGTACTTCGCATAATTGGCCTCCGTCAGAATCTTCTTTTTAAGTTCAGCATGGTCCGGCACGCATATCCTCTCCTTCATCCGTGTCATTCCGCCCTCGTCCACCGCAAAGTCGGTCGTCTTTCCCGTCGAAATCAGCTCGCGTATCTTCTTCAGGAATGGGTCGTCCTCCTGTACGGTCTTTATTTTGTTGTACAAGCTCGATTCAAGGTACAATTGAGCCAATCCTTCTCCACGGTAACAGATTCGGAGTTCGATACCCATCTCTGCCAAGTCTCACTGTATGTTATGGTTGATAGACAAGCACCCAACGAACATTCTACTCAAAGCGTCCGCTAAGATGTTTCCCTTACCTGGAGTGTACTCGATAGTCAGATCGTAGTCTTTAATAAGTTCGAGCCAACGCCGCTGTCGTAAGTTCAGGTCCCGTTGAGTGAAGATGTACTTGAGGCTCTTATGGTTCGTATAGATGCTGCAAGCTACGCCATAAAGATAGTGCCGCCATAGCTTTAATGCGAACACAATGGCCGCTAACTCCAGATCATGCGTAGGATAATTCTTCTCGTGTTGCTTCAATTGTCTCGAAGAAAACGAAATCACCTTATTCCTTTGCATAAGCACGTATCCCAAACCCGTCCGCGATGTATCGCTAAATATTTGAAACCCTTCTGGCCCGTCCGGAAGTGCAAGGATCGGCGCTGAGATGAGCCGTTTCTTCAACTCTTGGAAGCTCGATTCGCAGGCGTCGTTCCACTCGAATGCGACTCCCTTCTGGATGAGGCGAGTCAGAGGCGACGCAATTTTGGCAAAATCTTTCATGAATCTACGGTAGTGGCCTGCCAAGCCGAGGAAACTTCGGATGTCGCCTGCTGAGGTAGGCCGCTTCCATTCGACCATTGCTTCAATCTTCCTTGGGTCCACCGTGACGCCTTCAACTGAGACAACGTGCCCAAGGAACGTCACGCTGCTCATCCAGAACTCGCACTTGCTTAGCTTGGCATAAAGTTGGTGCTCACGCAGAGTCTGTAGCACCATCTTCAAGTGTTCCACGTGCTCGTCCTTGCTCTTCGAATATATGAGAATGTCATCGATGAATACGACGACAAATTTGTCTATGAACGGTCGGAACACCCGGTTTATTAGATCCATGAACGCGGCAGGAGCATTGGTCAAGCCGAAGGGCATGACTAAAAATTCGTAGTGACCATATCGAGTTCGGAAGGCGGACTTCAGCACGTCCTCGGACTTGATCTTTAACTGATGGTAGCCTGAGCGAAGATCAATCTTGGAAAATACCGTCGCCCCTTGTAATTGGTCAAACAAATCGTCTATCTTCGACAACGGGTACTTGTTCCGCACCGTGGCTTTGTTAAGTTCTCGATAGTCGATACACAGCCACGTCGACCCATCCTTCTTCCTTACAAACAACACTGGAGCACCCCACGGAGAGACGCTAGGGCGAATATATCTGCGATCTAGCAACTCTTGTAGTTGTACTTTCAGTTCCTTCAGCTCTCCCAGTGCCATTCGATAAGGTGCTTTGGATATCGGTCGGATGTTCGGGAAGGTGTCGATGCTGAATTCTATCTCTCGGTCCGGCGGCATCCCTGGCAACTCGTCTGGGAACACATCAGAAAATTCTGCCATGACTTCAGTCTGGGCCGTGCTTGCAATCTCCGTTCTCGTGTCTCTAACTGATGTTAGGTACCCGCTGCACCCGGAATACAACATACGCCTTGCCGAAATAGCCGATATCATCATTGCCGACTTTGATGCTGCTCTGCACGAATAGGAGAACTCGGTTTTGCCCGGAAGGCGGAACACAACTCTCTTCTCCACGTACTCGATCGTTGCGTGGCATGCACCCAACCAATCCATACCGAGGATTATATCGTACTCCTTGACGTCGAGGACGATAACTTCCAAGGATAGATTCCTCCCTCCGATGTATATGTAACCATCCCTACAAATTTGAGTGGCAAAAATATCTACTCCCGATGGAGTGCTAACGCTAAGATCCATATCTAAAAGTTGCATAGGTAGTTCATTCTTTTTTACAAAGTCGGCAGATATGAAACTATGCGTAGCACCCGAATCGAACAATACTCGAGCAGGAATATTTTTATAGAGTAGTATACCTGTCACGACTGTGTCGGACGCAAAAGCTTCGTCCCGAGTCAGTACGTAGACTCGACCTTGCGCCCCTTGGCGATTTTGTGGGTTCACGGGCACCGCGTTTGTGCCATGGGCGGGAGGCGCCCTGTTCTGGTTCTGGCTCTAGACGTCCCTTGGTGGATGTTGGTTCGCCCTCCCCATACGACAATCTACTGCTTTGTGACCTAGCTGGCCACACTTAAAGCATCCTCCTCGGCAATCGACCGCCAGATGTCCCATTTTGTCGCAGCGATGACACCGTACGCCTGGGTGAGGCCCCCGATACTCGGACGTGTTCTGGCGCTTTGGTGTACTAGATCCTCCTGCGTCGTGAGGACGCTTGTTGAAGTTGTTGCAGACGCTTGATCCGCCCTTCTGCGACGCTCGACCGAAGATCCGCTCACTATCAAGGGCGGCGTTGTATGATTTCTTGTACGTCTGGCATCTCTGGTTCATGACGTTCCGACGCAAATCATCATTCAGGCCTTACTAGAAGCGCTCGTACCACGCTTCCGTGTTCGGCAGAAAGGCCCTGGCAAACTTCGCAAGCTTCGCGAACTTCGCATCGTAGTCTTCAACGGACAAGTTTTCTTACTTCAAGGACATGAATTTCTCTTCCTTTCGTCGACGAAGGGCACGAGGGATGTATTGCTCGAGGAAGGCCAGTTTGAACGTCTCCTACGAGATCTTGGCGTTGGGGTTGGTCTCTTGGAGTTCCTGTTTCTTCGCCTCCCACCAGTCGTAGGCCCTCAAGTTGAGCTGCAATGTTGTGCACCCTACTCTCTTGGACCCCTTGATGCTGAGGAGATTGAACAGGCCCTCGATCTTCACTAGCCACCCCATGACTTCGTCAGGCTCTGCTCGACTGTTGAATTCAGGCGGGTTCATCTTTTTGAACTTGGTCATCTTAAGCAGGAAGGAGGAAGACACTTATTTTGTCTTTATGGGTTGCACTTCTTCCTCTGACATGACGGTCGTCGAGTTCTGTTGGGTCGCTATGGTGCTTACGATCCGGGTCAGGGCCTCCATTTGCTTTTGTTGGGCGCTGACTTGGGCCTGGATCTATTCTTGCAGCTGTTATTGCTGCATCTCTGACTGGCGATGTTGGAATTCCATGAGGCGTAGTATTCGCTCCCTGGCAGATTTGCTAGGCATTGCGCCTTCGGTGCTATCCGTGCTAATCAATGTGGCGTTGACAGCAGGGACACCTAGTCTTTCCGTCATTCCTACAAAATTGAACAAACCCGTTAGTATTCTCAAAATATCTACGGGCTTATATGTATGGAACGATTATTTCAGGTCGCATATGTCGAAAAGCATAGTTTTTGAAAAATCGCAACGACATCTAAAAGAAAATATTTTGAAAGGTCCGAGGTGTGAACCGTGCTCTGATACCAACTTGTCACGCCCCGACTCGCCGAATCGGTCGCCATCGCCTTGACTCGATATAAATCGATCCCCACGGGTCGGGACGTGATGCCGTACAAGTCTTTAATGGACTTGCACAAGGCAAGGATGTGCAATTGGAAATTCTTTTTGACTCGACGCGTTGAAATTAAACAGTGCAGAGAGTTGAAGACATAGTATAGGAAAAAAATTAGCTTTTCATTCATAAGCTTGCAAAGTATGTGCAAGGTCATTTTTATATTACATATGCCGTTGCGGCTACATCTTGAAACACAAAAGAAAAACTCTCGACAAGCTTGCCCTGAAATAATCCTTGTTGTTCCATACATTCACGCCCCTTTATACATTTGAACAAAGCCTTCGATCTGAGTTGGACTTCAAAATACTTCAAAATAGGAGAGCTTCGTGCCGCCTCCCGTTCTTCAGCTTCAGGTCTAGTCTCGAGCTCCCGCAGCGCGCTCGTTACCTGGGGAGTTGGGGGTTAGCACACTTGCTAGTGGATGGGACGAACCCACTCGTCTAAACCGATACTGCTTATTAAGGATTCTAGCATACGAAGTGATCTTTCTATTTAGAACTATATGAATTGTATTTCATATCGAAGGAATATTTTAAACGATAACACATAACCAATTTAAAGGCATTCTTACCACGGTCGTGCTCCTTTCCTGCACAAAATATATATGATACTTACCACCTACACAAGACAATAGGTGAGCATGCAATCTATCCTATATACGGTCATTGGTAATATCGACACCATGAAGGACGATTACGTAGCCTTGCGATGCACCCTCCAGTCCAGGTAGCGAGCCTAACTGGAGGTCTCACAATGCCTCGCGCCGAAGCACGATTTCCATAATTTCCTCCTAGGCCGATTCGGTCCCAGGGCCCCGGGTACCGTCTCGAGGAAAGCTCACCTTGTGCACAAGTCGTCCTTGACCATGCGAATGTATGAACAGTTTAATATGTATGAAGTAAATTGCATAGCGTAACCATTATCAAATCACATAATCATTCCTACTCGTGCAAGGGTCCTTTTCTCCGAAATCGTACGTTCTGATTTAGCATCCCGTAGGCACCAAATTCTCCGAGGCATGATGCACCGCAACCAAGACTTTCATCGTTGTGTTTTGCATGGCATAAAATATATTCTATCTCTTTCTTAGAACTTTATCTTTACTCTACTTAGTGTGAACCTATCGATTCAGAGTTAACTTCTCTAGGTTGATATATTATCCCAAGCTCTTGATCTTAGTAGTAAACATACATTCCGTTAGCATCATCGATTTGAACGTTGAACTTTAAGAATTTAGTTGGCGGGAAGGAGTAGAAAAGAAGGGGCCGAAGAACCACCCACCTAAGGAGATTGTGCCGAGAGTAGGAGAACGCTTTGCGACAGTCAAGCGTCAGTTACACGAACTCCTGCAATGGTACGAGCATCGAATTAGAACCCTTTCTTCAATCCTTCCTTCGAAATTCCCAAAGACGCATTCAGAAATCGACGCGAAAGCATACTATCAAATCCACGCAACAATTTGTTCAGAAAGCCAAGAAAATCAATAAAACCAACGGCAGACGGGTTACGTCGCTCTCTTTAGAGTTCCTTCGCCAAGACGCCGCCTACCGCATCTAGGACTTATTCCAACAGTAGTCGATCCATTAGTTGGAACGGTACTCATATCACTCGTCCAAATCGATTTTATTGATGCCATGGTTTTTTTTGTATACCAAACTCGTCACCGAGTCAGACTAACCATCTATGTTCTCGACCATGTCTGACTTGGCACGAGCCTATTACATAGTGCTTCGCCCCAACGGGAACGGGGCACTACATTCCCTCTGTACTTGGCTCTCTCATATTCATCTTTGCAACCTCAATCACATTCCTTCTTGTTATGCTGCTGCCGTCAGCCCACATAGCCCCTTAGCCTTCTTTGGCTTACTACCGAGGCGCAAGCCCTCCAAGCCTTCTTTGGCGTTACTGCCAAGCCACCAGCATGTCCATTATTTCTTTTACTTTCTGTCAAGCAAACATTACCCTATTTTGCTGCTCCAAACCCTCTTCCAACAATCTACAACTATCTCCTAATCCTTCTTTTCCTTTCACAAAATAAATTCCAGCATTCCATCAGGCCATCCCATCCACCAAAATCCAATGCGTAATCATTTGCATTCCTTCTACGAAAAATCAAGATCCGAACATCGAGTAGTGTTTGATTGTCGGACCTTGTACACAAAGGTTACGGCGCCGAGGAATTACTTCCAAGAACAAGACTTGGATAAATTTTGATTGCTTGGGTTTACTCCACCAAGCAATCAAAGTTTGATCATACTGTACTGTCTCTTGATTAAGCTGTGAACTTTGCTACTTTTTTGGTTGCGTATTATTAGATCTCTGGTGCTAGTTGATTATATTGCTTATTTAAAGTGGATTTGTTTGCATGCCATAGCCTCCTCATATTAGGTTTTGCATCTACACATTATTACCTGCTTCACTTCACATTAGCTTCATATATCTAGCATCTTGTTTAGGCTTTTTGCATCCATGTGCTCGATTGAGATCATCTGCATCATTACATCTAGGTTCCCTTTAGTAATGTGTCCTGCAACAGGTTGCCAGTGATGTTGGCAAATTAGTGTTCATGCACATATTAAGGGTTGTATATAGCTTGAATTTTTTGCATATGTCAGTTTATTTCTAGGAGAAGGTCATTGGCTACTTCGGTGTTTAATATATTAATCTTTAGTTACAGCCGACTTCAGTTTTCAATATGATTCAGGATAACGCAAGCTCCTTAAAAGCTCAGCTTGACCAGCAAAAAGGCGTTGTTGACAATCTTGTATCCAATACTCGGGTGAGTTCACTACTACAAAAATAGATAACAATGACGGCTAAATATGATAATTGATGACATTTGTTTGGCCGTCATCTATGAAGGGGTCATCTTTATCATTAGAAATCAATGACAGCTCAACGCATGTCATCTTTATTTATAAAAGATGACTTTTATATGTCATCTTTATTTAGAAAAGATGACTTATGTGTGTTATCTTTATTTATATTAGATGACTTTTATCATGAAAAATCAATGACAACTAAACACGTCATTTTTATTTATAAAAGATGACTTTTAAACGTCTTCTTTATTTACAAAAGATGACTTCTATGCATCATCTTTATTTACAAAAGATGACTTTGACGCATTATTTTATGTACAAAAGATGACTTCTATGCGTCATCTTTATTTTAAAAAAATTATATTTATCATAAGAAATCAATGATAGCTTAATACACGTCATCTTTATTTGTAAAAGATGACTTTTATGCGTCATCTTTATTTACAAACTTTATTTTTCATTAAATTCCTTTATTTTTATAGCTCCAATTTTGTCATCTGTATTCCATAATTTGTATTTTGTGTACAATATAAAGAAGAAGAAAAATAAACACTTAACACCAACAACAAAAAATTCATTTCATAATTATTCAAAATGCTAACATTGAACTATACAATATTATTTCAGTCTCAAACGTTCACAACATAAATTTACAATACTTCCAAAATTTTATAATGCGTCATTTTTTACATACGACCTTCATTAACAATAACTGGGATAAATTTGGCCAGCTCTCGTCTCATTTCATCAATTTCTCTGATAGAGTAATCCTCTCCCAGCAAACTACAAAAATAAACATAAAATCAACTAGTATATCATGTTATACCAATACAACCAATATTACATTAGTATATAGAACAATCTCAACAGCCAACTTACCAAATTTCCTGCTAAAGGAACATAAATGAAAACTTACCTTCACACACTTCCATGTTAGACTTTTTCACTCCATCTCCCTTTGAGCAAGCCATATCTTAAAAAGTGTTGACGTACACCAAAACCATATAGAATCAAGGAGAAATTACAAACTAATTGAGCTCATAAAATGCAATGTTGTATTGGATTAAAATAGATGAACCTAAGAAATCACATGATAAAATAAAATATTGATGTATTGAATACACTAAAGGCTCGAGGTACAAATATTACCTTCACGACTGCATCATCAGCCTCGTAAGCTATAAATGTAGCCTCAATATCACATGCATGTCCCACCATGTCTACATTAAGTTTATACCAACCTGTAGGTACATTACTCAACAAAAACCATTAATCCTAGCAATTCACAAGAGTATAACAAATCATTAATTATCTGAGGATCCCTTTATCCATTAAAATACTTCTTACATGAAGCTTAAAACCAAGTCACAATATGCTCTCTACAAATCACATGGAGGAACTAATGCTTTGGTCAAAGAATGATAAAAATATTAAGAACTTGTTAATTCGTTAAAAAAGTTAGTGTAAGGTTCCGCAAGTTGGCACATCAACAATTTGGCGACAACCACATATCAAATATTAGATTGATTGCAGACTGCCACCTAACTGAGAATCCATGTTGCCAATCATCAAGCTCAAGGTTCAAGTCTGTGCCATCAACAATTAGTGTCTAATATATTAATAGTGTAGTCAGTAATATAAACAGAGCAGCCCCTTGACACTTGTACAACACTCTACGTTCCAGTGTCCAAACCCATGTTGAAAAAACCTTACTGTGATATCTTTTAAGGTCATGTCTCTTTCCTATCCTAACAAAGGCATATGCTAGTAAGCTTTCCAGATGCATTCTTAGAAAATAAAAGTCACATAATCTACTCATTTGTACCTAATTTAACACTTGGCATACCCTTTCATCAAAATAATATGTTCAACAATGATAGTTAGGCAATATTACAATGTCAATAATTGTTGACAAGCAAACTACAAAAACAACAAAGTAAAAGTAGATGTGGCAAGCAACTACTATTCAACTAGGAGAATTGTTCAAGTTCTCAAGAACGTTAGACACATCCACTGGATATCAATGGAATGAGGAAAAACTAGCATCACAAAAATGTCAAAAGTAATGGAATGCAGACATAGTCAAAGTTCAACCAAGATTTTATTAGCTTCCATTCACAACCATTGCATTAAATGAACAACAAACCTTTATCCCAAATATAACTCGTCATGTGGCATTAAATTAATGGAATTCAGAACAAGTACTGGTAATTAAAAGGTATGGCCGTACTTCATCCAGGACAGACTCAACATTTTCTGCAGTTAGCGGTAATTCTATCACAGCAGGATCTGGAGTAGCGATAGATTAACATAAAGAAACACAAGTCAAAAGAACAGCATAGTGCAAGCCTTTCAGGAAAAAAAAATATGCTGCATAAAGAGAAAAACCCATCCAGCACGAATTATTATGTGTATAAATTACTAGCTTAGTTTCGTGAAACTTAGAAATAAACAATAACCCACCATGTACCTTGTGTATGGTGAGATGAAACTACATTTAATTTATCACAACAGAAACATCATAAAACTTGCTCACAGAACCGCCTTCGCAATCAGTAGCGGACACCAACACACAAAAATTCACAGGAGAGCAGAGCAAAAGCACATCAACTTATACTTGAGGGGGGCATCATACATAATTTATAATAAAGATTAAAAAAAATGAGTATAAACCAATCATATCTTGGCTAAATAAGTACTGAACTCAAAACCGTTTGATTATAACCTCACCAATTTATCAACTGGGTCACCATTTGTTGCTGAATTCGTAAAGAATATGAAGGAAAATAATAGAACAAACAAAGATTATATAAAAGGAAACCAAAAACTCAGGAGAGCGGCCGTCCACCCTCGGCCTATGGTGGGTCCGCCCCTGTTTGCAACACAAGGAAGCAAGATTTAGGTTGAAACTGAAAAAATGTGACCGCAAACTGCAGGTAATTTATGAGGCTAGTGCCTGTTCAGCCTTAAAAATCCCATAGTACACCTCACTCCTTCAATCAATAGCCAAAACATTAGGGTCCTTAGCACATGGATCTTTTGAATCTCATACATAAATTGCTTCCCACCAAAATCACTTGCATATGTTCGGTCTTCTCGTAATCACCCTCAGATTACTAGAGGTTCACATGGCATTGTGATCCCATTAACCATCCCCATAACACAGATGCTCACTTTAACAAGGAGCTCAAAAAGGAAGTGTTCATGGATCTTATAAATGCTAGTTAACATCTCCTTCTCTGAGGTTATTCTTATATCATGTTCAAGTAAACTTTGGACGTCATAGACACACTATTTAATATTGAAAGGTACTTACATACCAAGGCCTGGTTTGGGCTTGATTCTGCTTTTCAAAAAGCTGCAACAGAAGCAGCTTCTGATGGCAGCCTTCCACCTGACGTCAAAAGCTGGCCCAAAATTGAACTGGTTTCAGATTTTTTTTGATTAGCTGATGTTACCAAAGAGAGCTTCTTTTAAAAAAAAACCAAGCAGAAGCAGACAAGAAAAGCAATCCCAAACCCAGCCCAAATAGGAAATCTGACCTAGCACAACTTAAACTAATTTTATCAAATAGCAATTTTACTACCTTCATTAAGTGTTCAAAGGCTCTAAACAAAATAGAAAGCTCAAAAGACAATGTTTGGGTAGTTTAAACAGAAGCAGGATACAAGAACTAATATTAAATCATATATAGGTCAGACTTGATTAGTTAGAACTTGCAAAGCCCAAAAACACCAGCTTGCCACACTTTAAAACTCTTTACAAGTAAACTTTGTTCTTAAAATCCTCTTGCATGGTCAAAGAATGACAACCATTGTGGATTCATGCAATGAAAAACCATAAGCACGCCATATCTGAGTGGCAATCCAATCACCGATCACTTCTACAGGAAGAATTGCTGGGTGCAAAAACCTACACATAAATCCCTTCTCGACAGTAAAAGGAGGAGGGGAATGAACCACTGTCTTAAAAGTCAGTTATGAGACCGGGGAATAGCTTCCCTCTCATGAACCACCATTGTATGTACTCAAAAACAATATTTACTTTCAAAGTAGCAATTCACGTAAGACAGAGACAGAAAGCATACTTAAGAGAGCTTAGTGGGCCAATCTCTATGTCTTTAGTTGATTGTATTTGTATTCCATCGTCTTGAGCAAAGCGTGGTCGGGGATCAGTTGTATTTGATTGGGGAAGGTGCGGTATCCAAAGTAGCTAGGGAGAAAAAGGCTAAATAGATGATAGCATCAATGAAAGATACGTCTACAAGTTTTCTTCGAATCCCATTTAAAATGCAAGTCTGGGAACTTTAGCAAACAATTTACTTTCAACAAGTCTTGTGCGTCTACATCTCAAATTCATGTTCTGGGTTAATTGAGAAAAATATTATTTGGCAAGACATGGATATGATGCGATACAGTTTCAAATATAGTTCCTACTCGCCCGACTATCATTTGATATCTCTTCTCCAACAAACTTCTTATAATGGCATGGCAAGGAACACTTGCACGACAAAGCATGTATCTGCAAGACAATACTCAACCCCAATGGTTTCAAAATAAGAAGTCAGGAAAGTAGTATATGTAATAAGCGACATAGCTAACACATCATGCTTCTTATCCTACTAAAAACTCATCCGATGTTGAAGTTCCTAATCAAACCAACAAAGTAAGCATTCAGAGAAATGATGAAATAGCAACAGATAAAAATCAAAGCATTGCTTTGAAACAACAGTGTGATAACTGATATTATCATTTAAACACTATGTTGCTCGTATGGACACATTTTGATGTGATACGGAAACTGCACCAAATTTTGTTTGAATTATTTGCACATCCTTATCGTATCTCATGTATCTTTCAGTACCACTTTATAACAGTCAAAGACTTCAACTTTCCAACATGGGTATCATCCAAGCTTCAGGATACTACCCACTCTAGATAGATGTAATGGAAGAGGCCGCTATAAATGAACAACGAAACAATCAAAACTTTTAACAACAATAATATCATCAAAATCCCCATGAAATCACTTGGCAACATCCAATACCCTAACTTCCAACTGACCATTCTCCTAAAACCATCGTGCCAACCTAGAAGTCCCTCCCAAAACCCATTAAAAAATTGAACTTTCTAACATGATAACAATCAGAACCTCACGCGGGCGCTTTCCAAATCACACAAAAAAATCAATCAATCGAGAGAGGTTTCGAGGGGAGTCCTTACTGTGGAGGTAGGAGAAGAGGTAGATGTTGACGAACAGCGAGGCCTCGGGCCCGCCGTAGCCATCGTAGACCCCGACGTAGGTCGTCGAGGGGGAGGTAAGCACTTGCCCCTGGTCCTCCAGGGAGGAGTTGGCATGTACAACGACGATGGAGAAGTCGCCGGAGGCGTGGGGCTTCAGGTCGAAGTGCCACAGTAGGCCGTCGTCGAGGTGCCACAACATCGACTTTCGGGGGAGGTCGACGAAGATGTTGACTTCTTCTAGGGCCTGCATAAAAATTATGGTTCTGAGAGAGAAGGAGGGAGGGAGAGATTAAAACCCTATTTTACGGTTCTTACCATTATAGAGGAAGGAGTGGCTCTTCCGCATTGGTGAACGTCGGCTGGAGAAGTCGACAAGGACTTTGGAAGTTTCCATGGGATCATCCTCAAGGAGGAAGCTCGATGGAGGATCGTTGATCGTTGGAAAAGCTCGAAGAGGGGCTGTCGATGGTGTCGTTGCGGATGCTAGATGGCCAGGAGAGAATTCGACAAGGAAGAAGAAGGGGGGTGGGGTTGAGGAAGAAGAAGGGGGGTGGGGTTGAGGGAGAAGAAGAAGAAGAAGGTTAGGGATAAATGGGATTGAGTTTTGATTTGGGAGAATGTAAAATATCTCAGCCCTATTATATGTGTGTGTGAGAGAGAGAGAGAGGTATCCCACCCTAGTATATAAGTAATTAAAAGCAAACGATTAAAATTATATTCCACACCTAATCTTCTATACATAAAAGATGACTTCCATTAAAAAAAATTCACGACCCTTATCTTTTTAATCGTCATCTTAATATATTTTTTATGACATTATTATTTTTAGTATCATTGTTTACGTTATTAATGACAGTCATCTACTGAGCTGACATTAAAATTATCACTAATGACATTTTTTTACGAGTGTCATCTATAAAGTGTCATTGTTAACGATTTTTGTAGTAGTGGTTCATTATCTATCAGTTATTTGAACTCATGTCTGCTAATGATTATTATTTTCTTTATTTTCGACTTGGTTATCCGAACTTTGGCTTATCTTCTTCAGCACTATACCATCTTAACCTTGGAAATTCATCATCATCATCATCTAAGTCTTATTCCATCATAATGGGGTCGACTATGGAGCATAAGATAGTTCCATATAAGATTTGACAAAGTTGTAAGACTGACTGTCAACTTGACGTCAACCCTCTAAGTTGGTGCCAAATTTCTAGCAAAGGTAGCTATGAGCATAAGAGGGCCATGCTATAAAACCTAGTTGGCCAGTTGGCAGGTAGGTAGACCTACTTATCGGATTGCGGTTTAAGTTCATGCAACTAATGATCACCTTCCAAGTTCTCCTAGACTGTAAAGAATCTTGATAAAGAGGTAAGATAATACAATTTGCTATATGGAATTGCATTCATCTCTATGCCACAATACGTCAAAGAATGAAGCAATGACAATCCCATATGGTATTATGAGAGGATATGCTTATTTGTTTGCAATTTAAGCTCATACAACCAAGGATCACCCTCCAAGTTCCCCTAGACTATAAAAAATCTATATGAAGAGGTAAGACAATACAATTTACTATATGAAATTACATTAATCTCTGACACATTATGTCAAAGAGTGAAAGAATGACAATCCCATAATGGTATTATGAGAGGATATGCTTAAGGTATATATTATTGTCCACTCAGTTAGGGAAGCTAATCATCAAGATTGTTACAATAACCTTCAAAAGTTTCCACATCTGACCTGTTCTGATGACAACCGGCAGCTCATGGATTTACTGTAACTGCGACGTAGCTGTTTGAACAACATAACACAACTTAGGTGATGTTGGGTGCAATTTTGCTGTTATTGTTCAACCATTGAAAAATAAAGAAGCTGTCTGGTTCAATACACTGCCCACATAACATTTTTATTTGAACCTGACATAAAGTTCTCTAGTCCACCTATGTTTGTACTTAAGTCTTCCTTGTTCAACCAAAGGAGGAAAGAAACAGAAAACCTAGACTGATGGAATGTGCAATGTAAATTCTGTTTAATCCCTTTATAAATTTCATGCCATCAAATCTTTAGTTTGAATCATCTTTAACCAGTGCATCACTGTCACTTTAGATAATGCAGTCTGGCACGTCTAGCAAATATTGTTGGCTTTTGCCATTATTATAGGCAAAATCGTGATATTTTTTGATGCATGACTTATTTCTGCATGTTCCAATGACAAATGATGTATCGTACAATTCTTAGATTAATGCCTTTGTGAATGAACTATTATTGTTAAGGTTAATATTTATTTGAACTTCATCTCTTGTGACTAGTAGATGTTAAGATAATCCTCATGAAACAAAGAGAATAATGCGATGCATGAGGATGTTGGTTGAATCATCAAGGTTCATTCTGTTTGTTAAATTTTTTATATATTTCCTTGAGTTCTGTCGAATCTGTCCCTCTTGTAACTTGACAGTTTATGTTAGTGATTTTACTGCTTTATTTTTTCTGTAGCTTTTGGAAAGCAAGATACAAGAGGCTAGGTCAAAGAAAGACACTCTAAAAGCTCGTGCACAATCGACAAAGTCTCTTTACTATTCTGTTTTTAGTTATGATCTCAGTTTTGCTTCTTTCAACTATTTGAAATTGAACCTTTGTTTTTCTTGGAACTGCAACAATTAAAGGTGAGTGAAAGCATTTGAAAAGATGGAAGAGAAAGGTATGTTGGAACTCTTATTTTAGTTCCACTTTCTAAGTATTTCAAATACACCATAGACAAAAGGAAAGAGACTTTTGTTTAGTCCCACATAGCTTAAAATCCACACTTGTGAATAGGTATATATATGTTTACACCTTCTACATGGTTGTGACGAGTGGGTAGTAAGAGGGGTGCTCGCGCGCCCGGAGGACATTGGACTAGAATGCACCCGGTTTGGAGGAGCAAGATATAGGATTTTGTATTAGTTGTACAAGAAATTTACGAGTCATCAGAGCATATATAAGAGCTCTTTTCTACATTTCACAATTAATGACTGGAATTTCCTGGATTATCTGGCTCAAACTTAACAGTAATGGCTACGGAGTCCCAAGCAGAGGCACTTAATCAGCTAACAACTGATGATCTAGAAGGAAAGATAGCTTCTATAATGTGAAGTGTGTCGTTATTTTTCTATGAACCCAGTCATGCATGTCTCTAACTCAGAATTTGTAAACCTTTGTAGTTTGCATTGCTAGAAACCTCTTCGGTGGATGATGATCTTGCAGAGTTGAAAAAGGAAATATCAGGGAGCTCATCGATTTGACATATTCTTAGATTATAACGATAGTTCAAGATTAATTTCTTCATCTTCTTGAACCAATTCTTTGTCATCTGCACCTACTTTTTGTGCCCAATAGCCTTTATATTGATTCTTACTGCCTGATTGAAAAACAGTATTTCTAAAACTGAAAATAATTTCCTGTTCAGTAAAACCATATGAGTCTCTGGTTCTTAGGAATTCAAAGTTATATATGGTTAGAGTACTAGCAAATGCAACCATGGACATTACATTTTTTATTTTATAAAATTAAGCTTACTATTTTGGGAATTTGACCTAAACATAATATTGTGCTCTTATGTTGCATAAACCTGCGTGACCATAATGATAAAGTCTATATTGTGCTCTTATGTTGCCAACCTACGAAGCATGGGTACTCCATTTAGGAAGGCGTACCGGGTACTTACTGTGCATGTATCGGACCTTTTATTTATTTATATTTTCAACTTTAAAGTTTAATTTGGTACTTGGTGGGCAATTTCTAGTGCAAATTATCGGGCATCACCTTATGGTTTAAAATATAGGTTTTATACTTCTGTTTTATAATTCAAACTCTCTTTCTTTTTTTAAATTTTACATAGTTTTTAAACTAAAATTTGATGACTATAGTGAAAGAAATTTAGACTCTTAGTTTTACTTATGAAGTCATGAATATGCCTTACTAGTCCTTGGTATTATATATATATATATATATATATATATATATATATATATATATATATATACACAGAGAGAGAGAGAGAGAGAGAGAGAGAGAGAGAGGTCCGATCTTAAGAACCTCCGCATGTTTTCTGAAATAGCAGCCGTTTGATTGTATTATTTGACCGTTCAGATTAGATCAAAATTTTGCGAGAAGTGGGTAGTTTAAGGATCCAATATGAACGGTCAAAAAAATACAATCCAACAATCACTATTTCGGAAAACATGCGGGGATACTTAAGAACGGGGATTCCGATTCCTCCTCATATATATATATATATATATATATATATATATATATATATATATATATATATATATTTCATGGCTGCCAACTGGTCTTCTAGGTTTTATAGTTTGACAAAAACAGAGTATTGACATGCAACTTCATCAAGAATTCAAGAAAACAAAACTGAATAGTTTATTTTGATGTCCAATAGCTACTTGCTATTATAAGATCAACTTCAATAGGAGATTGAGAAATTTGTTCAGTGTTCACAAAAATTAAGCTGGACAGTTGTAGTAAACACTAATGTTTCGTAACTGTTGAATTGCCCTTGAAAAGATAATTCTATTAAACAACAATAAAGACCAACCATGTCTATGTATTGGAGTGGTGTGCAAAAGTTGAGAAATGACAAAAATATGACAGGTAACTAAAGCGAGAGAACTATTATGGATGAGTGCCTAATACATTGAGAGTTTTAAAATCCCTGTCACTATACCAAGATTTCAAAGTTGTGTTGGTTTAGGATTAAATATTTATAATATTACAACCCCCATCCCCCACCCCGTAGGCTACATGACATTTTGTTGGTGATAGTTGGGTTCACGCAGCGGTATAAAACTTTTAGGTTATTCTAATTTTTTTTGCTAAAGTCCATGCTTTTCTTAAGGCGGTGTGAGGCGGCAAAGCCCAAAAAAGCCTAAGCGGGCCTCAACGCGGCAAGGTGGAGGCCTCAAGACAAAAAGTTTGGCTTGTGCAGTAAATAGGTTAAGACAAACATATAGTTACTAAAACATTATTATGCCCCAAGCAAGATTTTTTGATATCAGATATCAGTCCCATGTCAATTGGGTTGTTGCCATATTGAAAATTGAATATTGAGCAATATATCAAACATATAGGGAAATATGAGCTCATAGTTTTATAAGATAATAATTCATTTCATAGATGTCATGTATGAAAATATTTTAGAGTATTAATATAAATAACAAAAATTAGTCTATAGTTTAATTTTAAAATAAGGTTCATATACACATACTAATTTTCTAAGTCACATTAAACACTAATGAGAGAGGACATATTCTAAGCGAGTTCTTTTTTGTCATTGGATTAAAACCGAATGATCCATTCCATACTTAGGTAGGCTGACATATAAGCCAGTTTGGCCGATATATCGGTTGATTTAGCTGACGTATCGGCCTGTTTGGACTTCACTAGTTTTTTCCATACAAGTCATCTTATCAAACCCCTTCGAAAATGGTATACTTGGTGGTGTATCACTGATATGATCGGTATCTCGAATAGAGTCCCCAAGTTGTTATCAAGTATCTCATCGACCCGAGGGGTAGCAAAAAGGAAAAGAAATGAGTCTTAAATTAGGATGGTGTGACAAAGAGAGGGAAGATCTTAATTTCTCTTAGTGCGAGTCTCAAATTATGGCAAACATAGCCCATAGGTGGATCTATATCTTTTCTCTAGTGTCTCAAATTAGGGAAAAATATTGTTATTTCGTATTTAATTCGTTTTTCATTTCACTTGAACCTGTAATTTGGTCTGAAATCTTTTTTTTTCTTCTTCTAATAATTGGGTTGTTTAAACTTTGAAGTCAAGATGCTACGCACTTGAGGTGGACCGAGGTGGGTCGAGTCGGACTGAGGCGGGCACCTCATGACCTATGCACCATTAGCCTAGGCCATGTGTAAGGTGGTGAGGCGTCAGCTTTTTAAAAGCTCGCTAAAGTCCTTGCCACTTCATCACCATGCCACTTCAACATCACTTTAGATATATAGTTCGAGATGTTGGCCAACTGAGGATAAGATGAGGGAAAATGTTCTAAGGTGATTTCGACATGTGCAACGCAATTATGCAAACCAATAGTACCATTTACTAGGAGAGATAGTATAGTAGTTAAAGAAGGGGTTTAAATAAACTTTGATTGAGGCTGGAAAGAAGGATACAACATTAGTTAATATTACGAAGGAGATGGCCCTTGACAGATACACATTTTGATGTTTAATCTTTAATGAAGGTTAATTGGAAATTTGCACGACCTAATTTAGGTTGAAAATTTTCAATCCTTTCCCCAATTAAGTGAAGCTTGTGGAGAAATTAATATCATGAATGAAATTGTCTATAGAAGAAAATATGATATTAGATAAGTTATAATGAACGAGAATCTTATAAAGTCAACTAGGTGCTTGTATACTTTTATAGTTCTATATCCACATGGACTGAAAATGATACAAAGGCATTATTGAATATACATTTTATTAATTAAATTGCATAAAGCTATGTCATTTGGTGATTATCTTATGTTGTGAGATTTTGCCGCAATTACATTGCTCAATGAGTTGAGAACTAGTTGAAGACTTGAAGTGAATTTTAATCGCAATATGCAATATGATGTCATGGTAAAACTTAAAAAGGTGGTGCAACATTATTCCTTTTTTCTCTTTTGCACCCTAGGAACCTGATTTAACCTTAATAACAAGATTGTTGTGGTAAAGGCAGTACATTTGCGGATTGGTGGAAACTTCTTCAGCTAGGATGACATCTATTGCAGAAACTATCGAGTAGATGTTGGGATAACCGCTGATTGTTTTGGTTGGGAAATCGACTGAAAAACTGCAAAAATGGAGAAAGAACCTGTACATCAAAACATTCTTAGTTACAGAATATGACATGGCAGTTTTCTTGATAGACAAGTTGGCAGTTACCAAATAGGTGCACTAAGCTTTAACCTATTAGCAGTGTCATGGAGTTTGTGAAAACAAAGATAAAAATAATAAAGGGGAAGTATCTTTGGAAAGAAAAATATTTACAATAAACAAAAACAATAATAACAATGGAGATAGTAAGGGATAATGACGACAAGAGGCTATAGACATTACAAACCAATGATTTATACTGGATGTTTCAAAGTGGATGCTATATTTCTTACATATACGATTTAAGGGATATTGATGACAAGAAGCCTATTTTGAGCTGGTATGTTATATTGTGATGCATGAACTTATCATTGATACTCAGGATTTGACCAAGTGCTAAAACTTTGGAGTGTAGCGGAGCCCAATGTCAGTTTTTGTACACTAGGGTGTAGTGAAACTATCCAAAAATAATGGATCTAAGTTTCGGCAATGAAATAAACATGTAATAACTAATTCAAAAAATTCAACTCAATCATGAAATTAACGAGATTTGGGCTTCCCAGATATCCAGTCGAGCAGTAGAGGACATGGACCTTAACGAGGCAATTATGAAGTGAATTTTATATAACCAACCCAAAAAATTATTGATATGGTCTGTCGTTGTTTGACTTGCTATGTATTGGCATGCCTATCTCATGACCAACATGTGTCTCTCACAAAGACTCATGGAAAAGACCTGTTTGGAGTTTTGGTGTGTCATACCTTAAGGGGTGGGAGAGAGTAGTTGTAAGAAAGTTGTAAGAATTTGGTAGTAAACTTAGCATTTTCCTTTTCGAGCTTTGCTATGCCTACAACCAAAATTTACAACACTCCTACAATCGGACACGTGTCGGACTTCGATTGGAGGAGGGGAAGAAATGGTGGGACCGGATGGAGCCCATGTAGCAGGGGGGTGAGAGTGGTGGTGGGACCCAATAGGACCCATGTGTAAGGGGTGGGAGAGAGTAGTTGTAAGAAAGTTGTAAGAATTTGGTAGTAAACTTAGCATTTTCCTTTTCTTATCTGATCTTACTGCTTGTGCAAGCTTGATCACATGCAACCAAGGAGTTACTCTCTAATATAAATATTATTGTAGACTAAAGAAGCAAGAAGTAGGGGTGAGCATATAACGGTTGAAAACCGAAAACCGAACCGAATCGAACCGAAATATGACAAACGGTTCAGTTTTTCGGTTATCGGTTCGGTTTACGGTTTAAAATTTTGAAAATTTGAAATAACGGTTCGGTTTTCGGTTCTTCATCCGAAAAATCGAACCGAACCGAAAATCGATTTAGATTTAGTAATTTATCAAACTACCCACAATATACATATACTAATGTTTATTAACCCCTAACTGAGCGCACTCTCTTCTCCAATTCTATGTCGGTGCTTCTTTGAGCACTCTCTCTATCTACCCTCAATCTATATATACTAATATCTTTCACTCTATGTAATATAACAATTCATAAATACAATAATGTCATATATTTTTTTAAATTTTGTTATTTAAATAGGTCCATTTTGCTAAAAACTTGAAGGCCATGCACATTGGCCCATGATACCGAACCGACCGAAAATCGAACCGAATTCGGTTCGGTTTTTGTTCGGTTTTTATAAAAACGGTTCAGTTTTCGGTTTTGAAAAATACGGTTTACGGTTAATTCGGTTTTCACATATTCGGTTCGGTTTGAACCGAACCGAACTGATGCTCACCCCTAGCAAGAAGTGGAGAAAGAAAAGTTGCTGTAGGAAAACTAGCTTTCATTTCTATGCAGTCTGCCCATCAGAGAGATGGAAAACCTGATTGTTATTTAATATCTCAGTGCAATAGAAAGTCCTTGGTCAAAACTGATAACAGGGCATGCTTGTAAGCAATGATACACATCGTTGCCGATTTTGCAGGACAATAGGCTTAATACGACGGAGGTTAATCCGGTGAATTAAGATGATGTTATCATGTCTTAAATATTGATAGGAAATTTCTGGGAAAACCGGATTGCTCAAGGTTTGTACTGAATTATTATGTATAACAACAAGCATGGCCTGTCAGATCAAGGTTCGCAAAATTGCTAACGTAGTCCATTCTTATGAGTATCACTTTTGGTGGTTTCATCGGTTCTGGATTGGAGTTTCAGAGTTGTTCATTATAAAAAGCCAAGAATAAAATATTAAAAAAAACTAAAAGATATTTGATACATTTGGGCTTACTTTTATATACTATTTATTGTATTTCGTTAGCTTTGAATGAAATAATATTCAACATTGATGAATTCTATGAATATAAATGTCTCAATTAATGATAGTGGTTAAATCAAAACGTGCCCATAAGGAATTTTTGAGACACTAGCATATTGATCTTCGATAAGACTGAATCACTGTGTCAACAATAATGCTTCAATTCTCCCTCCCTCTTTCTATCCTCTTCACATCTTTGTGCTCTCCAAAATATCTCTTTCCTGTCTCTCTCCTCCATCTTTCTCTCTCCTCTCAAATATCTGTCTCCATCTCTCCTCTCTATATATTAATGTGCTAATGTACACATTCTCTCCAATTCTCCCTCCCTCTTTCTATCCTCTTCACATTTTTATCTTCTCTCCAAAATCTCTCTATCCCGTCTCTCTCCTCTCTCTATGTAAGTCAAAGATTAAAGGCAACTTGCAAGATTCGAACAATCGACCTCTTGTAGAAGAGGGAGTTGGCTTAACCAATTGCACCAATGTAAGTCAAAGATTAAAGGGAACTTGCAAGATTCGAACAAATCGACCTCTTGTAGAAGAGGGAGTCGGCTTAACCAACTGCACTAACCCTTGGGGGCCTATATATATGTTCTCTCTCTTTTTCTCCATCTCTCTATATTATCTCTCTCCCTTTATGTACCTTTCTTTCACTCTACTCTCTCTGTCTTTTTATATATCCTCTCTCCTCCGACCTCTCTCAGATCAGCAAACATTAATTGAAACTTTCCAACATAGCAATAGCCAAAGTAGTCCAACTATGACCATTTGTAGTGACTAAAGCCAAATAAAATCAACCCTAACCCTTTGTAGCAATATATCGTCAATTGAAATAAACTCTAACTAGGTGAAATGTGAATTTTGGGGTGTTTTGTAGCAATTTTTGAAACTAGTGATAAATTACATGTAATTCACTCGAAATATAACATTCTGTCTCCACATTACATAATAGAGGAAAGGAAATTTTGTTCTTTGATAGAAGAGAAATTGAAGATCACTCCTCTATTTAGAGCGCGTTCCACTTCGCTTCTTTGTAATTGGGATAAATATATATATGCTATCTAATCCTCAAACTACTTCTAGTAGACAGTTTTTTTTTTTCTTCTTGTAATTTTAGTGATTTTGCAGATGATTATAATAAATTCAAATGTTTTATCTATAATGCACAGTTCGGTATAGTTGGTTATAATTGTCACAATTTATTCTAAATAGTAACAAATAAATGGTTACAATCGTTCTCTTGTACTTGGAAGATGGAAATTAAATATAAAATTCCATAACTATATTTAATTAAGAAGTGCACGTTAGAGAGAAGTATAGGGTCAACAACTTAAGTTTTAAACAGAAGGGCATAATAATCCTTTCAGTTTATTTAAAAAGAAGTTTAACTAAAGAATAAAGTTGGTGGAGGGAGGAGCTTAAACATCAAGACTTGTCAACATGGGGCTACCAGGTTTAGGAAAGTTGGTTGTTGCTGTACAAAATTTCCCTATATATATTATATGTTATTCTCATCAATAGTGGAAATAATATTCAACATTGCTGAATTGTTCACCCGTAACATATTAAATTGTTTACTTACTAGTCTTTAGACAATAGTACAACCACAATAAATTGTTTTGACTGAAATATTAATATGGGTGAAGGTTGTGAATTGATAGGTATACAACTTTGACAACCAATAATGGTTAGAGTTTGTCGATAAAGAATTTTATCGACCAAACTATAACATTATCGATTTTCGGTACAACCGAATCATTGTGATGACACTATTTTTTCCATTTATTTTTTTCGTTCAATTTTTCTCAGTCGAATTGTCTAGAAAGAGACTCCAAACTTTGTTATCGATCAATATAAGTAGTGGTCGGTATCGGATAGTGACATGCCAAAACCGATATGATACAACCGATCCTGTGAACAATACTAGAAAGGCAAGGAAAGAAGATGCTGATACCGTGAACAGTGCTAGAAATGCAAGGAAAGAACATAATTGTTCATCTTATAGAATTTGACCATGATTTTGTGGTAGTCCCTTGAAAATACTTGCAAACATCCAGTCCCTTGAGACATTGAGTCTCTTTTTCTTATTTACAAAGAACCGGCAAATTAAAGAGATAGCACTGTCAAAGCTATGACAAGCAAAAGCTCATTTTGCTTGCCTCAAGTGCCTCTCTGATATTCATAATCATCCACCTGTCATTCAGTTCCATCTCTCCTCCGTATATTCTTATGATGTCAATCGTTCGATACAGTGCCACGTTTTGTATATGTTAGTCTTATGGCCAAAAGACTCGTGTTGTGTGGCGGGCTTGGTGCGTGTAGGGGAGGCCTGCAGTGGCTCACATGAAATATTTAAGAATGCTGCAGGTTTCTTGCGCCTTCCCTGCATGCACCAATGTTATACCACAGAATGGACAATGTGGAGTGTTGTAAACCCCTGTTGATGTGCAAGCTTGATAAAGATATCATATGTTAACCTTCATTTAGAGCAAACTTTCTTTCTTCCATACATTTTCTCGCTCTTGATTAGCAGAAAGGAGAGCTTCCTTCTGGTATAGCAACAGTTAGGTGCAGCTCGAACACACCATTTCCTTTCATAGATACGGAGATTGAGAACGAGCTGAATGAGCTAGGGAGGAGGGCCAGGGATTACTAAATCAGAATGATCCTGATATCTGGTTTGGTTACTTAGCACTAGTGAATTGAAATTTAGTCTTTTGAAGCATCCATTCTATGACAAATGGATCCTGGAGAATTGATATGTATATCAAAAGAAGATGGTATTGCCGACTGTTGGAGTGGGTGGGGTTCCCAACCTATGTGGAGAAGACCCCGGAGTGCGACGAACGCCATCTGTGTGTCAGAGAAGCTCGAGGAGGTGACGAGGCCAATCGGAGATGACGGAGACACTCGGGAGCTGCCATAGGAGCTGCTGGAGAGAGGGGAGCAGAGTTCGGACCGAACTCTGTCCCAGGGGAGAGTTCTGGCCGAACTCTGTGGTCTGGTTCCAGAACCTTGCTGGTTGCCAGACACAGAGTTCTGGCCGAACTCTGTGTCGTCGGGGTTGAAGCGTTTTTCAGGGTGTTTAATCACCATTGGATCGTATCCTACGGTCCAAGTTTTGCTGCGGATTAGAGAGTTTATACATGGTTATTCCAAACCCTAATCATAACACCACATTCAAGAACAAAAGAGAGAAAAGAGGCTAGAGTGTCATTGCAACTTTGGGAGAGAAGAAGGAGAATTGAAAGCCATTTTCGAAGGAGGATCGTGTTCGGAATATCTACTCGTCGTCCTTGTTCTTCGTAGCCTTGTAATCATTATTCTTGCTTCTAAGTGTTGTGGGGATCCGATTTGAATCGGGAGAAGTTTGTAGAGGGTGTACTCCTTTATTTCATTAGTGAAGGCTTCTCAGGGTTGGACTCCGATCGTCCCATGGTTTTTTTCGCAAGGGTTTTCCACGTAAAAAATTCTCTGTGTCTGCGTGGTTTGTTTTGGTGTTTTGGTTCGTGCGTTGTATTGCTCGGTTCTCTCGCAGGTACTTTCTAGTTTGGGGAAAGGTTTCCGCGTTTCTTTCCCAACAGAGTGGTATCAGAGCCAGGTTCTGGAATTTAGAAGGGTGTCAGGAGTTGACAAAAAAACTAGAGAGGAGAGATGGACGCGAAGCCGGTGCGCATGGTGAAGCTGAACGGCACCAACTATCACTATTGGCGGAGGAAGATGAAAGATTTGATGTTTGTCAAGAAGCTGCATCTGCCCGTATTTGCATCCGAGAAGCCCAGTGATAAATTCGAGGAGGACTGAAAATTCGAGCATATACAGGTGTGCGGATATATCAGGCAGTTCGTTGACGAGAACGTGTACAACCACGTTGCCAATATTGAGCACGCAAAGATGTTATAGGATAAGCTGGAATCTTTGTACGCGAAGAAAACCAGGGTAAACAAATTGTTCCTGATCCGGACGATGATGGGTCTGCAGTATAAAGATGGGGCGTCTATTACAGATCACTTGAGTCATTTCCAGGACGTGATTGACCAGCTATCTTCAATGGGAGTCAAGTTCGACGACGAGGTTCAAGGACTATGGCTGATGTGTACATTGCCAGACTCGTGGGAGACCGTACGAGTATCTATGATCGCTTCTGCTCCAGAGGGCGTTCAGTCTGGAGTTTGCCAAGAGCGGGGTGCTGAATGAAGAGATGCGGAGACGTTCTCAGGGTACTTCATCCACATCCCACCACTCGGAGGCATTGGTTTCAGAGAGCTGCGGAAGGGACAAAAGCGGGGGTCCAGGGGGTGGCAGAGACAAGAGCAGGGGGAAGTCCAAGGGTCGGTACGAGGACTCGGAGTGTTACCACTGTGGCAAGAAGGGCCACATCAAGCGAAACTGTTTCGCTTGGAAGAGAGAGAAGAAGGGCGACAAGGTAAAGCAAGATGAGAACATTACAGCGGCGGCCTCGATACATGGAGGCGATGTGATCGTCGTAGGTGATGAGGTTATCACAAACCTCGCCTGCGATGACAATTCTTGGCAGCTGGTGGACTCGGGAGCTTCGGCGCATGTATCTCACAACAGGGCACTATTTGCCACTTACACAACAGGCGACTGTGGAGTGTTGAAGATGGACAATGGAGATGTGTCGAAGACGGTTGCCGTTGGAAATGTGCATTTGAGAACGAAGACGGGTGCAGTTCTTGTTCTCAAAGATGTTCGTCATGTCCCTGATATCCGTTTCAACCTGGTGTCGGTTGGAAGGTTAGATGGCGAGGGATTCTTCAGTCTCTTCGGAAATAGTCAGTGGAAGCTTTCTAGAGGTTCGATGGTGATTGCCAGAGGAAGCAATAAGTCCGGTCTCTACTATATGGAGGGGAGCACACAGGGGGCACAGGAGGTGAACGCAGTCAGTGATGCGTCTACCGAGTTGTGGCACAGGCGGCTCGGCCATATCAGCGGGAAGGGGATGAGCTACTTGGTGAACAGGAAGGTGATTCCAGGGCTCAAGTCTACAAAGTTGGAGAAGTGCACGCACTGCTTAGCTGGAAAGCAAAATAGGATTTCTTTCCAAAGTCATCCAAGTTCGAGGAAGCCAGCGTTGCTCGAGTTGATTCACTCGGATGTCTGCGGTCCTATGAAGGTAAAATCTATTGGTGGTGCTTCTTACTTTGTAACTTTTATTGATGACTGTTCCAGAAAGGTTTGGGTCTATGCCTTAAAGACCAAGGATCAGGTGCTGCCTACTTTCAAAGAGTTTCAGGCCTCTGTTGAAAGAGAGACGGGCAAGAAGTTATTGTGTGTTTGGTCCGATAACGACGACGAATACATTGGTCACTTTGATGCTTATTGCAGAGAGCAAGGGATACGACACCAGAAGACTCCGCCCAAGACACCTCAGCTCAATGGTGTAGCGGAGCGCATGAACAGGACGCTGATGGAGAGGGTGCGGTATTTGCTGTCAGAAGCAAACTTGCCAGGCAGTTATTGGGGTGAGGCTCTTCTCACAGCTGCTTATGTTATTAATTTATCTCCTAGTGCTCCTTTGCAGGGTGATGTGCCTGACAAAGTATGGTACGACAAAGAGCCGTCATACAATCACCTGCGAGTGTTTGGCTGTAAGACCTTCGTGCATGTACCGAAGGACGAGAGGTCCAAACTTGAGCCAAAGACGAGGCGATGCGTCTTTGTCGGCTGTGGTCGGGATGAGTTTGGCTATAGAGTCTACGACCCGGTAGGAAAAAAGCTCTACAAAAGCAGGGACGTGGTATTCGTCGAGGATCAGACCATGACCAACACTCAGGATTTCGAGACGCCTTTCGAGGCTGAGGAATTGTCTGAGTTAGAGTCATTTCGCTTCGAGCAGTTTCCAGAGGACATCGCAGAGGATCCAATTATGGAGGAGCCAGTACATGGAGTTGCTCCCAACCTTGATCATCAGCATGCTGATGGTGGTCAGGGTGTCCCTCAGGAGGATGAGCATGCCGGAGAGGCAGTTCCTGAAGGAGAGGAGGCTGTTGGTATACAGCCAGCACCAGTGGCTCCATTGAGAAGGAGCGACAGAGAGCGTCGACCATCTACGAGATACTCACCGGGTGAGTATGTGCTATTGACTGACGGGGGAGAGCCCGAAAGTTTTGCAGAGGCTATGGAAGACGAACAAAGACAGGAGTGGATGCAGGCTATGCAGGAGGAGATGAGTTTCTTACATGCCAATTCCACTTATGAGCTGGTGCGGTTGCCAAAGGGCAAGAAGGCTTTGAAGAATCGATGGGTGTTTAGAGTGAAGCAGACGGATGATGCTACTCGCCCTCGATACAAAACGAAGCTGGTAGTTAACGGCTACGGTCAGCGGAAAGGCGTAGATTATGATGAGATCTTTTCGTCTGTCGTCAAGCATTCGTCTATTCGGATGGTGCTAGCATTGGCAGTCAGTCTCGACTTGGAGGTCGAGCAGATGGACGTGAAGACGGCATTCCTCTACGGTAATTTTGAGGAGGAGTTATACATGGAGTAGCCAGAGGGATTATATGAGAAGGGCAAGTCACATTTGGTCTGTCGGTTGAGGAAGAGCTTGTATGGTCTGAAGCAGGCTCTGAGGCAGTGGTACATGAAGTTCGAGTCGTTTATGGGGGAGCATGGTTATGCACGGACGACGTCGGATCACTGTGTATTTGTGAGGTATTTTGCCGATGATGATTTTATCATTTTATTGTTCTATGTTGATGATATGCTATTAATGGGTCGAAATGCCACTAGGATAGCGGAGTTGAAGCGCCAACTGGGCGCGGCCTTCTCTATGAAGGATTTGGGCACAGCGAAGACTATTCTTGGGATGGAGATCAGCCGAGAGAGAGAGTCCAAGCTGCTACATTTGTCCCAAAAGAAGTGTATTCACCGGGTACTTCAGCGTTTCGGTATGGACGGGTCGAAGAAAGTGAGTTGCCCCCTTGCGACACAGTTTAAGTTTACTGAGGAGCAGTGTCCATCTACCGAGGACGAAAAGGAAGATATGGAGCGAGTTCCATATGCTTCAGCTGTGGGGAGCCTCATATATGCTATGGTGTGTACGAGACCAGACATCGCTCATGCAGTTGGCACAGTTAGCAGGTATCTTTCAAATCCTGGAAGGATACATTGGAGTGCGGTCAAGTGGATTCTACGATACCTTCAGGGCACTGCCAATTGGAGACTTTCTTTTGGTGGTGACGAGCCGAAGCTGGTTGGGTATACCGACGCTGATATGGCTGGAGATGTAGACACGAGACGATCGACTTCGGACTATATGATGATGTTTGCCGGAAGAGCGGTATAGTGGTAGTCGCGGTTGCAGAAGTGTGTTTCCTTGTCGACGACGGAGGCGGAATACATTGCGGCGACGGAGGCTTGCAAGGAGCTATTGTGGATGAAGAAGCTGTTGCAGAAAATGGGGCTGAAGCAAGTACTGTATACTTTGCTTTGCGACAGTCAGAATGCTATTCACCTTGTGAAGAATCAGACATTTCATTGTCGGTCCAAGCACATCGAGACTCGGTATCATTGGATACGGGATGTGGTTGAGAAGAAGGACGCGGCGCTTGAGAAGGTTCATACTGATGACAATGGAGCGGACATGCTCACGAAGGTTCTACCGAGGGAAAAGTTTGAGTACTGCAGGCAAATCGTCGGGATGACGACCTCCTCCACCTAGTTGTGAAGAGGAAGATTTGTTGGAGTGGGTGGGGTTCCCAACCTATGTGGAGAAGACCCCGGAGTGCGACGAGCGCCATCTGTGTGTCAGAGAAGCTCGGGGAGGTGACGAGGCCAGTCGGAGATGACGGAGACACTCGGAAGGTGCCAGAGGAGCTGCTGGAGAGAGGGGGGCAGAGTTCGGGCCGAACTCTGCCCCAGGGGAGAGTTCTGGCCGAACTCTGTGTTCTGGTTCCAGAACCTTGTTGGTTGCCAGACACAGAGTTCTGGCCGAACTCTGCCCAGGACAGAGTTCTGGCCGAACTCTGTGTCGTCGGGGCTGAAGCATTTTTCAGAGTGTTTAATCACCATTGGATCGTATCCTACGGTCCAGGTTTTGCCGCGGATTAGGGGATTTATACATGGTTATTCCTAACCCTAATCATAACACAACATTCAAGAACAAAAGAGAGAAAAGAGGCAAGAGTGCCGTTGCAACTTTGGAAGAGAAGAAGGAGGATTGAAGGCCATTTTCGAAGGAGGATCGTGTTCGGGTAATATCTACTCGTCGTCATTGTTTTTCGTAGCCTTGTAATCATTATTCTTGCTTCTATGTGTTGTGGGGATCCGATTTGGATCGGGAGAAGTTTGTAGAGGGTGTACTCCTTTATTTCATTAGTGAAGGTTTCTCAGGGTTGGACTCCGATCGTCCCGTAGTTTTTTTCCGCAAGGGTTTTCCACGTCAAAAATTCTCTCTGTCTGCGTGGTTTGTTTTTGTTCGTGCGTTGTATTGCTCGGTTCTCTCGCAGGTACTTTCTAATTTGGGAAAATGTTTCCGCGTTTCTTTTCCGACACTGACAATCTCGGAGACCTGTCAGATTGTTGGGCTATGAAGGGTCTAATTATGTTGGCATTTTTTCTAAAAGAACTGTATACATAATTAATTGCAATCCAATGTATAGTAAGAATCATGACGTATTTGGTATAACTATCTAAGGCTTATACTTCAAGTATTTCTGTGTTTGATCTTCCCATTTTTTGGTTGGGTGTTTCCCCTTCATGATGTTGAGTGCATGCAGTCCAGCCTGGAGAAAACTCAAATGGGCTACGAAACATTTGTATTCTTCAGCAATTCAAAATCCAAAATAGCGGCCACAATTTTCTTCTTCTTTTTCCTGCATCTATTATTGGTCTTTGAATACGAAAATAAGTTCTAAAAGACGAAGCGGATTTACTGGTGGATCAGGAGCCAGTCCTTATAGGCACATGTAATGTAATTGAATATATGCTTTTGCTGATTTTGAAAAGTAATCAGATGTTTAAACCCTACTCATGTTGAATGCCCTAGCTAGTGCTGGTCAAGATGAATTTATTAGGTCCTTGTACTTTGTCCACCTTGAAGAGATTTTTCTTTTTGTTCACACTGTCGTGCAACTCTTGTGAACTCTACTACTGGCTTGCTCCTGAAGTTGGTTTATTATCACTGTTCCTCGTTCAAAATGCAAAATTTAAGTCTTAGCATCATTTTGCAGTGCGACTATTGTGTTGTGTTTATTTTTGTATTATAGTTTTACCAATGCAACCGACTATCACCCGTCATAATTACTTGTATACTTTGGTTCACGGAAAGGAAATCAATTTCCATGTATTTTTCATGGGGATGGAAAGGTAGAATTTTTATCAAATTTTCTTTCCAGTGTTTGGTTGGTGTAGAAAAGAAAAGAAAAAAATATATCATTATTCCAATAATATCCAATGTCAACATAATTATAATCAACAGAATACGAAGAGTTAATTGGTAAAATATGTAATAAATTAAGGCTATTTTTGTCAATGTTTGACAATTAATGTTGGGAAAGGAGGAGGAAAAATGAATCCCATAAGTCATGAGAGGAACCATTTTCTCTCCTATTTTCCCCCATGTTAGGAAAGTGTTTTCCAAATTTGTGGCTACCAAACAAAAAAAAAGGAACAAGTTTCCTTTTCGGATTCCTTGAATCCGTGAACCAAACGAGGCCACAAATAGTTTTATTGTATACCTTTGCTGTTTTCACGCAGTAGTTGTGACGACTCAAAATATGCTTATGAATTTAACTAATGCACACTTAGATGCATAATCTAAATCTGCACATGTTTGTTAAAGGAGGAGAATGCACAAGCAGAGGGGGAAAACATACATTGATGGTTAGTAAAAGATTATGAAAACATGGAATTGAAAAGTCGACTTTTTCTTCTTCTTTTTTTCCTTCTATTCAAAATAATATTGTAGTCAAGTGGTGACCATGAAAAATATACGTAAAATGCTATTTTGACCGCCTGTGAGGTAGTCTGTGTCCGTGTAGCAGCCAGCCATTGGCCTCTTCCCGCTAATGTGGGCTCACCCCGGGCCGCGGGGCCAATATCGATGCGCCGCGTGGTCGCAATCCAGAGCGGACGAGTCCCGTGGAAGTAAAATAGCAGCAGCTCCCAAAATATATGTTCCCTCGGTAGGGATTTTCTCCATTCTCCGAATGTTACCTTTTCTCAGTTGAGGACTTTAAAAATCAACCCAAATTAATGTTTTGGACTTTGACAATTGACCCAAATTTGTATATTACTTGTCCCAATTTGCAACTAATATCCTTAACTTATCCCAATTTGCAAGTTAGTAAGCTAAACTACTTATAAGTAACAAGTTGTTAAGCTAAACTATTAAAATTAATAATTGAATACCTTCAACTTGTGTCTTGATTTTTAACTCGTTCATACATGTTGGATTGTATCTCGCTTCCGGTTGAAAACGTTTAAGGGTGATGAGAATGGAGTTGATAATTTAGTTTCACATCCGATAGCAAGTGGGATCATGAGGTGTAGATAATTAAATCAAACTTTTCTTCTAAGGATATGGACCAAGTCCAATATCGTATCTTATGGGCCAAATCATAGTTAATACTTAATAGTGATACCCTTTCTATTTCCATATTTCATAATAATATTCTAGTGGCCTTAATAGTGTAGGATATTAATAAGTTACTATTAGGATTAACAAGTTGTTAAGCTAAACTATTATAATTAATAATTGAATATCTTGAACTTGTTGCTGATTTCCAACTTGTTGCTCCTACATAGTTAATAGTGGTACCCTTTCTATTTACATATTTCATAATAATATCCTACTTGCCTAATCGGTATAAAGTAACAAGTTACAAATCGAAAAAAGTTGAGATATAATATTTAGTTACAAATAAACCTATTTGTCAGCCCTTATAATTAAAACCTGATACAATCTTCTCAGTCTGTCTTGGGAGAGAGAAATGTGTCTGAATTGGGTATTGTTGGTGTTTTGGCCTTGAATATTAGAAAATATAGTCCCACGTTGCATAGGCCAAATGAGTTGTATCTCCATATATAGCTTTGCTTGTATGGAGAGATGCACATGAGATTGGAGGGGCACATGGGTACCATGTGGGGGTATTTTTCTAGTGGAAGGAAGGCTAACTCAACAATGAAGCATTAATGCTTTTTGTCATGCTCTTGGAATTTATTCCATTGGAGCTAAGTTCCGTAGGGGCTTAGCGACTCAGACTCATGGGCTCATGAGGCGTAACGTGGCTTTTTGTTGACGCACTTTGCACTATCATAGTGCGCTTAAGTTGTACGAGCCTCTGCGCAGCCGATCGCGCGTCCGTTCGCGGCCCGATGGCGCTGCCAATTGGCACGCAGTTGGCGCATAGTGCGCGCTGTGCGCATTTGAGTGGGTGCGTTGTGCGCAGTTGGCGCAGCGGGTGCGCGTGTGCGTAGTTGGCGCTGCCGGTGCGCGATGGCGCAGATGGTGCGCGTTGTGCGTCGATTGGCGCATTCGTGTCTATGCATGATTTGGACGGTTACGAAATGTTCGAGAACGATTTTTTCTACGTCTTGAATGTTTTACATACTAGACGGTTACTGCGCGCGTCTATATAAGTTGCTCTCTTCTCTCTCATTCAGTACACTTGATTCTAGACAATTCTTTACGAATTTTCATAGAGCAGAGAAGTGAGTAACAGTGCGTCATTTTGCGCCATCACATGAGTCTATGCGCCATCCGAGGAGTCACGAGAGCAGAGTGTTCTATAAGTTCTTTTCTGAACTTGCTGGTTCCTGGAAGCTGTTCGTGTGGGGCGAATTTAGCTTTGAGCACCGACGATCATTCACCCCAGCAGGCTTTTCTCTACCGTGTCATAGGTCAGGTGCGTTATAACTGAACTGCTACTTTTGTTTTTGATTTTCTCAACTTGCGAGTCTACACTAGGGGCGAGGGTTGATTGCCTTGCACTAACCTGCGAGTCCACACTAGGGGCGAGGGTTAGTTATTTGTTCAAACCTACGAGTCCACACTAGGGGGCGAGGGTTAGTTATTTGTTCAAACCTACGAGTCCACACTAGGGGCGAGGGTTTATTCCTTGAAGCTAACCTGCGAGTCCATACTAGGGACGAGGGTTAGTTATTTGTTCAAACCTATGAGTCCACACTAGGGACGAGGGTTAGTTATTTGTTCAAACTTGTGAGTCCACACTAGGGCGAGGGTTTGATTATCCGTTTCTTGTCATATGTTCATGTTTTCTTTCCAGCAGTTCAATTATTCGTAGTTGTTCTCATATTCATGTTTCGTAGTTGCTTAGTCCTTTTCTGTTTAGATCCTGGTTTTTCTTATGCATGTTATACTGTCAGTCTGTCGGTCCCATGATAGCTGGTCGGTCTCTAGGTGGGGGTTGCTCTACGGATTCGGTTTTCGCGACGGGTGGTTTGTCAAAGATTCACGGAACGACATCGGTTTCAGCAGTTCGAAGCCAGGAAGGAGATCAAGGTTTGCATCATATTCAATCTGAGGCGGGAGCATCACCATTCACACAGTTCAGGGGGGAGCTGTGGGTCATCGACGGCATGCACAGTGCGTGATGTTCTGCTCGAGGACGCATGTGTATGGGGGAGCTTCAAGTTCAGACACGAAGGTGGGCAGGTTCAGGAGTTCGAAACTCAGGAGGACCGCACCGTCTACTTGGTTGTGCCAGCCAAGGATGAAGAAGCTCGTCGGAACGTTAACACTTTGCGGTGGAAGACAGAAGTCGGAGACAGGCAGCCGAGACTTGCGGTGAGGCTGATCGTCAGGGACTTCGGTCTTGATCGTGTTATTGATATCGGCAGGATCCCAGTAGTGCAAGAGGTGCTACGCATGGTAGCTAGCGTCGACGTGACAATAGATGAGCTGGAGATGAAGGAAGATGCAAAGCAGCTCGGGGGATCGAAGATCAGTGGCATGAGGGAGCAGGAACTCTGTCGTATGACGACAGGCATGGAGTCCAGTTGAGGAGCCATGGGGTCAACACCCTCTCATCAGACTGGAGGGAGAGATTGTTGGAGTCCAGTATAGATTTGGTAATAGCATATTTATGGATTCCAAATCTGATTAAATATTTGATTTAATTTGATTTGGATGTCCATAATTAGTGCTTGACTATTTTAGATATAATAAGATTTTTATTTGAGGGTTTCCTATTTAAGAGATCATATTATAATCTAAAATAGGATGTTGATGGACTATTTTAGGTGTAGTAAGATTCTTATTTGAAGGTTTCCTATTTAAGAAATCCTATTATGACCTAAAATAGGTTTTTTCTCATCCTATATATATGGGGTGAGGGTGGAGGCACAAAGTACAGCACAAAAGTGGAGATTCGAGGTGCTCGTCCATAGAAAATTTAAGAGAAAGTTTCGCACTTTGCTCTTAGGACTTCGTCATCCAAGACAGAAGGAAGAATAGATCTAATCGAGAAGTCGTCAACTTCGGTTAGGGAGATTGCTACGGGATGGCGAGCGATTTCAATTGTAATCTTTCTTTTCTTATTGAGTGTGGTGAGGGGGTTGAACCTATTAGGGCAAAGGGTTCAACATTAGTTTTTGTCAATCTTGTAATTTTATCTGAGTTATAGAGATTGAGATTTGTCCAGGTGACGTAGTCACCGCCATATACTTGCTTTTATTTGTGCTTGGTGTCCGTTAGACGGGGGTTGGTTATTTCAGGTGAATTGGCCTAAGTTTTTGCTGCGACAACGTCTCAGACACGATATTGGAGCGCAGGAGGACGTATCCGATTTCCAACATGGAACAATACGGACCATCGAACACGACCTAAACAAATCTAACCCAGTCTTTCGGTTTGGCCAACCAAACAGTGGTATACTGGAAAATTCCTCTTTCCTTCCTGTTAGACAGTAGAGGCATGTGTTAAATAGTTAATAAAATGTAAAGGTGCCTATTACTATTACTAGTAGTATAGTACTACTAGTACTAGCAGCTTTATTTGAAGGACTTAAATTTTAGGATTATTTTGTATAAGGGTACCAAGTTTACGATATAATTAGACTTTGGGTACTGGATTTGTCCGTTTTAGACTTTGGGTACTGTAACTTTTTAGTGACATATTTTAGTGACAAACATTCGTCATTAAAAGACTTATTTCGTCACTGAAAGTCCACTTTTGTCACTAAAATGTGTCACTAAAAAAATTCGAGTACCCAAACTCTAAAACGGACAAATCCAGTACCCAAAGTCTAATTATATCATAAACCTGGTACCCTTATACAAAATAATCATAAATTTTATTAAGGAGCAGTACGGGTCATTTCCATTTTAGAATCACTTCAAACCCAACAAATATTTAGACCTGAGTTGGGCTATGGATTATCTATCCAATTTCATTGTTCAAAAATTCAAATGACCGGTTTTATTTGTAAGACAACTATTAATTAGAGTTTAGTTGGATCTCGTTCTCGGATCCATACCCGACCCAATAAGCTATTACCAACCACGTACGTCCTGCCTTACATTTTTTGAAGGCTTCAAATCTCATACTTTGAAACTCTTACTATGACCACCACAAAGAAGAGAATTTCCTATTATGAACATGAGCCAAGTCAAAACAAATCCCAGGAACATTTACTTTGAAAACACGTAAGTATTCAAAAGGAGGCTGAACAAGAGGACTTGACACAATACTTAGCACGCCACCACCAACTTATAAATACTCCCTCACCTTTGCTACAAAAACATATCAAACAACACACACACACACACACAACACAAGACATTCATCCATATATAACCAATTTCTCTCTTTCAACGATCGATCATGAACTCTCAAATGAAGCATGCCGTCTTGATCTTGATCGTTGTCTTCGTCTCGGTCATGGCTACGGGCATCCAGAGCGCGGTAGCGATAAGGCAGACACCGGAGGAGGAGTTTGGCGGAGAGATCAGCTACCTGTCATTCCCGACGACAGCTTACGAGAAGGCGAGGGAGGCCATGTCGATGTGGATGGCTAACTTGTCTCATGGGCCTAGTCCTGGTGGTGGTGGCCACTAACAACATACAGACAGATATCGACGAAGAGGAGAAGAATTCATGTTCAAACCAGTGTGTACTCGTCCTGTGCATGTACACACTTTATATGTCTCTTATAGTTTGTTGAATTCCAATTTTTCTTCTTCTTCTGTATACAATGGTCCTAAGTAAAGACCAATCAACACAATATTTATTCATTTATTTATTTATTTTTGTGTATTCATCGTGTAAGTAAAAAAGTGCAACATTTGATAATTGCAATACCGGTTAATACTTCTTTGTGTGAGAGTGATTTCATTTGGTGCTTGATATGGTCACTAGGATAGAGTCCATTCAATTTGGAGCGGACTTAGTTTAGAGTTTTATTGCATTTATTTATGTATCTATTGTTGGGTAAAGTGCATTTAAACCCTCCCTAGAGTTGTCTCGTTTGCAAAATAAGACCTCTTAAAAAACATAAGCAGTTTGCACCTCCAAAAAAAATCTGTTTTGTTTAGAATGGCCCTTATCCGTTAAATGGCCGTTAAAATGGCCGTTAAGTCTTAAAAAAAAATATAAAAAAATTAGAAACTACCTAAACTATCCTCCCCCCCTCCCACCCTTCCCTACCAGCCCCTACCCCCCCCCCCCCCCCCCTTCCCCCCCTTCGCCGGCGACCCGACCGCGACCCCCCCCCCCCCCCCCCTCCTCCCTCCACCGGTCATCCCCGACCAACCCCCCCTCCCCCCTCCTCCCTCCACCGGTCATCTCCGACCACCACCCCCGCCTCCTCCCTCCGTCGGCGCCCGCCCCCCTTCCTCCCGTCGTCGACGAACGCCCGCCCCCCCCCCCCCCCCGACACCCCCCCTTCTCCCTCCGCCGGCGCCCGCCCGCCCCCACCACCGGAGAGAGAGGGAGGCGCCCCCCTCCTCCCGTCGCCGACGAACGCCCGCCTCCCCACCCCCCCCTCCCTCCGCCGGCGCCCGCCCGTCCCCACCACCGGAGAGAGAGGGGGGCGCCCCCCTCCTCCCGTCGCCGACGTACAGCCGCCCCCCCCACCCCCCCCCCCCCCCCCCACCCCCCCTCCTCCCTCCGCCGGCGCCCGCCCGCCCCCACCACCGGAGAGAGAGGGGGGGTGAGGGAGGGGTAAAATCGTCTTTTTAGACCATTTTAACGGTTATTAACAGCGGGAGGGGTGAATTGAGCAAAATCGAAACAGCGTGTATTTTTTAAATCAGGGAGTCTTTAATTGCGTTTTCGTGACATCTAAGGAGGGTTTAAATGCACTTTAGCCATCTATTGTTAGTACCTAAGTCAACATGGTGGTCTAGCCGGTGGGGTTGGTGAGGACTAACGGAGTGGTATTAGGTTTAATCTAAGTCTAAAACCTTAAAAAAATTGTTAGCACCAAACAAAATAAAATTTATTAAATTTAAAAGTACGCAATTTGAAATATAAAATTTGAATGAAAGACAATTTATCGAAGAGACTATAAGATGACTCAGCTAAGGGACTGTTTGGTTGGATGAAACTCCGATGGAAGTGGGCAAAAGTATGAAACTCAGCTATACGAGTTTAGCTGTTTGGTTCTGCCATATGAAACTCCTCCAAACGACTTGATGTGACTGAATGCAGTTTCTGTCTCCTCTCATTCTCCCAGTTTTGTCATATTCTTTTTTACGTTGAAAGTGGTCTGGGAAGAGAGACAAAGTGAAGACTGGGAAGTGAATTTTTTTTTGGAGGAGTTTCTTCCTGGGAAGTCGCCTGTTCTCGCCACCGATTGTTCAGCTGCGATCACCCCAATTGACTCTCCAACCTTTGCACATATATATATATATATATATATATCCAATGACCTCTAGCTCAAGTGGTTAGAGAGAGGTTTATCATCCCAAGATGTTACAGCTAGTACGGACGCGGACATTCGGACCAAATTTGTAGGCCTTCGAACCAGAAATATGTAACACAATTATCTCTTCCAATATATTCTCTTTCCAGCAAAACATAATATAAATCACCCCGACTCTTGAAGAAATATTTTTCTTTTCTACTGTGCTATTGTTTTCTTATTTACTTTTAATGACTCATCTCGATAACATCACCGAGACAAAGTTACAATTGTTTTGTTGCGACAAATTATTGTACATGTACTCCAACCAAAGGTTGGACATTTAAATACTTTGAAACCTTTGGAAGGAAAGAAGAATGACAGTAAAAACTTGTCTGGCCTGTTGTTATCTATGTTAATTTTTTTAAGAGATATTTTAGCAAAAATTCTCATTTAAAACATAAAAACTAGTATATGTTTTCACTTTTTAAAAATTAGCAAATGCTCCTTTTTTATGGAATAAATAATTTTTTAAGATATACTACCAATATTTAACCAAAATTTTGAATGATTTATAAAAAAATTGAGAGTATTTGCTAATTTTTTAAAATAGTGAGAATATATGTTAGTTTCTATATCTTAAATAGAAATATTTGCTAAAATTATCCATTTCTTAACTATCATTTGTGTAGTTCATTTGGATTCCTTTTAACTCATGCGATCCATCTTTCAAAAAATGGTAATGTCGATCTTAGAAGATTGAAAAACACTATCTGGACCCAGCCCCTTCCCGTTTCTTTAAAAAATGTTTATTACTATACAAAATATTTTACAAGTTTACAATACATATTATGTTGACCATCTAATGTACAAAGAATAGCTTAGCTCAAGTGGTAGTGTTTTGGGCTTTTAATTTAGAGGTTGCAAGTTCAATCAAGTGGTAGTGTTTTGGGCTTTTAATTTAGAGGTTACAAGTTCAAATCTCACCTCTCACATTTTTACATATTTGGTGTATAATGTTTTGCTTCCTTTTTTTTTTGTAACAATTTAATTTTTTTGGTTTTATTTTTGTTTGAATTTTAGTATATGTTTTACTATTGAAGTCCAATTAACATGACAACTTTAAAGATTTCTATATGTAGTAGCACGGTCCCTCCATAATTTTAGTCCTGGCTCCGTCCATGTCTGGACCGCAAGCGGGCCAGACCAAACGCCAGGTGGCCAAAGTCCATTGGCCCTCCTATAGGCATGGGTTCCATAACGGTTGATCTGCCAATAGGATGGTGCCACTTGGCAGGAGACTAGCCTGCAAGCGAGCCATCTAGCAGCGTGCTAGAAGATTTTGATATCGCAATAATACATTGAAAGCAATTTAGCGGCTCACGCTTGATGCATAATTGAATTGGACTTCTTCTACATTTTGACGAGACAAGTGTGATGAATTCTAGAGAATAAATTTTCTTAATCTCCATCTCGCAAACATAATTCATACTTAGAGCATCATTAGTAAGGCTCATCGTCGGTTTCAATTTCATCGAACTTGAGTGGCTCTTATAGTTATCGAGGAGAGGTATAAAATCTCAGCTGGGTGGCAGACGATCAGTGAATCGAGCCACGGGGACTAGGGACGGTCCGGGCCCAGGACAGGCCGGACGACGGTCCAGGGCCCCCTGACGAAAGGGGGTACCAACATGGAACTATCTACAATAGAACTAATATGTATCATGTGTTTTTTAAACAAAAAAATATTGTGGTGTAGTGGTTATAATGCTAGACTTATATTTAAGAGGTCATTGGTTCAAATCTTGGCTACAACAATTTTTTTGTTTTATTTATACTTTTTTTTATATTATGTACGGGGGTCCATTTTGAAACTTTTGCCTCGGGACTCCATCAGCTCAGGGCTGGCCCTGACGGGGACGTATTATTCCTTAGTTCCGTGCGCGTCGTCGGACATCTAAAAAAAGTCTGATTCCAACTTCTAGATTCATAAATTTGAAGTGCATTTGATTGAATAGTAAGGTGCATCCATGATCCTAATTTCTAAATTTTCTGTCCCATGCCACCAATAGGACCCAATACTTGGGCCTCCCATTTTCTATATTCTAGATTATATGAACTCATTTTGTAGAAGAGTAAACTCCATTTTTGGTCCCACTTTCTATATTATCGATTATATATAAAAAAATTACATTAATTTTTGACCACACAATCTTTGGGACCGAAGTTTATTTTATCATTTTCTACTAATGACATACAAGTCCAACCAATTCTACATTTGCCTTCTTTTTTTTAGACTTCAATATTTGAAATTTTGAACATGAACTACTAATAATGCTCTTTAGAAAAGAGAAGAGGAGACGAGGAAGTAGAACACTAGACAAGCACATGGGTTTGATTTTCTCTATGAGAAACCCTCTCTCAATATAGACGTTAGAAATTTTAGGGTACGAAGTTGAGGGAGCGAAGGACAAGCATATTTTCGATTTTTTTTAATTTTAGGATACGAAATTGAAAATGTAAAATAGTTGTTGATATTAAGTTGTTGAGTAATAATAGTTTAGAGTATGAACTTTAAAAATCGAAATAGTTGAGGATATTAAGTTGCAATTAAGTCTTTATATTTTTCTTAGAACTAGTAGCATTCATATTTTAAAAATTAATTTTTAAGAAATGAAGGAAAGAAGAAATTATTTATATACTAAACAAATAGAGAGAGAGAGAGAAAGAAAATTCCAAAATAAAAAATATTCTGTAAAATTAAAATTACTTGGAACGTCAACTTGAGGGAAGAAATGTTAAACTCCAATAAATTTTGCAGAAGTAGAAGGCTCAAGAACACTGCAGTTTGATCTCCAGAAAGTTACACTCTCAAATCCAGAAACTTATTTTTTTCCAATCTTTAGAAAGTTGCTTAGCTCTTATATTTTATAAGAGATGAAAGAAATAGTTGTGTATAATTTTCATAAATGTTGATCTATTTGTAATTTTTTGGTTGCAAATGACCTACTTTAGCCTCAAAATATAGTTGTTATAAGGATAATTTTGGTCATTTTCAGCAAAATGACCAAAATACCATTAAAATGGTCAAATGACAGCCCTCGAAATGAGGGCATATCGGTCATTTCCATGCCCAATGGTTAAATCCAAAAAAAACAAAAACAAAACAAAAAAAACCGGTCCGACCGGGCCTGGACCGGGCTGACCCGGGCGGATTAAGCGGATTTGACCGATCCGGTCCGCAGTCAAATCGGACCGGACCTTTCCGGACTAGTCGGGCCAGTCATGAGCTCATGGGGGCCCAGGACGAACTTTCAAAATAAGGTCCCATACATATGTAAAAATATATATTAAAAAATAGCTACAACCAAGGATTGAACTTGAGACCTTTATTAAGGAGTTTAAAGTACTAACCACTAGACCACAATAACTTTATGTCTAAAAAAGTCCATAGTGTATATTAGTTCTATTTGAGATACAAAATTATTAAACTATTTTTTTGGGCCCCTCATAATCCAGGGGCTCGGAACGGTCGCCCTGGCCGCCATGGGCCAGGGCCGGCCCTGCGGACTAGCGTTTTTGAAACTGGAATCCAGTCCGACCCTGCGAGAAAGGGAGCCCGGATCAATCTGGATCGTTGATCTAGCTCGGGCCGGCCCAGGCAAGATTTGACCGAACGGGCCCAGACAGGAATCTGAGCCGACGGGCGAGTTATCCCCTTGAGGAATAGGAGAGACATGTCTCTTCAGGCACACCAAATTGTTTGAAGGCACTAATAATTTGATTTTTTATGCATAATATCTAGAAGTATTATAAATGTTAGTGTTATACAACACAATATGAAAACTTAGTTAGCAAAATTGATTTTTACTAAACGGACTAGTAACAATAATGTCATTTTGATTTTTGTCATAGATATTAAAATCACAACACCGACCTTTGACAATAACCGAACGAGCATTGTAAAAAAACATTTTTTTTTCTAGTTCAAACACGCACTCCATAAAATCTTAAGCAGTTCAACTCCACAAATTCATATAGAAGCTTTAAATAAGATTATGGTACGTGGACTATGCTACGTGAACGAATTTTTCTATTTAAATTTTAAATATTTTTTTTGTTAAGATCCTTAAAAAAAATTTAAAAATAAAATATATGTAATCCAACAGTTTCTCATTCGGTGGGTTTGGAAAAAAAATGACGATTTCTCTAACAGAATCTTGGCATTAGGAACGAAAAGTCATTTCTTTTCTATGTTTAGATGCAAAAAAATATTTGAAAAATAAAACCGATTTCCAAGAAAAAAAAATTGGAAAAAAAATGGTTTCCTCTATCTATATAGGAATTCACTTTCTCACTCTAAATATTCACTTTTTCATCCAATTATTTTGATTTTACCAAACAGGAAAAAAAAAAAGGAATGAGAATTACAATTCATTTTTCTTTCAGCGAATCAAACGTAGCCAAGTACTTCGTTTGTAAATATTTTTTATTCTTAAATATTGGAGATTAAATCCAGAAAATCATAATTAATAGTGTGCACCGACCAAGTTAGAGCATCTCCAACCCTATTGTGAGTTTAAAAAAAATGGTTGCCACATAGGAATAACAAACTTTCATTCCAAAAATTCTTCTCCAATGCAAATGTAGAATAAAACATGAAGTTGACATGACAATGACATGGCAAGGAGAATGTGAAGTTGGTTGTCTAGATATAGACAATGCACTTCACAATGACTTTGTCTCCACATCATCAATTATGAATAGAAATATTTATAAAAAAATTGAAGAAGTGGAGGAGTTGCCTTGGAAGTTGGAAAAAATACTTTCTATTATCTCCTCAATACTTTTGCATTGTAGAGAGTTTTTCTATCTCATTGTCTTTTGAGATATAATTTTGCCACATAAACAAGACATTGTCTTGTGGCTCATGCCACATAGGAGCCACCTAAGACTCACAACACTTAACAAGACAATAGGGTTGGAGATGCTCTTAGGATGGAAAATCTCTTGGAGTGACATAACATGACACATGGAGCAACAAAGGGGACGTTTGGTTCAAGTTTTTTGTGGCTTGGAAATAGATTTTGAATCCTTATCCATGTTTGGTATGTTTAGGATTGGGAATGAGGAGGGAATAGGAGGGGCTTAGGGGGGAAAGCTATTCTCAAGCCCCCCCTTGGGAATAGATTTGCTTTCCTGGGAATGGTGTTTGGTTTTGTTTGGACGGTTATACCCTCTTTTTATTTTCAAATTTTCAACTTCTATCCCAAACATGTAAATCATCATGAAATTCATGAAAGGGTATTAAAGAAAAACTAAATAAATTAATATTTCTATCCATTTATAAACCAAACATGGAGATGGAATTTTTAAAATTTTTGAACTACCTATTTCCAACCTAACCAAACATGGATATGAAAATGTTGAATTCCTTTTCCATGGAAAAAGAATTGAAAAAATATTCCTAGGAATACAAAAACTTGATCCAAACGAGCCCTTAGAGCATCTCCAACCCTAATGTGACTTTGGAAAAAAGTTAATGCCACATAGGAATGACAAAATTTTATTCAAAAGTTCTTCTCCAATGCAATTGTCAAGTCAATTGTGAAGCTTATGTGGCAAAAATTAAAAAAGACATTGTGAAGTTGATTGTCTTGTTCTAGACAATGCACTTGACAATGTCTTCTCTTCCATGTCATCAATTATGAATAAAAAATATTAGAAAAAAGAAAGAAGATGAGTAGTTGTCTTAAAAGTTGCCTTGAAAGTTGAAAAAAATACTTTTTATTGTCTCCTCAATATTTTTGCATTGGAGAGAATTTTTCTATCTCATTGTCTTTTGAGATATAATTTTGTCATATAAACAAAATATTGTCTTGTGGCTCATGCCACATAGGAGTCACCTAAGACTCACAACACTTAACAAGACAATAGGGTTGGAGATGCGCTTAGCAGTCAGTCAATGGGATTGTCCCCATGATCCGAACCGACGGCTCTGATTAAACAATAATGCTAAGTCTACTACCAAATTCTTACAACCCTTTTACAACCACTCACCCATGTGCTGACATGTGGGCAGCAATGGGTGAAGGTTGTAAGAGGATTGTAAGCATTTGGTTGTAACTGTAGCATTACTCTTGATTAAAAAGCCCAAAACCAATCCACTTAACACGTCTATCACGTGACCACCACTGAATTCTGCTCACGTGCTTGGCGCTAACCTTATGTCACATCGCGTGAACCGGAAGTTAGTGGGGCCCACGTGGAGAAACGTGTTGAGCCCGTTACCACATGCAACGCGTGCCCCCACTTTAAGTACTTCCTCAAATCTAAGCCGTTTGATACGGTAGGAAGGAAGATTGATGGACGGTAGATATTTACAGATGTTGATGGTGAGAATGCGCTCACGTGAAAGAGTAGGAAGCATGCTTAATAGCCCTCCTTTTCTTTTTTGCTATTCACGCTGAGGTTCCTTTTGTTTGGAGGACAAAATAGAGGGGGAAAAAAAATACAGAGAGAAAAAAAAAAAAAAAAAAAAAAAAAGGAGAAAATTGTATTAGTATGGATCAAGTTGAATGTTGGGCCGGTTAGTCCGGTACCCGGACCGGCCCGCGGTCAAATCAGCCCGGCCCGGCCCGTCCGAGGTCCGAACTGGCCCGGCCCCCCACCCCCCAACGGGTCGGGTCGGACCTCCCCCTCCAGCCCGGGCCCGGCACGGCCCGGCCAGAAATTTTTTTTATTTATTATTATTCAGTTGTTGGCCCGGCCCGAAGCCCGGCCCGGTTGGACCGGTCCAGCCGACCGTTGGGCTGAGCGGTTGAAATTTTATTTTATTTATTTATTTTTTAAATTTAGCCGACCGTTTGGGGGGGGGGGGGGGTTCTTTTACCAAAATGCCCCTCCCATATAGTCGTTTTTAAAACGTTGGGAGGGGCATTTTGGTCATTTTGGGCCCAAAATTACCAAAATAATCCTGAAAATTTTCTATAAATAGGCTAAAAATTCCATTTTTCAAACACAACTCATTCCAAACATTTCTCTACATTTCTCTATATTTCTCTACGGTGTTCTACGGCTTTCCCTCCCCGGTGCTCTGCTGCTCTATGGCTTCCCGATCTCCCTCCCAACTCCATTCCGGCTCTACGGCTTCCCGATCTTCCTCCCAATCCCTTACTTTCTTCTAACAAAGTTTTACTTTATTTTATTTTATATATGGCTGGTGAAGGTTCAAACCCACCTGATCTTGCTGGACAGACTTACCAATTTTTTTAATACTTTTTTAACGGTACTCAAATTTCACCTGCGCAAGTAGCAACCAATCCGATTCCGGAGGGGTTCCAACCATCTCCTCCGGAAGTAGCTAGTTTCACCCAACGTCCTGAAAAGAAAAAAAAGGTCCAAGTATTGGGAATATTTTACTTTGATTTTTGAAACTAATCCTGATGGTTCGCTTGTTTTAGATGCCAAGGGTGAACCAATACCGTACAAGGCGCAATGCAAAAAATGTTGCAACCAGTACGCATGAAAGAAGGGCGGTAGCACCAGGACCATATCTAGACACTACGACACTTGCTACGGAAAGGACACACTTCAAGCGTCCCAAACCCAAATAAGCTTTGGCACCACCGGTTCTTCAATGGGTAACTTTACTTACTCAGCTGCTCGGCATAAAAATGAATTAACTAAACATATTATTCGTGAAGAACTTCCTTTCACGACGGGTGAAAGCGAATCTTTACGAGATTATGCATCAATTTCTCTAAATCCCTCCTTTACTAGAGTGAGGAGACAACAAGCTCGAAAATGAGGCTATTCGTCTCTTTAACGAGCGGAAAGCCGCTTTGAAAGCGGATTTTCAAAATGTTAGTAAGTTGTCTATTAATTCTGATATTTGGACTACTAAGTGGAGTTATGCTTACATTTGCATTACTGCACACTATATAGATGCACAATGGATGTTGCAAAAACGCATCATCTGTCTTAAAATTATAGAATGTCCACACACGGGAGCTGTAATTTCAAGTGAGATTTCAAAACACGTGCGTGAATATGATATTCACCATAAAAAATTTTCTATCTCTTTGGACAATGCATCAAACAATACTACTGCTATGTCTTCTTTGTCAGTGATTTTTCAGCCTATTTTAGAAGGTAGACTTTTGCATGTTAGATGTGCTTGCCATATAATTAACTTAGTTGTTAAAGAATGTTTACAATTTTTTGGTCCCCATTTAAACACTCTGCGACAATGCTTGCTCCACCTAAACTTGTCTCCAAGTAGACAACAAAGTTTTGCATGCACGTGCGCACATTTTGGTATTACTTTTAGAAGATTTGTGAATGATATACCAAATAGGTGGAACACCACCTACTTGATGTTGAAATCTGCAATTCCTTTTAAGAATGCTATTACATATTATTGTACTTCGGATGTCAGCTTTGACTATCAAGTTACTACTGATGATTGGGTAGCAGCTGAAAGTGTTTGTGAATTTTTAGAAGTTTTTTACAATGCTACATGTATTTTTTCTGGTGTTTATTATCCCACATCTTGCTTAGCTTTACGTGAACTTTGTAACATGTCTTATTTATTTTCTAAATATAGAGATCATCCAAATTTTGAATATGCGGTAAGAAATATGGAAGCCAAATTCAAGAAATGTCACGCCCCAGAACCAGAATACTGGAGAGCGGGGGCAGACATAGCCAGCTGCGTATATTGAAATGGATTCCATCTCGCTATACGGTCACGGCTGTCTAGGATACATGAGGGTTTATCTACAAGCCAACAGTCTCTTAAGGTCATGAACAAGCCTAGTGTCTCAATCATAAGCAAGTAAGTAAGAGTCACAAGATGTATGATCATTAAATATACAATAATAAGGCATCCCAAATATTACATATTTCGCTGATCATGAAGCTAGTCGTTACAAAATGTTAGGACTAGCAAGAGTTTAGTCATACATGATCAACCCTAGGATTTGTCAATCATGTTACAGCCCGTAGGCAGACAGTAAGTAAGTGCAATCGAGCTAAACAGGTGCTCGTCGGCTAAATGCCTCAAAAGAATATTTTTACACTAGAGCGGGAGAGCCAAAAATAACCCACTCGTTGCCAGGATTCCGTCTAGTGTTCACCATCTGGCAGGAATGTCGGTAGATCCTCTGGAGCTGCTCCGAAATCTGGCCATACAAAACCAGCTGGGTCAGATCCCAGAAAGAGCAAGTGCCACAAAGGAAGCTTCACTTAAGAACTAAAACCAGCAATCAGCACAGGAATATAAATAAAAGTAAAATAAGGACTGGAATAAAAGGATACATATCAGGATGATATACGACGAGATAACCATGGAACTATTCAGATAGCCAGGTTACAACCCGTAAACCAAACAAGGACCGGGGTTGTAACCCTTCGTCTGAACGGAGCTTGGTTTCTCACCATTTTTCGGTAAAATAAATACAAGCATTCTGGTCATATAGCAATCTGGAGCAGGATCGGGACAAGACTAGACTGGTCAGACTCAATCGAATCATTTCACGGCCAAGCAAGAACTACGGCTTGGTACTTTAACTAACTAGGGTTATCACAGGCCTAATTACTAGCAAGATGCAGTGAGATTATTCCACAGCCACAAGCCCTGCAGTCCATCCAGGTTACCCAGGTCGAGAGATTAGGGTTGAATTCAGGTGGGTACATCGTCCAGGAAACACATGTACCCTTAAGTAGCTTGAAGGGTGCAACACATGACAGTGTGCTGGAAATGTGCCCTACTCGACGGCAGGCTACAGATCCCAAGCGCGCCCAGGTAACGGGATTGCCTGTAGCTGGGAAATCTCTTCATGACTACTGTATTAATCTAGTTATTAGCCTTAGTCCATTTCAGTAGGTACTCCTGACCGTGGTACTCAGGAGTCCCCTCCTAGACATGGTGCAAGACAGGACTGGATTATTTGTACAAGCACAATCGTCCACGGTGTCCAGGTTATTCATACAGGTCATGTCATGTCAGGTAGCCGTCGCAACAGCTTATCAAGATATAACATGTCAGGTTTATCATGTCAAGTGTACTTGTCAGGAGTGCGCCACGACGGGCCACTATCAGGTCATGTCAGGTCATTATGTCAGGAGTGCACCACTACGGGTCACTATCGTGTCATGCTCAATTATTAATTCCAAACATATCAAGTAAAGTCGTGATTATCAAGTTCAGGACAAAAGGCGTAAGGATATAAAATGGACGTTAAATATCTAATAAAATATCAATATACAGGGCTATAGAAGATCAAGGGTAATCAGGCTATGCTCAAGCCAGGCTACGCTCAGGCTAGCGTACCAAAGGATCCATACACTTCCAATGGGAAGCGTACGCAAGGGTCAGCGTACACAAGGGCACGCTCAAGCTACAGGTCAGCGAACGCTCAAGCTAGCGTATGCTCAAGACACGCTGCCAACAGGCAGCGTATCAAGGTGAGCGTACGCTCACTAAAGAGCAGCGTACGAAGGCACGCGTACGCTCGCTAAAGAGCAGCGTACGAAGGCTAGCGTACGCTCGCTAAAGAGCAGCGTACGAAGGCTAGCGTACGCTCGCTAAACAGCAGCGTACGAAGGCTAGCGTACGCTCGCTAAAGAGCAGCGTACGAAGGCTAGCGTACGCTCGCTAAACAGCAGCGTACGAAGGCTAGCGTACGCTCGCTAAAGAGCAGCGTACGACTCAGCGGCATAAGCTAAAAAGCTAGCTCACTGCTCACTGTCTCCTCCAAAGGGCAAGAACAGCAAGAACTCCAAGGATGGAACCCAAAACTCCAAATGCTCATAACTTGGTCAAAACAAGTCCGAATCCAACTTTCCAAAGGTCAAAATTGGGTAGAATGAAATTCTCTAAAACATGGAACCATCCAAACTTGAAAACAAGGAAGTTTAATAGATCAAAACACCAAAAATCCGAAAATAGCAAAACTCTAGATCTACAATAATTAAAGCCTCAAAATGGAAAATGACAAGTTCTAATGTGGTTTAGAATCATGAGAAGAAGCTAATGAAACCATCAAAAGGAGTTCTCTTGTGGAAGCAAGTTGCACTTGCCTAAGGGTTGGGGAGTTGTGGGAAGGAAGGAAGAAGAAGAAGAAGAAGAAATAAATGAGAGTTATGGAGGAGAGAGAAGGTTGGTGGGGAAATAAATATCATGGGTTGGTGGTAGGTAGGGGGTCCACCTTGGTCCATGATGGACCAAGCAACCAGCCGGCCAAACCAAACCAACCCAAACCGAGAGTTAAACCAAGCCAAGAAAACTAAACGAGGAACAATACAAGAAAATACGTACACGTATTTCCAAAATACGTAATACGAACCACAGGCATTACAACTCTACCCACCTTAAAAGAATTCCGTCCTCGGAATTTAATTAAGAGGCTAGAGGGACAAGAACAAGCTACACTATTCACAGGCAATTATACTAGGCAATCAATCAATCATGCAAGCAAGGAATTGATGGCATGAGGCATAAGAAAGACATTATACCTCACGAGTCAAACAAGTCGGGATATCGTGATCGGATATCATCCTCACGCTCCCACGTTGACTCTCCCAAAGAGTGATGACCCCAAGCAACTCGGACTAACTTGATAGTCTTGTTCTTGAGGATCTTCTCTCTTCGATCCAATATAGACACGGGCCTCTCCTCATACGAAAGGTTAGTACCAACAACCAATTCCGAATGATCCAGGATGTGGCTCGGGTTCGGGATATACCGTCGTAATTGGGATACATGGAACACGTCATGCACCTCGCTTAGCGACGGCGGAAGAGCGAGACGATAGGATACATCTCCTACTCGCTCCAGAATGTCGAACGGCCCTATATACCTAGGACTAAGCTTTCCCCGTACGCCGAAACGAATGACGCCACGGTTAGGCAAAATCCTTAGGAATACATGATCGCCGACCGAGAACTCGAGAGGGCGCCGATGAGAATCGGCCCAATGGTGCTGGCGATCTTGGGCAACTCGAAGATGATCTCTGACCCTTCTGACCACTTCAACGGTCTGAGCAATCATTTCTGGACCAAGCATCTGTCTCTCTCCAACATCATCCCAGGCTAACGGGGATCTGCACTTCCTACCATACAGTGCCTCGAACGGTGCCATCTGAATACTGGCCTGGAAACTGTTGTTGTACGAGAATTCCACCAAGTGCAAGTGATCTTCCCATGAACCACCGAAGTCAAGTGTACAAGACCGCAACATGTCTTCAAGAGTCTGGATCGTGCGCTCCGACTGGCCATCTGTCTGCGGGTGATATGCTGAACTGAACTGGAAATGAGTCCCCAAACTCTCTTGCAAGCTACGCCAAAAGTATGACGTAAATCTTGAATCTCGGTCCGAGGTGATACTGACTGGGACACCGTGCAATCTGACAATCTGCCTGAGGTACATCTCTGCTAACTGAACCGTCGACTGACCAACTCTGAACGGGAGAAAGTGAGCTACCTTGGTAAGCCTATCCACAATGACCCAAATAGCATCTCTACTAGCTGGGGATCTAGGTAATCCAGTCACGAAATCCATGGTCACATGCTCCCACTTCCATTCTGGAATCGGTAAGGGCTGAAGAAGTCCAGCCGGTCTCTGATGTTCGGCTTTAACTTGTTGGCAAACCAAACACCGAGAGACAAACCGAGCTATCTCCCGCTTCATGCCATTCCACCAGAAGTGCTGACGGATATCACGGTACATCTTCGTACTGCCAGGATGGATGGAATACTGAGAACTGTGCGCCTCTGACATGATCTTCTGTCTGATATCTCCACTGGGTATACAAAGACGCTTACCATGCCTAAGTGTACCATCCTCATGAATACATAACTCTGGTCTTCGTCCTGCTTCACACTCTGCTCTGAGTCGCTGAAGCTTGGAATCTGCCGACTGCGCCATCCGGATCCTCTCGACTATAGTGGACTGAACTTGCATGCTGGCCATCAAGGCCACACTGGAAGGGAGAACAACTTTTATACCCATCTTCTGAAGATCTGCTAACAGCTCTGGTTGCGCTGTTAGGAAATAAGCTCCGGCTCTCCTACTCAATGCATCTGCTACGACATTGGCCTTCCCAGGATGATACTGCAGGTTGACATCATAATCCACAAGAAGCTCCAGCCACCTTCTCTGACGCATGTTAAGATCCTTCTGGGTGAAAACATACTTCAGGCTCTTGTGGTCGGTAAAAATCTCCACCCTATCTCCATACAAATAGTGCCTCCACAACTTAAGTGCAAACACCACTGCTGCCAGCTCCAAGTCATGGGTTGGGTAATTCTTCTCATGATCACGAAGTTGTCGTGACGCATAAGCTATTACCTTTCCATGCTGCATCAGAACACATCCTAAACCTCTGCCTGAAGCATCACAATACACTGAAAATCCTCCGGTTCCATCTGGAAGCGTGAGAATAGGAGCTGTTATCAATCCTCGCTTCAACTGCTCAAAAGAACTCTGACACTCTGCTGTCCAAGCAAACTGCGCATCCTTACGGGTCAACTGCGTCAATGGCGCTAAAATCTGAGCAAAATCTGAAATAAACTGCCGGTAATAGCCGGCCAATTCGAGGAAACTGCGAACTTCTGCAACGGTGCTGGGCACTGGCCATGACTCAATAGCCACAATCTTTTGGGGATCCACTTCTACTCCTCCTCTGGTGATGATATGACCCAAGTACGAAATGCGATCGAGCCAGAACTCGCATTTACTGAACTTGGCATATAACTGGTGCTCTCTGAGGATCTGAAGAACTATACGGAGATGCTGCTCATGCTCCGCCTTACTCTTGCTGTAGACCAGGATGTCATCCAAGAACACAATCACAAACTGATCCAAGTAAGGCATGAAGATGCGATTCATGAGGTCCATGAATACTGTCGGCGCATTGGTTGCTCCAAAAGGCATAACAAGGAACTCCCAATGCCCATATCTCGATCTAAAAGCCGTCTTCGGAATGTCCTGCTCTCTGACTCTGATCTGATGATATCCTGAGCGCAAATCAATCTTCGAGAATACTGATGTCCCCTTGAGTTGATCAAACAAGTCATCTATCCTCGGAAGAGGGTATCTGTTCTTGATTGTCACTGAGTTCAAGGTACGATAATCAACATATAACCTGGATGTACCATCCTTCTTTTTCACAAGAAGCATCGGGGCTCCCCAAGGCGATCCACTAGCACGAATGAATCCCTTGGTTCTGAGTCTTCAATCATCTTGTACAATATCTCCAACTCTGACGGCGCCATCCTGTAGACTCTTTCTGATACTGGGGCTGACCCGGGAATCAAGTCTATAGTGAACTCGATTTCCCGCTCCGGAGGCATACCTGGAAGCTCCTCTGGGAAAACATCTGGAAACTCATCCACTATCCTGGGCAACTGAACTGCTGCTACTGCCATCCGTAATACTGGAGGAGATGACTCAACCTCGCCTCGAGAGAAAGAAAACTCTGGCTCGCCTGGAATGCTAAAAACAACCCTGCCAATGTGGCAGTCTATCCTAGCATACTGGTTCCTCAACCAATCCATCCCTAGGACCACATCATAATCGGCCATCGGAAATTCTATCAATCTAGCGGAGAATTCCCTACCACTAACTACGATCCGACACGAGGAAAACACTCTATCTACTCCCACAAGTCCGTTACCAGTAAGTATATTGAGCCTTACTGATAATGACTCGGGCTCCAGTCCTATCCGTGTCGCGAATCGTGCAGACATAAATGAATGCGATGCACCAGAATCAAATAAAGCTAAAGCTGGAAATGAGTTGACGAGAATAGTACCTGCCACTACCTCTCCTGGTGCCAATCCTTCCTCCACGGCCATCATCATGGCCTGACCATGCTCTCGGGGTGCTGGTCCCCTCTGCTGATATCCTCGCTGCCTATTCTGACTCAAGGCCTGGGCTTGCGCATACTGCTGGGGGCTTTGCTGCTGGAATACCTGGGACTGAGGCGGCAAGGGCCTCGGCAATGGATACTGCTGCTGCTGCGGGACTGGTGCTGGTCCTCTCACCGAAGAGCTAGAAAGGTTGGATGATGATGAACTACCCCTATTCGGGCAGGATCCAACCCTATGGTCTGGTGCTCCACAAGCCAGACACAATCCCTGCGCCCTACGGCACTCTGCCACCACATGACCTGGCTTCCCACAATGAGAACATCCCACTGCGGAAGACTGCTTCTGCTTCTGCTGCTGCTGAGGGTACGTCGGGGTTGAATGCTGAACCGACGTTACTGAGGCCGCTCGCCTCGGAGCTCCAATAGTCAAAGCCCTGGCTGCCGGGGCCGGTGCTGAAGACTGATTCATCTGGCCGTGAGATCTCTTCCGACCTCCGGCCCTATCCACAATCCTCTGGAAGGTATACTCATGCCTCCGGGCTGCTCTCAAGACTGCATCAAAAGTCTGATGCTCAAACTGCTCGATCGCCAATAGAATCTCCAGGTGAAGCCCCTGCTGGAACCGCTGGGCTCGATCATACTCGGTTGCCACCAAGGTGGGAGCAAACCGACTGAGTCTAGAAAACTCGGCCGCATATCCGTCGACCGTTCTGCCTCCTTGCTTCAGATTGGTAAACCTCGTCTGCAGATCATACCGAGCTACAGCATCAAAATACTTGGTCTGGAATCTCTCCCGGAATACTGCCCAGGCAATGGGGGCTGCTAATCCAACGGCCTGCGCTGCCCACCAGCTGCGGGCAAGATCTAACAACTGCAGGCGCACCACGGCTACCTTCTCGTTCTCTGGAGTCCTGGCTGCTTCTAGAATCACTTCTGTGTCCTGAAGCCATGCATCTGCCGCGATAGCATCTTCACTACCGTCAAAGAATGGAGGGTTCAAGCGCTTGAAGCTGTTGGCAGCGCTGTTACCCTGATGACCACCCCGGGTCAAAGCATCCGTCACTGCCTGGTGCAAGGCATCTCCACGTCGGTCTTGGGAAGCTATCAAGGTCCTGACGAGACCTACCAAAGTGCCGTCATCATGTTCTACAGGTTGAACTGGCTGAACTGGAGACTCTCCTCCAATAGGATCGACTCTGGAGGCTACTCCGGAATGCTGGACTTGATCTCCAGGTTGCTGCTGGTCCGCGGGAGGTGCTCCGCCTTGCTGATCGGCCGGGTCAGGTACTATGCCGCTGAAGAAGATGACATAGGAAACAATAAGGAAGGACCAGGACAGAGCAACGATACAAGCATATGATCAGGACAAGAATCCAGGGATTCAGAAGATACAAGCAGAGATCAAGGACGAATACTGATTGAGACATCTATTCGGTAAACCCTCACATATCTCGATTTACAAGACCTGCATGGGCCACCACTTAAACCATGTCACGCCCCAGAACCAGAATACTGGAGAGCGGGGGCAGACATAGCCAGCTACGTATATTGAAATGGATTCCATCTCGCTATACGGTCACGGCTGTCTAGGATACATGAGGGTTTATCTACAAGCCAACAGTCTCTTAAGGTCATGAACAAGCCTAGTGTCTCAATCATAAGCAAGTAAGTAAGAGTCACAAGATGTATGATCATTAAATATACAATAATAAGGCGTCCCAAATATTATATATTCCGCTGATCATGAAGCTAGTCGTTACAAAATGTTAGGACTAGCAAGAGTTTAGTCATACATGATCAACCCTAGGATTTGTCAATCATGTTACAGCCCGTAGGCAGACAGTAAGTAAGTGCAATCGAGCTAAACAGGTGCTCGTCGGCTAAACGTCTCAAAAGAATATTTTTACACTAGAGCGGGAGAGCCAAAAATAACCCACTCGTTGCCAGGATTTCGTCTAGTGTTCACCATCTGGCAGGAATGTCGGTAGATCCTCTGGAGCTGCTCCGAAATCTGGCCATACAAAACCAGCTGGGTCAGATCCCAGAAAGAGCAAGTGCCACAAAGGAAGCTTCACTTAAGAACTAAAACCAGCAATCAGCACAGGAATATAAATAAAAGTAAAATAAGGACTGGAATAAAAGGATACATATCAGGATGATATACGACGAGATAACTATGGAACTATTCAGATAGCCAGGTTACAACCCGTAAACCAAACAAGGACCGGGGTTGTAACCCTTCGTCTGAACGGAGCTTAGTTTCTCACCATTTATCGGTAAAATAAATACAAGCATTCTGGTCATATAGCAATCTGGAGCAGGATCGGGACAAGACTAGACTGGTCAGACTCAATCGAATCATTTCACGGCCAAGCAAGAACTACGGCTTGGTACTTTAACTAACTAGGGTTATCACAGGCCTAATTACTAGCAAGATGCAGTGAGATTATTTCACAGCCACAAGCCCTGCAGTCCATCCAGGTTACCCAGGTCGAGAGATTAGGGTTGAATTCAGGTGGGTACATCGTCCAGGAAACGCATGTACCCTTAAGTAGCTTGAAGGGTGCAACACATGACAGTGTGCTGGAAATGTGCCCTACTCGACGGCAGGCTACAGATCCCAAGCGCGCCCAGGTAACGGGATTGCCTGTAGCTGGGAAATCTCTTTATGATTACTGTATTAATCTAGTTATTAGCCTTAGTCCATTTCAGTAGGTACTCCTGACCGTGGTACTCAGGAGTCCCCTCCTAGACATGATGCAAGACAGGACTGGATTATTTGTACAAGCACAATCGCCCACGGTGTCCAGGTTATTCATACAGGTCATGTCATGTCAGGTAGCCGTCGCAACAGCTTATCAAGATATAACATGTCAGGTTTATCATGTCAAGTGTACTTGTCAGGAGTGCGCCACGACGGGCCACTATCAGGTCATGTCAGGTCATTATGTCAGGAGTGTACCACTACGGGTCACTATCGTGTCATGCTCAATTATTAATTCCAAACATATCAAGTAAAGTCGTGATTATCAAGTTCAGGACAAAAGGCGTAAGGATATAAAATGGACGTTAAATATCTAATAAAATATCAATATACAGGGCTATAGAAGATCAAGGGTAATCAGGCTATGCTCAAGCCAGGCTACGCTCAGGCTAGCGTACCAAAGGATCCATACACTTCCAATGGGAAGCGTACGCAAGGGTCAGCGTACACAAGGGCACGCTCAAGCTACAGGTCAGCGTACGCTCAAGCTAGCGTATGCTCAAGACACGCTGCCAACAGGCAGCGTATCAAGGTGAGCGTACGCTCACTAAAGAGCAGCGTACGAAGGTACGCGTACGCTCGCTAAAGAGCAGCGTACGAAGGCTAGCGTACGCTCGCTAAACAGCAGCGTACGAAGGCTAGCGTACGCTCGCTAAAGAGCAGCGTACGAAGGCTAGCGTACGCTCACTAAACAGCAGCGTACGAAGGCTAGCGTACGCTCGCTAAAGAGCAGCGTACGAAGGCTAGCGTACGCTCGCTAAAGAGCAGCGTACGACTCAGCGACATAAGCTAAAAAGCTAGCTCACTGCTCACTGTCTCCTCCAAAGGGCAAGAACAGCAAGAACTCCAAGGATGGAACCCAAAACTCCAAATGCTCATAACTTGGTCAAAACAAGTCCGAATCCAACTTTCCAAAGATCAAAATTGGGTAGAATAAAATTCTCTAAAACATGGAACCATCCAAACTTGAAAACAAGGAAGTTTAATAGATCAAAACACCAAAAATCTGAAAATAGCAAAACTCTAGATCTACAATAATTAAAGCCTCAAAATGGAAAATGACAAGTTCTAATGTGGTTTAGAATCATGAGAAGAAGCTAATGAAACCATCAAAGGAGTTCTCTTGTAGAAGCAAGTTGCACTTGCCTAAGGGTTGGGGAGTTGTGGGGAGGAAGGAAGAAGAAGAAGAAGAAGAAATAAATGAGAGTTATGGAGGAGAGAGAAGGTTGGTGGGGAAATAAATATCATGGGTTGGTGGTAGGTAGGGGGTTCACCATGGTCCATGATGGACCAAGCAACCAGCCGGCCAAACCAAACCAACCCAAACCGAGAGTTAAACCCAGCCAAGAAAACTAAACGAGGAACAATACAAGAAAATACGTACACGTATTCCAAAATACGTAATACGAACCACAGGCATTACAAGAAATATTGGGGTGAAGTACCTCTTTTATATTGTTTGGCTTCCATATTTGATCCTACAATCAAATTGGATGGCATAGAGGTTTTATTAGATGGATATGGAGAATATATGGGTATAGTTACTGACATGAAACTAGAAGTTAAAGTTGCGTTGGACAGGTTAGTTATACTGTACGAAGAAGGAGCAACGTCGACCCGACCAACTCAGGAGGGGGCTAGTAGTAGCTCCGGCTTGGCGTCTAAGCTATCAGCAGCCGGTCGCATACTACAAAGGAAGAAACAAAAACAATCTTCCCAACCTACTCAAGATTTGTCTCTTTACCTTAATTCTTATCAAGACGAAGATGAGACTCCAGATCACTTCGCCGTTTTAGAATGGTGGAAGAGACACGACAAGAGATTTTCTGTTCTTTCTACAATAGCACGTGATCTACTGATGGTCCCGGTGTCTACGGTAGCATCGGAGTCCTGTTTTAGTGCAAGTTCAAGGATGTTGAGCGATAGGAGGAGCCGCTTGAAGCCCGATATCTTGGAAGCACTAGTGTGCGTACAAGATTGGATGAAAGCCGATAAAAGAACCCAAAACCAGAAAGATGAAGAAGATCATGATATCCATGAGCTGGATTTGGAATCGCTTTCATTGCATGAAGGCGAACAACAATGAGGCTACGGTGCAAATTATTAGGTATGTACATTTAAACTTATACTTTTATACTTAAAATATTTCAATTTTAACTTATACTTTTAAATTTTAACTTATACTTTTCAAATTTTAACTTATACTTTCAAAAACTATTTTTTATTTTTAAAATAAAAAAAAAAATTTTTTAACTCCGCCTATGCCAAGCAAGCATTTGCCGGTCCCAAGCCCGGATAAAGGAAGAGGGAGAAATGTTTTTTTTTACTTTTACCATTTTTTTTTCAAAATTAAATTACAAATTTTTTTTGAAAATAATTTAACAAAAAAAGTTAAATAAAGTAAGAAAAATTAAATAATTTAGCAAAAAAAATAAATTACAAATTTTTTTTGAAAATAATTTAACAAAAAAAGTTAAATAAAGTAAGGAAAATTAAATAATTTAGCAAAAAAAAAATAAATTACAAAATTTTTTTGAAAAAAATTTAACAAAAAAAAGTTAAATAAATTAAGGGAAAAAAAAAACCCATCAAAACCGGGCCGGCCCGGTTCAACCGGCCCGAACCGACCAAGGCCCGGCCCGGCTGCACCATGGTCCGGTCCAGTGGGCCGGGCTGGGCCTACGCGAGCTGAACCGGACCGGACCAGGCCCGGCCCGGCCCGTTTGGACCTAAGTGCCGGTCCTGGACCGGTCCGAGCCCGGTCTGGCCCGCCGAATTCGGCCCGTGGGCCGGCCCGGACCGGACCATATACACCATGAAGTATGGAAAAGAAAATTGAAGATTCTTTTTTTCTTTCTTTTCATTCATCAAAATCAAATCTTTTACAAATGGGATAGTTCTATTATATGATATATTTTTGTAAAATTATTTTTTATTTCATTTTTCTTCTTTTAATGTTTTTTATAAAATTTATCCATTTTATTTCCAAACTTTCCTACTAAAACACACAAAAAAAAGAATTTGCTATTTCCTTTCCATGAATGGAAAGTGTATTTACACTCGTTTTTTTTCCTCCGTCAATAATGGAGCGGGAGGGTAGAGGTGAGCAACAATTTGAGTCAGTTCAAATCGAAGCGAATATATAAAAATCGAAATAACCGAAAACAGTATTCCTCAAAACCGAAAATCAATTATAAAAAATCGAACAAAATCGAACATAATTAATACAGATCGATTTTAGGTCGGTTCGATTTCATGTGCCAATAGATCGGTCCTTCACATTTTAGCAAATGAGCCAATTTAAATAACAAATCTTAAAAAAACTGACGTTGTTGCATAACTATTACAATTAAATAGAGTGAAAAATAATAGATTAAGAGCATATATGTAGAGAGAGAGAGAGAGGATGCTCAAAGAAGCGACGACAAATGACAATAGAGAATGGAAGGAGATTGTGTCTCCTTAGATAGAGTTAGCGAAAATATTAGTATATATAAATTGAGTGCAGTTTGGAAAATTATTGAGTCTAAATTGGTTTTCAGTTAGTTGGACCAATAACAAAAAACTGAACCGTTATTTCAAAATTTTAAATCTCCAAACCGAAAATCGAACATTTAGCAAAAAAGTCGAACCAATTGTCATATTTCAGTTCGATTCAGTTTTCGATTTTCAACCAATATATGCTCACCCCTAATTGAGGGTATGAATTTTTTTTTTTCTCGAATAAATTTATAGTAAAAATATATTACCATGTCCAGTTTGGACTATATAATTTATTCACAAAATGTTTGAATGCTCGAGAAAATTATATTCACATGAGTTATGGAAGAACTATTTTCCAAAAATATGAGAATTTCCGTGGGAATAAAACCATTCTAGAATAAGTTCGGATGGAGAGGTTCAAGTCATGGGTATATTAATTTTTTAAAAGAAATTGTTTTTTTCCTTTTTCTCTTTTTTTATTAATTTTTTTTCATTTTTTATGTAATAAAAAAACATTTTTCTTTTGTTATTTTTTAATATCTTACATTTTATATTTTTAAAAATGTATTATTATTTCTTCTTTCTAGATTAAAAAAAATAAATTTATTTCATGTCATGGTGAGTTTTGATTAGGTCCAGAACGGATATTGTAGTAAAAATAATAATATATAAGTCAAAATATTATGATAAAATTTCACGCATGTCTCTTGAATAATATGATATCACCTTAAACAACTACGTTATAAAAGTTACAAAGAGTACAAACTATTAGATATATTTAATAATCAATCAAAAATATTATATACTTTTATATGAACTATATATTGTTGATTTTTTTTTTTATATATTTGTCAAACATGATAATATAATTTTTAGAAATTTTCATATAGGGTAAAGAAGTTTTTCAAAATTATAAAAAGAGAAAAAGTTTGGAAGAATTGCAAATAGGGTAAGGACATTCCAACTCTATTGGCGCGTATAGTTAGGAATGGAGAGAGAGAGAGGCCCCTCCCTCCCGCGCGCCAACCCAGTTGGAGCGTCTCCTATCCCCCTTCCCGTACTCTCTCCCCTCTCTCTCTCTCTGTTAGATAATTTGTCATTATCTATTCACAATATTTATTTGATTTGAAATAAAATAATTAAATAACCAACAAATAGATAATACCATGTTTATTATCTAAAATAAAATATATGCAAAAAGTTTCTTAAGCTATTATCTAAAATAAAATATATGAAAAAAAATTCTTAAGCTATTATCTAAAATAAAATCAAATTAATTTTATGATAATAACAAATATGATATTATCTATTCACAATATATATTTCATTTAATATATTATAATAGATAATTTGATTTTATATATGATATTAATATATTAATTTTATGATGATAAAAAATATGATATTATCTAATATATTAATTTTTATTAATATATTAATTTTATGATGATAATAAATATGACGATAACAAATATGATATTAATATATAAATTTGATTTAATATATTAATTTTATGATGATAACAAATATGATATTATCTAATATATTAATTTTTATTAATATATTAATTTATGATGATAACAAATATGATGATAACAATAAGATATTAATATATTAATGATATTAATATATTAATTTTATGGTGATAAGAAATATGATGATAACAAATATGATATTATCTATTCACAATAAAATATTTGATTTAATATATAATTTAGAGATAACAGATTATCTATTAGTATATATTAAAGCAAATTATATTGTGAATATATAATCTCATATTTGTTATCATCATAAAATTAACTCGACTTATTTTAGATAATAACTTAAGAAATTTTTTGCACATATTTTATTTTAGATAACAAATATGGTATTATCTGTTTGTTAAGTTTATTTTGGTACCATTATATATTAATATCATATATAAAATCAAATTATCTATTAGTATATATTAAATCAATATATATTGTGAATAGATAATATCATATTTTTTATTATCATAAAATTAATTTGATTTTATTTTAGATAATAGCTTAAGCATAAAATTAATTTGATTTTATTTTAGATAATAGCTTAAGAAAATTTTTGCATATTTTTATTTTAGATAACAAATCTGGTATTATCTATTTGTTAGTTATTTAATTATTTTATTTCAAATCAAAAATATTGTGAATAGATAATGACAAATTATCTAACAAGATAGAGATAGAGGAGAGAGAAGACGAGAGAGTACGGGAGGGGGGTGGGAGACGCGCCAACTGGGTTGGCGCGCAGGAGGGAGGGGGCGTCAACTCGTTGGCTCCTTCTCTCCCTACATTCCTGACTGCACGCGCCAATAGAGTTGGCATGTCCTTACCCTATTTGCAATTCTTCCAAAATTTTCTCTTTTTATAATTTGAGAAATTTTTTTATCCTATATAAAAAATTTTGTATAATTTTTGATAAATTTGATTCCAAAAATTTTGATTCCTGAAAATATAGAATTTAAGACTATGTAATATTCCGCGTAAAGAATCGAACTCTGAGGGTTTGGCAGACAAAGCATCACGTATAATCTTAAGGTCCTAGCCCCTTGCTATAACGTACAACTCTCCAGTACTAAAATTAATAAAATAAAAATAATATTGTGTGCAAGATATGACAATATAGAGGATCGATCTCATATCAACAATATGTCGTAATTTCGTTCATGAAACTTATAAATAATCAATAGCACGCTCCTATCTCATAGGGAATGGATCATCATTGATTCTTAGCTGTAGACGAATTAAAGCAAGTATTAGCAACTTTTGGTTGTGAGGGCTTTTGATGTTAGATTTTTGAAAGAAGAAGACCGAGTTGGTATGTTAACAATGTGCGGAATAAACTTTGGGTTGCGTTAATATGAAACTTCTTCTTGTTCTTTTTTTGATATTGGTTTATGTTGTAAATATGGATAATTTATCATAATTATTTGGTCTACATAACCTATGTCTTTTGGTTATCCATAACCTATGTCTTTTGGCATTTCTCTTTTAATTGTTATGATGATGTTAAACTTTCATTGTAAGCCTATATAAAGGGCTCTTTTCAAGTTGTTTGTGATACAAGTGAATGAATAAATTTTCTATCTCCATTTGTTTGCTTTACAATACGTTATCAGCACGAATCACGATACTCTAGGAAATAGAAGAAGGGAGAAATAGTTCTCTTAAGAAAAGAAAGGTATTGAAGAGGTAAGTTTAATCTTATATACTTAGATACATGTATGTTTTAGTAAATTAAATACACGTTTGATTTATGTGTTTATAGATCGATTAGAACGTAAGTTTTCTAGATCTATTTTTTCTTTTAGGCTATGTTTGATTGGACTTTTTTTCCATGGAAAATATTTCCATCACAAATTTTCCACCAATTGTAGTGTTTGATAGGTTAAATTTTTCATGGAATTATTTTCCAAAAAACTATCATTTTTCATATTTTCATCTAAAATGGTGGAAAATGAAACTTGTCCAACCCATAGGAAAATGTCATTTTCCATGGAAAATAACTATTTTTCGTGGAAAATAATGGCAATTAAACACCTAAATCAAGTTTTCCATGAAATTTTTTTAAAATTCCATGGAAATTTTTTCCTAGGAAAATAATTTCATGGAATTAATTTCTTTTCCACATATTTTTCACCTTGCAATCAAACGCACCCTTAGTTTTAACCTAAATATGTATTGAACATGTTCACAATTTCATTCAAAATAGAAAATTTATGATAATCTATTTAAGATCATGTATAAATTTTATTTCTATATGTTTTCGTATGAACTATGAAAACAATCTAGAATATCTTAAAATTTTCTTTACTTATTTGGAGTTAGTTAATTTCATTAAATTAGTTCATGTGAATTGGTTATTTCTATTATTTTATTTATTGTATTCTATAATGTACTACTTCACATTGTTGTATATGTGAATCGAATTATATTAAAAAAAAGTACCCAAAATAAATTATTATATAATGATCACATTGTTGTATATGTGATAAACATAAGATATAATATTCTTTAGTAGCATTTTATCACATTGTTGTATATGTGATACACATGAGACATAATATTCTTTGATAGCGTTTTATCACATTGTTGTATATGTGATACACATGAGATAATATTCTTTGATAGAAATATAATATTCTTTAGTAGCATTTTGTCACATTGTTGTATATGTGATACACATAAGACATAATATTTTTGATAACATTTTAGCACATTGTTGTATATGTGATATATACTTCTTTGATAGCGTTCTACCACATTGTTGTATATGTGATACACATAAGGTATATTCTTTGATAGCGTTTCATCGCATTATGGCATATGTGAAGTTTTGTAACCTTTAAAGTGCTTACCAATTTTATTATTAATTTACATCTAATGTAATTATTTTCTGTCATGTAGATGTCGAATATTGTAAAGTTTAAATTTAAAGCTCTTGATGTGAGCAGAGATAATTATTTATCATGACAATGGATGCAAAGTTGCAATTGCAGTCCAACAAGCTTGATGGTACTATTAAGAAGAAAAATAAAGAAAGTTCTAAAGCCAAGGTCAAGACTTTGATTTGATTTTTCTATGACATCATATCCATGATGTTCTAAAGACAGGATATCTATGTGAGGATGATCCCTTGAATTTGTGGACATCTCTAAATGATTATTTAACCACCAAAGGATGGTAATCCTTCTGACCGCTCAAACTGAATGGTTGAATTTAACTATGACTGTAAAAATGTTAAATAATATAATTGTGCTCTGTTTAATATTGTTCCTCGCTTTAGATTGTGCGGAGAAAAAGTAACAGAGACTCAAACGATTGTGAAAATCCTCTTCATTTTTCAGGCAAGTAATGTGCTTTGTAGCAATAGTATCGTTAAGAAATTTCATAAATTATTCTGAACTATGACTATCTCAGTGTAGCAAAGGCAAATAGTAACATTCTCATAAAAAAATTACAACTCTAGACCAACTGGGTCAATGGTAATTCCTGAGGCAAATGCTAATTTTGGAATTAACAGAGGTCGTGGTGGAGGACGTGGAAGAGGAAATGAAAAAAAAATTTATGGAAGATATGGTCATGGTTATCAACCTTACAAAGGTTGAAACAATGGTTCACGAAAGAAAAATGAAAAGTGGACAACACCCTCTAACAAAGGGAATCAAGTTACAAATGAACATTTGAGAAGATGCTAATGCAATTTTTATTTTTATTGAATGAGCACTCGATCAATATATGTTTATTTCAAGTATTTATAAACTATTTATATTTGAAGTTATGCTTTTGGTTTCCATCATGGAATGTCTATGCCATGATAGTTTTTTTTTATTGAAAAAAATATATATTATAAATTTGGAGTTACATTTCTATAATATGATATTATCATTTGAAATGCTTAATTTTTTTATTATACTTATGCTAGCTAGAATATATAAGTTCATAATATTTTTATTTTGCTTCATGGAGTAGTAATGCATGCTTGTCGTAAATATGACAAATATAGACATCGATTTAGCAATGTCGAGCTACTAAACAAGATTGAAAGAATCTAAGAAAAATGACTTAGATATGTGTTTGGTAGATAGTACTATAACACACATAAATTTGAAGAATCAAAGTTTTTGCCAAAGTTAGTATTTGACATGCATAAAGTGCCAACAATAGCTGGGCCAGCCATATAATTGAGGGCTTTGGAAGAGCACACATCATGTTACCTAATGGTACTCAAACCTATTTGCAGAATGTGTTATATTCAAGTAGTTCCGTAAAGAATTTGTTAAGTTTCAAGGATATACACAAAATGGGTACCATATTGAAACTCGAAATGATAACAACAAAGTCATTATGTAGCACATCTAATGTTGGGACAAAAGCTCACATTAGAAGATTATCTTGTTTTGGTGGGTTTGTATTTCACCACCATTGGCAATTGAATCTAATATGAATGTGGCAAAATATAAAGCCAATGATCATGTCTTATATAACATTTGGCATGACCCTTTGGGTCATCCGGGACAACTATGTTCAATCGGATCATTGATAACTTTGTGGATATTTATTGAAAATTACGATATTGGTTATCGAAGAATCAACTATAGTTCCTTGTTTACAAGGAAGATTATAACTAGACCATCTTTTCTAAAAGTTAAGAATGAGTCTCCTACTTTCTTGTAAAGAACATAAGAGACATTTGTGGTCATATTCACCCTGCTAGTGTTTTTTTAAGATATTTATGGTACTCATAGATGCATCTATTAAGTGGTCATATGTTTGTCTATTGTCTACTAGAAATCTTGTATTTTTCGTCTTTTAGCCCAAATTATTAAACTTAGATCTCAGTTTCCTAATCACACGACTATATTAATTAGTCTTGATAATGCCGCATAATTTATCTCACAAGCTTTTGATAATTATTGTACATCATTAGTGACTGAGATAGAGCATCATGTTCCCCAGTGCACACACAAAATGGGTTAGCTGAGTCATTTATTAAACATCTTCAACTTATAGCTAGACCTCTACTAGTGCAATCTAGTTTAAAATTGTGGCTTGAGACATGATATTTTACATGTTGCATCTTTAGTTAAATTTAGACCCATTGCCTACCATATTATTTTATATACAACTTGTTAGTGGTAAACAACCAAACATTTTATATTTGAGAAAGTTTGGATATACAGTATGTCCCAGTTCCATCTCCCAAAAGAACTAAGATGGGTCCCCAATGATGTTTGAAAAATATACATTAGTTTGAGTTTTCTTCCATAATAAGATATTTAAAAATCAATGACTGGTGATGTCTTTACTACAAGATTTGATGATTGCCAATTTGAATAGAGTCTTCCCGCCGTTAGGGGGGTATAAGCAACAAATTGTTCATATAGAACAAACTATTGCTAATTAACGACGTGAATTGACATGGTATACGCCTACTCTATCGATCTCATTAAGTTCCAAGAACTCACAATGTGATTATGAGATAAGAAGAATGATACATTTGCAAGAAATTGCAAATCAATTACCTGATGCATTTAATGATGCCGTAAAGGTAACTATATCATATATGCCAGCCATAATCATTGTTCCAATTGGACAAAATTCAAACAAGACGGCAAATGAATCCACTACTACACTCAAAAGCGTGGTAGGCCTATAGGTTCCAAGGATAGTGCTCCTAGAAAGAGGAGAGCTAATGAAACATCTTGTCCTGATAAAAGTCCAATAGTGGCTGGAGCTCCAAAAAAATAATAATATGTGCATGTTTCCAAATTCACTGAAATGCCTCTGGATGCCTCTAGAGAGGCACAGGTACCTGAAAATGAAGAGATCTCGATATTCCATGCATGTTCAGGTGAATTATGGAATAGAAAAGCACTTGTCATCGATGACATATTTAGCTATGCAGTAGCTACTGAAATATCAAAGGACAATGATGATTGTGAAAATGAACCACGTAGTATAATGTCGACAAATAAAGATTGGCCAATCTGGAAAGATGCTATTCAAGCAGAATTAAATCTTTAGAAAAATGTGGTGTTTGGACCTATGAAACACCAATGGGCATAAACCATGTTGGTTTTAAATGGGTGTTTCGTGAGAAAACGAAGTGAGAGAACAAAGTTGAAAGATATAAATCTGACTTGTAGCACAAGGTTTCTCTCAAAGACCTGGAATTGACTATGTTGAGACATACTCTCAGTTATGGATGTCATTACCTTTAGATATCTAATTAGTCTCGCAGTTTCTAAAAATCTTGATATAAGATTTATGGATATTGTAACTGCATATTTTATGGAGACTTAGATATTGACATCTATATGAAAATTCAGAAGATTTACAATGCCAGAGACTAAGTCAAAAGGAATGTGTTTAATTAATCTTAGACGAGCATTATATGGGTTGAAATAATCCACAAGAATGTGGTATAATCGTCTTATCATATTTGACTAAAGAATGATACAAAATAGTCAAATTTATCCATGTGTCTTCATTAAGAAATTCGAAATGAATTCTCAATAGTAGCAGTATATATGGATGATAAAACCTGATCAGGTCTCCTACGAATTGGAGAAAACTGCAAACTATTTGAAGAATGAGTTTGAAATGAAGACTTGGAAAAAGACAAACTTGGTCTCGGTTTGCAAATAGAACGAAGCTCCAGTGGGATATTAGTGCATCATTTTCGATATATTGAAAGAATTTTGAACTGATTCATAATGGATAAAGTACATCACTAAGTAGATCGATGGTTGTATGCAGGTTGGATTTGGATAAATGTCCATTACAACCAAAGAAGAAGATAAAAAAGTTCTTGGTCCAGAAATGTCGTATTTAAGTGTTATTCACTACTATATCTAGCCAATGCACAAGATCGATATTACATTTTCTGTTAATTTATTATCTAGATATAGTTTTTGTACCTACACTTAGACATCGGTATGGGGTTAAACACATATTGATATTTTCATGGAACAACTAAGAGATTATTTTATAAATGTGATTCCTAACAATTTTTGTCTAGTTGGTTGTACAAATTCAAATATCTTTCTGACCCTCATAAGGGTTGCTCCCAAACAGGTTATGTGTTTATTAATAACCATGCAGCTATATCTTGACTACCAACAAAGCAAGGTTCAGTAGCAACTTTCTCTAACCATGCAGAATTAATTGCATTACAAGAAGCAACAAGAGAAAGTATGTGCTTGCGATCAATCATTCATCATATAAGAGTAAATGTCAACTACTCACAGTTACAGGTGAGCCTACAATAATATTCAAAGAATACGGCTTGCATTACACAATTCAGAGGGATTCATCAAAGGAGATCGAATAAGCAACTTCCACCAAAATTATTTTATGCACATGAGCTCCAAAGGACGAAAGTGGTCAAACGAAGTCAAATCCATTATATGGAGGGAGAGTATGACTCATGAAGAATATTTTTGAGTTTTGTGCGTTGTACTCTTTTTCCTTGACTAAGATTTTTTTCCACTATTTTTCTTAGTAAGGTTTTAACGAGCAACAAATGTGCATACACCAACTAATTAATGGTGAATATCCAAGGGGGATGGTTGTAAATATGGATAATTTACCATATTATTTGGTCTACAAACCTATGTCTTTTGGTTATCCATAACCTATGTCTTTGGCATTTCTCTTTTAATTGTTATGATGATGTTAAACTTTCATTGTAAGCCTATATAAAGGGCTCTTTTCAAGTTGTTTGTGATACAAGTGAATGAATAAATTTTCTATCTCCATTTGTTTGCTTTACAATAGTTATGCATTATTGGGAGGAGGCATCGACGGTTGTGGTGGGTTTAAGGCATGGAGCGGTGACCTTCGATGGTACGAAGAAAACGAGATTCATTGATGAAGGAACCGGCCAAGGGGTAAGTCCAACAAGACTTAAGACTTGGACAACCTTGCTCTCCTTAGGATAAACCCCCAAGTCCAACGTGACCTGTGAGAAGTTGGAGTCACAGATAACCATCCAGGACCAGTCCACAACAAATATCAAGGGACAACCAAAATAAGCTCTGACTCGGACAATCCAACCTTCCGGGCGGCCCTGATAACCGGCTGGAATAAGGTGGAGAAGAAAATGGTCAAGAGAAATAAAAATAAAAATGAGAGTGGATAAGTGATTTTAATGATCCCACCATCTCGATGATGTAACTGAAATAGATAAAATTGAACATAAAATGAAGGTATAATTTGAATTAATATTTAATTATGTTGTCTCTTGTATCCGAGAGTACGTAGATCACATTTCAAAATCTTAAATCCTTGTGTTGTCTCTCCTATCCGATTGAGCATTCGGAAATGGTGAAAATGAAGTTAATAATTTAGTTCCACATCTGATAGAAATTGTAACATAAACAAATGATAATTGGTATTGTTGCAGAAATTAACAAGATAATCTATTTTAAGATAGCGTGTATAGTCCAATATCATGCATACGTCATCGTGTTTCCAACACAAACTACTTAATGTTGGATTTCATAAACATAACAAAAGATATAACACAATTTAAACCAAAATATCGTGTGATATACTTAAATAATTGTTCATTAGACTACGTAAACAGTAATTTCGAAATCCAAATTTTAATATAGGCCAAGTTTGAAATTAAAATTCTAATATTCATGTATATGTGAGACATTCAAACTAAGGACTCGTTTGGTTTGCAAAATTGGACAACGTAATGTAATAGACATTACGTAATGTAGACATTACGTTGTCAATCTAATTCGGGTGTTGGTTAGACAAAATAAAGATGTAATGTAATCGCAACCACTACTAAAATCTGCTCAATTGGCGACATATATTTAGCGACGTTCGATTAACGTCACTAAATTGTGTTCATTAGCGACGTTTTGGCTAAACGTCGCTACTAGTGACGACCTAAGCGACGTAACAACGACGTATATTAATCACATGATATAGTCGTCGCGAAACGTCGCTCTGACGTCGCTAATAGCGACTAACTTAGCGACGGTAATATTAGCGTCGCTAAATTCTAATTATATCCCCACCACAGATTCATTTCCCCCTTATACTCTCTCACTCTCTCTCCTCCCCCCTCCTGCGCTCTCACTCTCTCCGGCGACTCTCACTCTCTCCGGCGACTCTCCTCCCTCTCCGGTACGTGACTCCCCCTCCCTCCCTCTCTCTCTCTCTCTCTCCGGCTGTTTTGGTGGTTGGTGGTTGAGGGGCGGCGGCTCGAGGGAGGTGCAGGGGGGACGCGGGTGGTTGGGGGTGAGTGAGGGTGGCTGGGGGGTGGGGCAGGGGGGACGAGGACGGCTGGGGGAGGGGAGCCAGGGTTAGGGTTCAGGTTCATTTCCTTCCATTTTACTCTCCACTCTCTCCTCCCCCCCTCCGGCGCTCTCACTCTCTCCGGCGACTCTCACTCTCTCTGGCGACTCTCCTCCCTCTCCAGTGTAGGACCGTTGAGCACCTCTAGGGAGGGTGAATAGAGTGTGTGTGTATACAGCAGAAAATAATCACCAATTTAAAAATTGAAGATATAGCTATGGCAGTAAATAAAAGACAGTAAATAAATGTAGCAGAGATAGAGAGATCAACTCAGTGTGACACAGCGATGTATATTAGTATCCCTCTGAGAGGACTAATCCGTCTCAAGTACTCTTGCTCGATGTAATTCACTATGGCACAACTAAAAGAGCTTGCTGTAACGCCCCAGTCCCAAAATACTAGGACTAGGAACGTAGACTGCCAGCTGTATCATACGAAGTACATGGCCTTGTATGTATACATAAGCTGTAATATGCAGTAGAAACCATAACAACTAATCTCATCCACAAATAAAGAAAAATAAAGAATTCATATAATCATCTATGGAAATGTATTTGTACAATATGTCGGGCGGAGACAAATCCACTACCAACAAGCAAGAACGAATACATGAAAAATGAAATAAGTTTGGCAAGCGAAGCGAAGACGATCCAATTGCAATCATTGTAGCCTCTCTTCCCGAAAATTTTTGAATTTTTTTATTAGATTATTGACTGTTAGGAGACCTGACTGTACCATTTGGCCCGGACCTGAACCAAGCAGGCCAACTCATGAAGAAACATCGTACGCCCAAAACGACCCTGTAGATGTATACGGTATATATATACAATATTTGTATTGGTATTTACTTTTTTGGCCAGTAAATAGTTTATATAGTTATATATGATATATATATATATATATATATTATCTATATATATATATATATATTATATATATATATATATATAGATATATATATTATTGTCATTAAAGGATAATATATTTATAAATAATGTCCTGGTGTATTCTTTCAGAATCAGTAAGTTAAATATGATCTTGTCTGTATTTGATTATAGGTACATGCATTTATTTAACTTAATTACAAATGTATACACTTATATAGTTTTATTTACATATTGGTTATAAGTTTAGTATTTATGTTACGCAAGGCTTATTATATAAATGTATTTATTATGTAAGCATGTATTGCAAATGTTATTTAATATATATTGAGTGTAACTATGCCTTGTAATATAATATATTATAGGTACAATTACTTTATTACATAGGGATTTTAATTTATATAGATAAGACTATTATTATTATTATTATTATTATCATTACTATCATTAAATCCTAAAGATAAATGAAACAACCTGGGCTTAAGCTCATCTTAAAGCATAAATTGTAAATTAGTAGAAGGTAATACAAGTTAATTACAAGTATGTCCTTTCCATATACCCATAAATAGTGCTTGCTTCTCGCACACAATTGAAGGCATGCATTCTAATTTTTCAGCTAATTCCTGTCACGACCCGCTACCCAAATTGTTGGGCCAGGCCGAGTCATGCCCAGCCTACGTTGAGATAAAACGTAGTAAGCTGTTCTAAAGACAACAGGATAAGACTAAATGTGCTACAGTTCTATAAGTGAAGAATCATAAATGCTCCAAACACAAAAGTCGTCGTATATAGTAAAATCCAAGTCCAAGTCCAAGTAAACTGAAATGTAAAACGGATACATGTCCAGTTACAAAATGATATAGTCTAATACATGTCTACTCTCAAAGTCTAAGTAAACAAAAGACAACTAGGCGAGGTTCCCCGCAGGAACATCCTCGTAAAGCAGAGCCGGGTCCTCGGCAGTATCCCATAGTATGTGTCACAGAGTAACTCCTCCTCAGTAAGGATACCTACAACGTTATCCGTCAGGACGGGAGCAAGTACTAAATCTAGCAAACTAGCATATGAACATGAAAATGAACATAAGAGGAAATAACTGGAAAGCATGGCATCACATAGTCTATCATGGCAAGGACACATATGTCATAGAGACAGATGTATATGTAATATTTAAAACTGTAGCAGGTACGTGATCGGCAATAGTACAATGTGCTGGGGGCACATAATGAAATGTACTTCCGTACAAGTGAAACGGCGACAGATGTACATACGCACAAATCCGCTTTGATAAAGGCCTACGACAAGGTATACATATAGCATATCAACCTTGCTCGGTACATATGTACGGAGAGTGGGCAATCACGTACACTACTAACGTTTCCCCATAACCTATTATCAATCATGTGAGAGATACATCAAGACTGTTCTAAGCATGGTAGTAACTAAAGTATAACATGTAGAGATCTAACTTGCTACCCCAAGGATCAGCATTTAACATGGGGGGTTTGTAGTTCATTTTATGTGACAATATGTAAAGTTCGTAGAAAGTACTTGCCTCTAGCAGAGCAAAGCAAAACAAGCTACGATAAAAGTGCTATGGATGTCCGGTAACTCGTCACTGTAGAATAAATACAATAACTTAGTTTTTTACACTAAGCTAAAACACTAGGACACTAATTGTGAAATACGACTTGTGATTGGGCACCTAGCCAAAATGATGACTTTTGCACAGGAGACCAATGTGGGGTGACACACTATGTTAACTAACTTTCTAGGGTCTTTACACTAGTGAGGATGGGTTCAACACGACTAAAACTCCAATAACACAAAAAGCTACAAGTCGTATTAATCAATAAATAAATCAAAGATTATTGTGTTCTAACAATTTTTGAAGTAGACAAAAGCCTAGTTTTTCTAAGTAAAGTACCAAAGTCTCCTTGTTAATCATAGAATTTATTATAATTTTTCTGGAATTTATAACCAGTACAATATTTTATAAAAATCAGTTTTTCTAAGTATACAGAAAATGAGTTTTGGTTTCATATGCCAAACTAGTGGCAAAACAGTAAATTAAATACTACACAATTATACTAAATTAGCTAACTTAATAGTATCTAAAAACTATTTTTTCCATAATTTTGCAATACTTAAGTATTTTTAGAAAATCACAACAGCATTGCACACATAATTAATTATCTGCGTATTTTGTCCATGTTATAATTTGAACCAAAGTTCAAATACAGGACCCAAGGCCATGAATCAATCCAATATGACTTGTACAGGTCTTGAATGTGTGAAAACACATTTGAGCCCAATACCCATGCTAGGCTTGGACACCAAATGGTTGCAGTAATTTAAACAATAAAAATATACTTGGTAAAAGTACAAAAATAATATTAATATTTAAATAAAGTTCAAAATAAATATATACCTTATGTTGAAAGTACATATATCCATGTATAGGAAAAATACTTATTTGTAAAGTATCTACATATATACAAAATATATATTATACAAGAAAATTCTTATTTTAAAGTGTATATATATATAATATATATATACACACAAAATATATAGATAAAATATACATATATACAACATATATACATAAATTTACTAACTATAAAGTATATATACATATTATAAATACTGTTAAAACTATACATATTATATACATACATTAATACATATATACTATACATATTAATATAATATATACAAAACAAAGGAAAAAGAAAAGAAAAAGAAAACAGAAAAAGAGAAACAGAAAGGGGGCTCGAACTCGAGCCAACAGAGCGGGGGGGGGGGGGGGGGGGGGGGGGATTTATTTATTGCGCGCTGGCCAGTGGGCCAGTTGGCCCAACTGTTAGGATTAGACCTTAGGTTAGTTTTATTTAGTTTAGGTTAGCATTTATATAAAAAAAAATAAGTATCTGTCCTGTGTCCTGACAGTTAAGGACACATGGTTTCTCGTGTCCTCGCTTAGCACGACACGTACGAGCACAGTCTCGTGTGTCCGAGCACAGCACTGAGCTCGTCGTGTCCTGGCGAGTCTCTGCGTGAAGACGAGACACGTACGACACACTCTGATCCGCTACTCACGTGTCCGGCGAGTTGAAGGGTGATTCGAAGGTCGGGGACGGCGGAGGAGACGTCGGGGTCGGGGCACTCCGGTGGCGCTGGGGTCGCCTCGTCATCGCGCGTCGACTGATGGTGGTTGGGGGCGGTGGAAGTCGACGGTGGGGCTGGCGGAGCTCGTCGGAGTAGGTTAGGGTTTGGGGGTTCGTCGGGGAAGAAGAGGGTCGTCGGTTGCTGTGAGAGTTTAGGGTTAGGGTTTAGGTCGAGGGGGAAGTGGGGATTTTATAGGGGGTTTTTGTGGCGATCGCAGCCGGGAAAGGCGGGGGGCAGCCAGTCGTAGTCGGTCGGGGCAGTCGTCGGGGTGGGTTTGGTAATTAGCAGTTAGGTCCCTCAGGAATTAGGAAATTGCATAAGGAGTTTTTTTCAGTATAAAATGCAAAATAACATTTGTATTCCATAATTAAAACCAAATTCCTAATTACAAACTGATATAACAACATTTCAAAATTGCAGAATGATATTAAAACTATTTAGAAAATTACATATTGATATTAAAACATTTAAATAAATTATAATATTTTTTATATTTAAAACTCATTAAAAATTCATTTAAAAATTCTAGAAAATTCCTAAAATCATATTAAATTATTTAAAACCAATAATGACATTTAATAATTAATTAACACTAGTTTAATAATTTTTGAAAATCAGGGGTTGACAATTCCTATTACATAAATCCGTCAGCCTCCATTTCTAACTTAAAAGGCACAAAAAACCCATCTTCCAGCAGCAGGCCTAGGCTGAGCAGGCCCCAACCCGCATAAGTCCCAGCCACTGAACGAAGCAGCAAGCAAGTTAAGCTTAGCCGAACCCAGAGGAAGTCTCAGGCCCGCGTAATACCAGGAACCCGATTTCCTTACTCTATCCATAACCGAGCATTGGGTTTATATATACGGGATGAACTCGAAACCCAAACCCTAAAACTCAACACGGCCGTCACCACCACTCCTTGGGCGGTCACCCCGGCCCTGCGCGCCGCCGGGAGCAGCCGCCACTGGCCGGAGGCCGACCACGCACGGAAATAGCGCCGACAACAACAGCAGTTGCAGCCGCGGGGAGGCAGCTTCGTGACGACGTTTCGTCGTGCACGCTCCTCCTATTGACGAGCCATTACTTCAGGTAAAAACCCGACACAACCCCCTTCAAATGCATTTATTTAGTTTGTGGTTCACCGTCGAGGATTGCTCGCATTTTGACTCGAAGTCGACAGAAAATCTGTTGAAACATATTACTAGAGAAGTCCCAAAGCCCGATTTGGAAGGCAGATTGCCACCAATCCGAAGAATTCCCGAAATCCATCTAAACAGTTCTAGAGGCAACCTAAACAGCATGGAAACCATGCTATATTACTTTTAATTCTAGTTTATTATACGGTGAGATAAACCAATGCAACATGAGGAAAAAAACTGCGAAACTGTTTTCAAAAACTTGAAAAACCATCCAATACGACGTACGTTCCGCCAAATCGGGCGACGTGGTCGTGCACCGTAAAACGAAAGGTGCGTAACGCTTCATGGACGTGTTGGCTTTGACGGAATTCAAATTGCTCGCGTGTGCGCGACGAATTTGATGCGTATCCGTCGAAATTTACCGTATCGGCCTCTGTGCAAGTTTCTTAATTACTTCGTGCACGCTCGTCAGATCGAGACAAAACTTGTGCCAACAGGACCGCATCATTTTTTTGGTCCTGTATGCCAAGTTTGGTCCGATTCTGAGACTATTGATCGGATCGCCGTGTTGCGGACCCACGGTCCGATTTAACGGGTGATTTTGTGCACAGCCTACCGGAATCCACAATTGGACATACCGTTGGGTTCGTATCATCAAAACGAATCTGTAGACATATAGTTTGACGACTTTAGAGTCTATTGACTCAGGCACGCTTTTCGATGCAAAGTGGGTCCAACGGCGACATCGTTTTTGTCCGAAATTACCGTTTTGCCCCTGTATCCAGAATTGGACTTAAGGACAGGCAATCCTAGCTAATTTGACTATTCTGAGACTGATGGCAATGTTTGTTTCAGCTTTCGGAGACAGTTATGGTGATTTAGACTTTATGGCTCACTAGTTGACTATATTTTGTGGGATCTGCGTGCAACCTCCAGACAAGTATACCTTGCTGTAAGCCCCCTGAATTTCAGGGGTTTATTTTTATTTTCTAAATGAATTATTTTCGATAAATGTTTTATTATTTAATTGTTTAGATCGTTAATGTACCTTTCCATAACTTTGACTTCTGGAGCGTCAGGGATGCCAATCTCTGTAAACTCTCTTCATGGGTTTTGAAGTAGGCAAGATTATCTTCCTGTTGATATATCGTGTCCCACTTGAACTCGTTCCCTTGTGCTCTTTTTGTATCGCACAACTTCGGGTCAACTTAGACCAATTAATCATTGAATATTATTCCCACTTTTATTTTGATCATCGTTTGCACGTTACCGTGACTTTTAATTTAGGAGCACCCCAGTCGTTTAGTTCTCAGAACCAACTTCTCATGAATGATCTACTCGAGACGCTCTCACCCATGACCTTCGTGTCCCACTCAACACTCCATTTTGCTCCATTTCCTTCGCACAACTTTCGGGTCGATTTAGGCCGATTTATTTTCTACCGTAAACCTGATTTATTTTCCAATTTAATTTCGGGACCCGACATCGATCCAACCCAGTCGACCCAAAGTATGGACGTGGCCCCCATGAAGCCTACTACCCGCCTGCACTTGTGTCCCATTATTGGAGTCCCCGCATGTTGTTTATTTATCCATGATTATAAATCCCAATTTTAATTCCATTATTGCACCCGGTTCGATTTTGGCCCGACCCGGCTCGACCGAACCCGAACCCAAGCTCCACGTTGCTCTTTCATGACTGTCCGAGTACCCCACATAATTTCCCTATTTTTCCTATTTTAAATATCTATTTATTCTCTCTCTATTCTACAAATATCTCTTTTAATATCCCTATATATATTAATATATTATATATAATATATATATATATATATATATATATATAAATATCTCTCTCCCAAACACACTCACACACCCCCTCACCTCCACCTCACAATAGGAAACACCCCCCCTCTTCAGCCGACCTCTCTCTCTCCCCCTCTCTCAAATATCTCTCTCTCTCTCTCTTCATATATATTTCTTATATAGACCTCATACACTCTCACTCTCTCCTCTCTCTCTCTTAACAACAAGCCAACACCACCCTCACCACAGCCAGCCGAGCCCATTCCCCCTTGGCCGAGCCCACGGCCACGAGCTCCTCTCCGACAACCTCTCCTCCTCCTTCCGACTTCACCATCATCTTCTTTTCTTCTTCTTCTTGAAACACAACCACCTACACCACCATTAACACCCCAACCACCACCTTTATCATCATCATCATCTCCCATGTACCACCCCGACGTCGGACCACCCTTGCCGACCCGACTTCCTGCACCCGACCCGGCCGCCCGCGCCCCCGTGCGTGTCTCCCCGCGCGGCCGACACCCGGCCTCCAGCGCGCCCGCCGTCGACGAGCCCCCCTGGCCATGCGCGAGCCTCCGCGAACGCCCCCTGGCCGTCGCCTTCCTCCCCGGCGCGATGCATAGGCTATTCGTGCGTTTACGTCGAAATCCCGTCGTGACGCGCGAATTTTGAACTCGGAAATGGCGTCCCATCGCAGCAACTTCGCATGCATTTTCTGGGAGATCCGACCGTTGGATCGACGATTTCTTTGCTCCGTCACAATCTCGGTATATCCATCTTCACTCCTGTCAATTTTCGTCCGTTAATTATGTCGTTTGATATCTCAAAACTTGCCACCAAGTTGACTTTTAAATTGAACTGTTTTTGGACATTTCGTGGAGCCGACTTCGTCAGCTCGTAACTTCGCCGTCGCAGCTCCGGTTGGCGCTCTACCAGTTCCGGTGCACAGCTGGTATAACCATCTTCCTATAATTTTAAATTTTGTTTCATTTTAAGCACGTTCGGTTGGTCGAATTCGACGCCAAAGTTGGCCGTCCGAATTCTTTAAATCGCACTTGTTAAATTCCATTTTTGAACCCGGGACTCCGAATTCAATTTTTGACACCACAGTAGACTCGTGGCATCGTCTGGCATGTTTTCATATAAAATTTGCTTGATTTGGAGAACGTGGGCCCTGGCACGCATTTCGATGCAAAACGGGTCCCACTTTTCGGGTCAACGGGTCACTTTGAGATCGGCTCATCGGAATCCAATTCCGGATATACCGTTGAGTTCGTATCGTCATTCTGGACTCGTTGACATATAGTTTGCTAAGTTTTGAAGACATTTGCTTCGACACGTATTTCCGTGCAAACCGGATACCAAGTGTCGCGTCAACGTATCATTTTGAGATCGGCACATCGGAATCCTATTTCGGACATAACGTTGGGTTCGTATCATCATTCTGAATTCGTGGACATATAATTTGCTAGGTTTTGTAGACTTCTATCCCGACACGCTTTTCGGTGCAAAGTGTGTCCAACGGCGGACATCATTTTGACCCAAAATTACGATTTTGCCCCTGTGTCCGAATTGGACTTATGGGTAGGCTATCCTAGCTGATTTGACCGTTCTGGACACGTTGGTGATATTTATTTTATCATCCGACAACATCTGTAGATTTTGATTAGTATTATCCTTAATTTATAATTAATTATTTTTCTAGATATTGTTACTTTCTGGTTTTGAATTTTTATATATATTTTAATTGCTGTAAAAATCTTGGAAAAATGGTATTTAAATATTATGTTAATTTAGCTAATTTATTATAATTTTTCTAGCATTTAATAAATACTTTTGGTATTTTATAAAAAGGAAAACAGAACTCATTTTCAGTATATTTATGTTTGCTGATTTTTAATAAATATTTATGAGGGTTTATAAATCCCAGAAAAATTAGTATAAATTTCTATAATTAACAGGATCATTTTGGTACTTTATTTATATATATTTGAGCTTTTTGTCTATCTCAAAAATTATTGGAACATAGTGTACAGTAGATTTAATTATTGAATAATTACGACTTGTAACTTTTTATGTGTTTTGTGTTTTAGTCGTATTGGACCTCACCCCCGCGCTAGTGTAAAGATCCTAGGAAGTTAGTTTGTGTATAGTGGCACTCTACATTAGACTTTTATGCTAGGTCCCCACTTGGCTAGTATCCAGTCAGGAGTCGTGTCACACCACTAGTGTAATATTGAACATAGCTTAGAACTGAGTTTGTATATCATTATTGACAGGATACCAGACATCTATATCTTCGTACTAGTATTCTTGTTTTGCTCGAGGCAAGTACATCTACACACCATTTACTGTCTTTTAATGCTAGAACATGTATTACCCTGTTAAAATACTGCTTCTGAATAACTGCAAGTTAAATCTTCACATGTTGTATTACTTTCAGTACCTGCCATGCTTAGGACAGTTCTTATATCTTCACATGTTTCTTACTGGTTCTCAGTACATGTTTTACTATGCTTTATACTACTCGGAGTATTCACATGTTTCATACTGTTCCCAGTACCGGCCATGCTTATATTACTCCCATATCTCCCACATGTTTTACTGTTCTCGTATCTCTCACATGTTAGAATATGGGTTATGGGAAAACTGATAGTTGAGTACGTGATCATGCCCCCCTACTCGTACGTACGTACCGAACAAGGTTGACATTTTATGTATACCTTGTCGTAGGCGCACCAGCTGTATTTGTACTTATGTACATCTATCGCTTGTTTTACTTGTACGTATGTACATTTTATTTACATTGTACCTTGGTACATTGTACATCTATTGACCGATCACGTACTTGCTACAGTTTTAAACATTATATATCATCTGTCTTTATGACATATGTATCCTTGCCATGATAGATTATGAGATATACCATGATTCCAGATATGCCATGTTCCCTGTGTTACTATGATATTGTGATCCCAGTTGTACCATGAGGTCATGTTTCTAGTATTTTCTGTTTATATACTTATCACACCATGTTTCTTGTTGTACATCTCTTTCATTATATGCTCAGTACTTTAGTTGTAGAGGTTGTACTTGCTCCCGTCCTGACAGGATAACATTGTAGGTATACTTTTCGAGAAGGAAACGCTATGTGTTACATATTATAGTACTGCATTGAGGACCTGGCCTTAGCTCCAGAAGAGGCCCCAGCGGGAACCTTGCTTAGTTATTTTCATATGTTTTGAGACTGAGACTTTGGTATGTTCTTATATTTGGCTACTGGACTTTGTCTCCAGTTAGATACTTTGGTTATGTATTATTAAGTCTGTGCTATGTTACCTTCGCTTATAGATGCTGTGTTGTGATGAACATTTAAATGTGATTTTAGAACTGTTAGTAGCTTAGATCATTTATTGTCTATTCTTAGAACAGCTTACTGCGCTTTAACCAAGCGTAGGCTGGACATGGCTCGGCCTAGCCCAACAATTTGGGTAGCGGTCGTGACACTTGCCTTCCTCTACAGTTTTATTTACATGCATTATATTTCATTTTCCAGTTTTGACTGTTTATGGATATGTGTTTTCGTATTATTATTTGAGTTGTTTTCATTGGTAACGCCCCAGTCCCAAAATACGTAGGACCAAGTGCGTAGACAGCCAGCTGTATACATACGAAATACATGGACCTCATATGTATACATAAGCTGTAAATGTAGTAATCCAAGACAACTAATCTCATCCACAATGAAAGGAATAATAATATAGAAACCAGCTTGAATATTTATGATACAATCGTTGGGCGGAGACAAAGTCCGCTACCAACTAATTTAAATAGAAAGGAAATACAAAGAAAAGAATTTAGCAAGCGAGAGCAATGGCGAGTCCAAGCAATCATCACGAGGAAGGAATGGCCTTAGCTAGAGCACCTGCAAAATCACGAAACACACCTGGGAAAAAAACCAGGTCCTCAGAGGGACGTAACAAGACACATAATATCATGCCGATAAACTGAATAAATAGCTCAACAGAAAAGTATGCATGAGTAAAGGTTCCTAACCATTCTATGTGGATTTAATTTAGAGGACAACGTTCTACGCAGGGACTGTCTCACACATGTAATAAAGAGTGGCCACAAGTAGCGCTCATCCGAGACACTATCGGCCGGGTAACACGTAGCGCTCATCCGAGACACTATCTCCCAAATGTGTAAAATAAAAGTAGCCCCTACGCTAGTAGCTGTCCCCTCGCCCCCCAATGATACTATACGTATGTCGTAACCATGACACACAAACACGTGTCGTTTCCACAACACGAGTTTATAATAGATAACTGTCAAGTCTTCTAACATGCCTCTATTGACAGTCATTCCTACGCATGCGCACGGGTGATCAGCCAACACGCAGTGACCACTACATGATACTCACAACTCTCACCACAACTCTGTACAATCGTGACAAGTCAATGAGACACACTAAATTGACGGTAGTCCCTTAACTCTAAGCCACTTTCATAAAATATAGTAATTTGCACTACATATAATTAAAAGAAGCAACTAAAACATGCATGATATTGAGCAGAAAATTTAAACAGTAAGGCAAGGTGTCTTGCCCGGTGAGTCGCCTGGTGTGGTGCAATGATCCAACAAGTCATGTTCTGTCCAATAGCCATGGTCGATGCGACATGGTCCGAATTCGCGAGAAAAGATAAATTTTGAATTAGTTACGATTAAGGACAAATAGTGAGGATGTGCGAAGGAAAGTATTTATACCCCTTTGTAAAATATTCATACAACTTGAAAATATCTTTTATTAGCAAAAAAGTTTTATAACTACTTGAAAGTAATCTGTATCAATTTTAGGAAACTACATTTTTTATTGTATATCTAGATAAATACTTGAAGCAACACAAATTATTTGTAATCTAAATTGTAAGTTCAAAAAATAAAATTTTGGTAGAAAACTATATTCTATTAGCTAGATAAGTATTCGAAAATACTACTAGAATTTATTTTATAATTTTGGAAACTACCTTTATATTTTTAGTAAAAAAATTTGTATAAGAAATTAAATGCTAAAAATGATAAACCATTTTTTTATACATATTTGTAAACGTTTAACATATTTATTTCTACCCTTTTTAATAAGAAAAATAATATCCTTAATAATAATAATATTTATAATAATAATAATACTAATAAAAAAGATAATACTAATAATAATAATTGTAAATATAATAACAAAAATTTAATGATGATAATAATAATAATATATAAAATAATAATAAATAATAATAATAATAAGATAATAACACTTAATGATAATTAATCAATATAACCTAATATAACCTAATATATGTTAGAAATCCCTACATCCCTTTTTCCATTCTCGGTTTTTAGTAGCAGAGAGAGAAGAGGTATGGAGAGGGTTTACCAAGGGTTTCGCCGCGGGAGAGCGGCGGACGGGCGCCGGAGAGGGATCGGCTGTCCGGCGTCCGGGTGGAGCGCGCGCCGTCGAGCGCCGGAAATGGAGCTGCAGCGGCGCCGCGGTCGGAAACCCGGATGCGGGGGCAACCGGCGGCGGCGGCGAAGCTGGAGGCGCGAGAGTCGGAGGAGCGGCGGATCTGGCAGATCCGGGGCTGCGCGGGTAGTGGGAGGTGCAGGTGGCGCCGATCTGGGCGGCGCGCTGCTCCAGGCGCGCGCGGAAGAGGGGGGCTGTCGCACGGTGGTCACCGGGGTGGCGTGGGGCGGTCTCGTCACCGAAGGCGGTGGCGCTCGGGATTTTCCGGCAAGGGCGGAGGAATCGGCGGTCGCGGTTGCGAAGGAAAGAGGTGAGGCGGATGGAAGCTTGGAGGGGCCGCTGTTCCGGCGGTCGCGCCGGCGCTGGGAGTGGTCGCCGCCGCAGCGCAGCGCAGCATCGCGAGATTCCGACGAAGAGGCGGTCCGGAAGGCGGCTCCCACGGCGAAGATCGGAATAGGCAGCGACAGCGCGTCCGGGCAAGGTCCGCCGCGAATAGGAGTCGTCGACGGCGATGGGGTTCTGATCGATGGGGTCGACGGCGCGGGCTGGACGCCGGATCGCCTACGGAAGGTGACTGGCGGCGAAGCGGCGCGCGCCTCAGTCGGCGGAGGTGAGCTGCTCGTGGTCCCGGGAGACGCACTGGTCGGAACTCCCCGGCGGGCGGAGCTCCGACCATGGGATGGTGAGGCGGCGCGAGGGGGGTTTCGACGCGGAGATCGGGCGTTCGGATCTGGGCAACGGCGAAGGGCACGCTCTGGCTGACGTCGGGCTCGAGGTTAGGATTTCCCCCTCTTCTTCTCCTGGTTGATGGTGGTTGTTATTCTAGGTGGTGGTAATGGCTGTCGTGTTTGCGGTTTGGTCGAAGGGAAGCAGGGGATGGTGATGGTGATGTTGTGTGGTCGACGGGGATGGGCACGGTGGTTTGGTGGTGTGCGGGAACGTCAGGAAGGAGTAGGAGATAGGCTACATCGTGTCGAGGGTGTTTGCCTCGACGGGGTGGAGGTCCGGATTTGTCGGACGGAGTTGGGAGAATTGTAAAATGTAATGGAAATATATAGTGGAGGGGATGAGGCACAGACACGATGCACCTGTGGTTGTAGTAGAGGATTATGGAGGAGTACCTGCCTATATATAGGACGTGGGAATACCCATTGGATAAGGATTATGATGTTTAAATTCCCCAATTAAATAGATTCCATACTAATTTGAATCGATTTAAAATCTAATTCGATATAAATAAAATCTATCTTTTAAATTTTAAAAGCCATTTAATTTAAGGCAAATAAAATCTTTTCCGGTTTATCAAAATAATTCAAATATTTAGTAAAACAAAATGCAAAATATCTTTTCCAATAGATTTAAACTAGATAAATCCTCTTATTAAATTTGAACTCTTAAAAATTTGATAAAAGCAAATACTAATTTATTCATAATAAACTAATTTTAAAAATAACCTTTTTGCAAATAATAAAATAATAGTATTTAATAATTTCAAAAA
>JANAVB010034416.1:2881466-2926466 GCA_029216955.1 Iris pallida
TGGACATGTGTTTTTCGTATTATATTATTTGAGTTGTTTTCATTGCATATAGTCGTATTCATGTTTGGTCTGGTGGTTCACACTTGGAGTTTCTCGTCAGTACCTAGCTTGAGTCGAGTCATAGAACGAGTACGGGTAATTGAACTGCTAAATCCTTGATATTGTTTCCTTGACACCAGAGAGTCCACACTCAGGACGAGGGTGTTTTTCTTGATCTGTTTACATCCGTGCGTCCACACTCGGGACGAGGATGTCGATTATTTGCACCAGAGAGTCCACACACGGGAAGAGGGTGTTGACTTGACTTGCACCAGAGAGTCCACACTCGGGACGAGGGTGTTTACATCAGAGAGTCCACACTCGGGACGAGGATGTTATACTTGCACCAGAGAGTCCACACTCGGGACGAGGGTGCCTTGTCGTGAACTAACCAGAGAGTCCACACTCGGGACGGGGGTTAGTACTAACCAGAGAGTCCACACTCTGGACGAGGGTTAGTGTTTAGTTCAAACCCGTGAGTCCACACTCGGGATGAGGGTTTGGTTCTTCCATTGATCTCGTGATTCGCCTGGCAGTTCATTTATACGTAGTTGTTCTAGTGTTCGTGTGTTCGTGATCGTGTTCGTGGTCGTAGTCGTTTGTCGTGTTCTTGTTTCTTCTTGTTTATTTTCTCACGCATGATAAAACTGTTAGATAGGCATGTATATTATGTATCTTGCTATGTCCTCTGAGGACCTGATGATCTCCTCAGGTTTAGCGGTTGCATGGAGTTAGCTAGTAGTTCTGGGTGGCGGAGGATTTGCGATTCTTGTGGGTTTCGGATGCGACGATCCGCTTGTGGGATTCAGGTATCATTATTACGTTGTTATCCTTTCATGCTTCCTTACTTTATCATGTTTCCTGTTTCAGTTTAGACTCTTGTTACTTCTTTAGAGTCTTATCGGACATATATGCTAGTGGGCTGCAGACCACGACCCATAGTGTTCATTCATGTTTCATATTCTTATTCTGGATTGAGATATAGATTTGTTTGCCATGATTGGCAGTATACTATAGCCTTGACAGCGTACGTATTCGAGTCGGACTGGAGTCCATTCGATATGTAGCTGGCTTGCTCACGAGCTCGCGTCTGAAAACCGGATGCGGGTCGTGACAATCATCCTCGAAGATATAGCGATGATCATGGCTAGAGCTATGACACCAGCGTAAGACAAGAACACACACCTGGCGAGATAACCAGGTCCTCAGAGGGACGTAACAAGACACATAATATCATGCCAATAACCGAATAATAGAAGCTCAACATAGAAGTATATATATGACTAAACAAATAAAGGTCCTCAACCATTCTATGTGAAAATACACTTTGAAGACAACGTTCCACACAAGGGCTCTCGAGACTAGAAATACGGCGCGTTAGCGTTTCAACCAAGGCACTAGTGGCGTCTAGAAAAAAGTAAACGCACGGTCCATTAGCACTCGAGTGAGAGCTAAGGGGCATCTAGAGAAAAATAAATGCACGGCCACTAGCCCTTGGGTGAGTCACTAACGGCAGCTAGAGGAAAGTAAATGCACGACACATTTGTGTTTCAACCGAGGCACTAGTGGCATCTAGAGAAAAGTAAATAAGTGCACGGCACACTAGCTCTCGGCTGAGTCACAAATGGCAGCTAGAGAAAAGTAAATATGTGAAAGCCCCTACGCCTAATAACTGTCTTCACCCTCCCCATGCACTACTCGTGCTGAATCCACACCACGATATTTCTAATAACTACTAAGTCTTCTAGACAACTATATTAGCAGTTATATCCTAACGCTCGTCCTGTACGCACCGATGTACGGTCGGTACGCAAGTTCGAATCTATATGAGACACGTGACATCGTGGCACACATGTGTCGAGTCAATGAATGCGGCACAAATAAAGGTGGTCCCTTAACTCTAGGCCAAGTGTATAAAGAAAACTAAAGTATAATAATTTGCAACTACATATGGTTTTGAAAGAACAAGAAATAAAACATGCTTGATATTGAGCAAGAAATTAAACAGTAAAGGCAAGGTGTCTTGCCTGATGTCCGAGTGAGGTAAGATGATGTCCTGGCGACGAATCAACAACAGCGCACAAAGAGGAAGGTGCAAGAACAACTTCAGATGCTGAAAATAGTCTATTATCTAATTATAATTAATACTGCACCTATTACATTTATTCAATAAATTCTGAAGTTAGGATATGGTATAGGTTTTCGTATTAGCTTTCCGAAAAACTAAACGGATCGCATTTTCGTTTTCGGAATCTCCCGAAATTGCAAAAATACTGAAACATGTTTATTTTTGGGACACTAGATACTCAAACAGTTTTGTAGAAATCTACAGAATGAATTTTGTTTATTAAAATATGTTTTTGGAAACCTTACCTCGATACACTTCTTTTTAAAAAAAACTGGAGGCGAAACGAAGTTCGGAGCTAGGAGATATCGTCGTTCCAAGTTGCTCTTGCTGCTAAAAAGCGGGGCTGAATTCTAATGACGAATTTTAGAGTTTCTATTGGACTAAAAATAATTTCGAATTATGGCTGATAGAAGGGGGATGTATTGGATTTATATAGATATTTATTTCAGATTTATCTCCTAAATTAGATAGGATTTGATTTAAATAAAAAATGATCTAATTAATGCTAGCTATGATTCCAATAGGATAAGAATTTCTAATGGATAAATCTTCCCGTAAATTTAAATCAAATAAATTATTTAAAAAATAAATCAATTGATTGCAATCCTTTAAATGATCACCATAATAACTTTGAGTATTATTCTATATTATCAAATAATTCAAATCATATGAATCCAAATCCAAATCAAACTCAACATAATAACTTTAAAATAATATCTAATATTTATCAAAATAATTTAAATCAAATAATAAATAAATCATTTAATCAAATAACATTTCAAATCTAGATTAGACAAATCGTAATGCTCCAATTAGTCATCGTAAGTATTTTAAACACTATTTAAATTATCAACATAATTTAAAGTATAGTTGATAACCATCAAGATAATTTAAATAAATTCAAATATAATCAAATAACTGATTAACATATCAAAATAATACTCGATGTCATTAAATATTATAAAACTTACTTTTATAAATCCAAATTGTTATTTAAAAATAAATAGACAAAAAAAACCTTTTATCGCTCATTTTTTTAAAAAAACCAATTTTTAGAAGATCAAAAATAATAAAAAACATATTTTATATTTCAAATAAAAAATTCGAGAACATTTTTTTTAGAAAAATTATTTCAAACCATTAATTTAAAACTAGTTTTTGGTAACAAAAGTAATCACAAAATATCTTTTACAAAATTTCTACGAAAATTACTTTTAAACACGAAATTAAAATATATAGATATAATTTAAAAAATAATAATTTCGGAAAGATGAGTTACAAATCTGCCCACCTTTGAAAATTTTTGTACTCTAAATTTAAGGACTACTAGGATAGACGGGCTTGGTTGATCTGTAAAAGGATAGTAAGAATTTGTGATAAGAGAAAATAGATGGAAGGGAAAAGAGAATTTCTTTAATGAGAACATTAATCAATTTGGATGAAAAATAGAAGAAGTGAATGGATATGGCTTGATGTGCACGGACACGATGCACAAACACATTTGTAGGTGGAGAAAATTAATGGAATAGAGAATAATGAGCCTCTCCTTATATAGGAGGTGGAAGCTACTATTTAGATAAGTATTATGATAGTTGCAAATCCCTTTAGATAATTCCTCTATTTATTTTAAATCAAATTCAATAAATTTCAATCCAAATCTAAATCAATTTAAATCTAATTAAATTCCATCCTATAGTTTAAAATCAATCAAATTTCAAATATATATATTAATTTAACTATTTAAATAAATTCATAAAATCAAATCAAGATTTAAATTGCCACAATAATTTCAAAATATATTTTCCAAAAATACTAATAATAATAATTTCGAAAATTACATTATTATTTAAAAATAAACTAATAAATAATTACGAAATATATATGTATGTCCAAATAATATTTACATAAATATACTTTTCTAATATACCATTTTATAGAAAAATTATTTTTTATTATATCTGTATAAATGAAAGGATTTTCATAATTAAAATCATAAACTAGAAAATTTAGGCACGATAGATAAAAATAATTATTATCTATATTATTTCGAAACTATAAAATAGAAAAAAATATTTTTCAAAAATATGTACGCTCGCACATAGTCGTACTAGTCGAGCAATTACGAAAAATAAAATTTTGCGCGCGACGTACAATGCAACTACGCGATGTACAATATACAAAAATAAAAAAATTAGTATCAAATTTATTTAAAAAAATAGTAGAAATTAGGGGTTTTACACTTGCAGCCTCTTACAACACCGTGCTTGGTGACAAATGCACGACCAACTTCACAACACCGTGCTTGGCGACGAGCGCACGACCGGCTCCACAACAAAGATAGTTGTTGTACTTGGAACGACCTCTTTACAACTCTTGAACACCGAAAGACTCTAAATCAACGTAGATATTACTGGCTTTTGGCTAAAAAAAGTATAGGTGTGATTTGAAAGCTTTAGAACGATTGAAAACACTTTTTGAGCAGAGAAGAGAAGATGAAGAATGAATGAGTGATTTGAAATGAAAAACTCTCTTCTATTTATAGGTGTTTTCCGGGACCGAACTCGGGCAGAGTTCTGGCAGAGTTCTGATGCAAATATTTTGCATATAGACGTTGCATGCAGATTTGGAGGCAACTGACATTTGAATTCAAACAGACCGAACTCGGGCAGAGTTCGGACCGAACTTGGGCCGAACTCGGTTTTGAGTTCTGTCAAGGGGAATTTCAAAATATATGTCAAAAACTGTTTAAAAAAATAATTTTGAACATTTTGTAAAGATGAAATGGGAATAGGTAGCTTTTTAGAAATTTGGACTGAGATAAACCTAAGCCAGTATTACCTAGTCGATTTTATAATTTTAAGTCATAGACTCAATAAAGATAAAATACAGAATAAATTGTAAAATAACACAATCTGAATTCTATTGAAATTAATCTTCAGATTTGATGATATCTATGCTTGATGATACAGTACAACGCTCGTTGATATTGATTTCATACACCCTGAAATGATTAGCAGCAGTTTGTATATTTTGTGTATTGACTTAAGTGCATGTCGATTATCAAAATCGGATGTGACCATGGAATGGGCCAACAATCTTCTCCATTTTGATAATTGACAAACTTGAGTCTATACCAAAATATATCTTAAAAAATAGAACAAACAAAATACCTGAGATGGTTGGTTGGTTTTGTTTTGGATGGATTTGAATGTATGCTTTTGATTTTTGGTATGGCTCTTTCTCCCCTTTTGCTCTGATACCAATTGTAGAACCGTTGAGCACCTCTAGAGGGAGGGTGAATAGAGTGTGTGTGTGTGCAGCAGAAAATAATCACCAATTTAAAAAAATGAAGATATAACTATGGCAGTAAAAAAGAGACAGTAAATAAATGTAGCAAGAGATAGAGAGATCAAACTCAGTGACACAGCGATGTATACTGGTATCCCTCTGAGAGGACTAATCCAGTCTCGAGTACTCTTGCTCAATGTTAATCCACTATGGCACAAGCTAAATGAGAGCTTGCAATCTCTTACAATACCGTACTTGGTGACAAGTGCACGACCAACTTCACAACACCGTGCTTGGTGACGAGCGCACGACCGGCTCCACAACAAAGATAGTTGTACTTGGAACGACCTCTTTACAACTCTTGAACACCAAAAGACTCTAAATCAACGTAGATATTACTGCTTTTGGCTAAGAAAAATATATGTGTGATTTGAAAGCTTTAGAACGATTGAAAATACTTTTTGAGTAGAGAAGAGAAGATGAAGAATGAATGAGTGATTTGAAATGAAGAAATCTCTTCTATTTATAGGTGTTTTCTGGGACCGAACTCGGGCAGAGTTCTGGCAGAGTTCTGATGCAAATATTTCGCATATAGACGTTGTATGCAGATTTGGAGGCAACTGACATTTGAATTCAAACAGACCGAACTCGGGCAGAGTTCGGACCGAACTCGGGCCGAACTCGATTTTGAGTTCTGTCAAGGGGAGTTTCGAAATAATTGCCAAAAACTGTTTGCAAAAATAATTTTGAACATTTTGTAAAGATGAAATGGGAATAGGTGGCTTTTTAGAAATTTGGACTGAGATAAACCTAAGCCAGTATTACCTAGTCGATTTTACAATTTTAAGTCCTAGACTCAATAAAGATAAAATACAAAATAAATTATAAAATGACTCAAACTGAATCATATTAAAATTAATCTTCAGATTTGATGATATCTATGCTTGATGATGCAGTACAACGCTCGTTGATATTGATTTCTGTCACGACCCATTCCCGAATAATCGGACACGAGTTGGACACGTCCAGCCTTTATCGTTAGACACAACAAAGTAAGCTGTACCAATCTGGGGAAATCTAACCAGATAAATCATAAACAAGTATGAAATCACAGCATCTGTAAATGTGTCCCAATCCCAGAGTAAAGTACAAGTATCAGAATTTATTACATTCCAGCAAATGAAAGATAGAGTCTACTAGTCTCAAATACATGGAAAAAATATAAAGTGCTAATGGTAAAGCTCTAGGCTTCTGCAGCCTCTAGGTCCAACATAGCTCCAGCTGGCTCAGCAATAATAGCAACATCCTGTCCATAATAGGTGTCGCACAGGGCCTCCGACTCACCTGCAACATATCCTATTCAGGAGCAGAGCAAAGTGCAGTTCTAGGTAATGAAACATGAACATGATATGAAATGAGTACAGGGATACAGGGAAAAGATATACAGGAATGAACAGAAAAGTACAGAAAAGTAGTACAGGGAATGAGTACAGGAAATATAGTACATGAATGTAAAGTACAGGAACATATAAAGTACAGGAAATGTAATATACAGGAATGAAACTATAATCCTGTTGTACCAGACATGATAAGTGCACAATATCGAAATATATCTAGTCCATGTGACCGGCTGGGGTGAGAACATGCACAGGGGTACATGAATATGGTACGACTTAGGGCCTGCGTGCACGATGCGAGGCCTAAGCTAGGCACATGAATATAGTAACCGGGATTGGTCACATGGCTAGTGTATTTCTCCACCCGACACTAATAAGTACAATAACAAGGATACATGAATACAGGAGTACATGAATATCGTGCCATGACGTGTCACAAGAAAGGGTACAAGAATGTAAATGCACAAAACCGTAGAAAAGTACTTGTCTGGCTCCGAAAAAGTACTGGTAATCAAGGAAGCTGGATATCCTCCTGGTTTAATAGGTACAAGTTGATTAACATTAAAAATAGTTCTAACTTGGTATCTTGAAATTCTAATATGCCTAACTACAAGCTATGACATTGGGTTAAGCCCAAATATCAACTACTCAATATTAAACTCCCTACAATTTACTTAAAACCATTAGTTATACTATTCACTAAAATGTAAAGGTAACTAATATGGTTTGAAATAGAGACCTACCCTGTTAACCATACTATTTCCTAACCTCAAATTAGTCTAAAGGAATACTTATTCCATAATATTGATCTTACATGCATGTGCATTCATATAAGATTATTCCATCTGTCATGTACTCCCTACCCCACATCACTTATTAAACCTGCTCTCAAGATACCCTATGACTGTTGTTACTACAAGGTTATAAAGAAGCATAACCTATGTTCTGGACTAACCTGGAACTGATCAGCAAAATACAATATTGCATATGTACTTTTCAGTTTTTTACTGAGAATTACATCTCAGTTTTACCACACTATGGTTCAGTAATATACCTATCCCCTGCTACTAAGTCAACTAAATGAATTGAGCCCAATGGACTGAAGGCTTGGCCACATCCTGCTGCATACAGAGTTTCTGATAGCTTACAGGCCATATTCCTATTGTTCCCACATTCCCACTGAACCAATCATGGTACAAATAAGATATCCCAGGTTCGAAATAAGTCAAGGTTGATATGGTTCTCAGGTAACCACAATTAGTTATTCATAAGAAACTGAAACCATTACAATCACAGTCCAGACTTCAAATTGGATACTGACACTGTCCTAACAGGGTTATCTAACAAGTTCAGTTCAAAAGCACAAGCTAAAACCAGTCTTTTACTCTGATTCCTACAGCAGGACAATACTTAATCCCCTCTCAGGTTCCAGTAATGTATTCCTCAGTCTAACTGAGATTACTCATCAATCTTCCCAATGGGTCAGGGCAAGAGATAGCCACAATAATGAATATGAAATTCCAGGTTAGAAATTGAACTGAAAAGTACACTGCTTGCAAGGACTCATAAATTCAGGTTAGTTCGAAAACTGAACTGAATTCCCATTGTCTTAAACCACCCAATACTGCATATATAATCAGGTTCAGTAAGATAATTCAGACATTGCACAGGTTCAACAATTAGTAATACTCTGAAAATCATCTAGACTGATCACTATTGTGCTCAGGTTCAACAATCAGTTAGATGTAATTCACTGGTTCTCACTGAGAGTTTCCTCTCAGGTTCACTGAGACATCTCTCAAGCTAACTGAGATGTTTTTCAGTTTCAGCTGAGATGTCTCTCAAGCTAAACTGAAATGTTCTTCAGTTTCAGCTGAGAACTGAATCGAGAATTCCTATAATCCCACCTCTTTCTCAAATTCAAAATCGAAGATCCCATTAGCAGTACTGATGCAATGATAAATGAGACAAAGAAACTTATTTCTAACTTCAGAATTAAAAATGTACCAAGACTTGATTCAACAAGTAAAGATACAAATCGATTTAAGTTGAGACTCAATCCCAGAAAATCAAGTTCTAACTTCCACATAATAGATTCCTCTCCTTATTCTAATTCAATATGCAGCAACTGTCCCTTCTTCCACTGAAATAAATCTAGCAATTCACAATAATGTTCATAACTTAAGAGTTCAATTATCCTTAATTCCCAGATTTCTAACCATGACCAAACTTCATAGTGAATCCTAACCACAAACCTAAAATCAGTTATGAATAATCAGAAATGATAAAATAGTTTAATAGAGATACAATTTAACCAACACCCTCTGATATATGCATGGATACTTATCATACCAATTATCAAAATTCATTCATACTCAGTTAGACCAATTAACTTCTCTGTTACAGTATTTCAATTGATATTCCTACTACTGACTCATGCTAAGCACATACATGAATTCATATGATTCACAGAGCCAAAATACCTAATAATCATGGATTTACCTATAAGACTTCCTGCTACAGTAATGCTCAATCCTTAGCTCGCCCAAACCTTCAACACTTCGTTCACTGATAGATGAGAGTGACAGTCCGAGCTAAACTAAACCAAATTCTTCAATCTCGATCTACAATTCTAGACACAACAATTTGAAGAACAAAAATTAAGCGCCAAACAACCTGGAATTACTAATCAGGTAACGATCCTTACCTCACCAATAGGTCAGAGTGTTGAAGCAGGAAATCGAGGGAAATCTACTACTCTTCAGATCATGATCTACACATCTCATCAATCCTCTAGTTTGAGAAGGATAAAATCACAAAACTCGTGATTCGATTGATTACAAACAATTTGAAGTTGAAAAAGATCAAAAGGGAAATTTAATCGTCGAGATCCTAGAATGAATTTACCTCACTTGCGTCGGGCTTGATGAAGAAATAGTGATCTGATCAAATTGTTCGCAGATCTGCAATTTGTAATTCGATCAATGCAAGAAGGAGAACGGAGGAACCCATTGAACGATTATTTACTGAAAAATCGAAGAATACACAAATGGTTTACCAAAGATTACTCGATCGAACGAAGAGGGATTCTTCGACCTTCGAATTTCTGTCATGGCCGCTTGATTGAAAATTGAAGAAGAAGTTTAGAAAGAAGGAGCTTCTCAAATAGCTCTGGCTCTTCCTTCTAACAGAATGGCGAACAAAAAGAAGAATAGAGTTTAAATAGGCATTTGGAATTGGTGAAGATTCCTGAAGAAAGAAAAACTTTGGGCGGGAAATTTAGGAGCTGTCAGAGACGGTTACAACAGTAGACGCCAAAAAGAATTCGAATTCTCAGCTCTAACAGAATTGGAAAGGAGAAGAAGGTTCTGTTCTTTTCTCATGAACGAAATGTAATCCAAATTGTAAAGATGAAATGGTGGGCTGAATTAAATAGTGGGCTGAATTGATTGTTGGGCTGGATTGAATGGTGGGCTGGATTGAATGGTGGGCTAAAATAATGTGGATTAACATAATGTGATTTAAGACTTAATTATTATATACAAAATACTCTACTGAAATTAATTAGCTAAATATTAGTAGGATAAAAAAAATATTTCTGGGAAGCAGGCTTACAAATCTTCCCCCCTAAAAAAAATTTCGTCCCCGAAATATCAAGAAAACATAAAAAGTGACTCATACCAAGTACCAATTATTAATTGAAATATAAATTCTCTGAAATACGAAAGTACAATCAAGTGAATAAACTGGGATAGCGATCCCGCATCTCGTCCTCACGCTCCCATGTAGACTCTCCCGGAGAGTGGTGTCTCCACATGACACGGACAAGTGGAATAGTCTGGTTCCGCAGGCGCTTCTCCCTCCTATCAAGGATCTCCACTGGCTGCTCCTCGTAGGTCAAACTCGGACCTACCTCTAGCTCTGAATAGTCCACCACATGGCTCGGATCTGGAATATAGCGTCGAAGCTGGGACACGTGAAAGACGTCATGCACTCCCTCTAGGCTAGCTGGAAGCGCTAGCCGATAGGCCACCTCGCCAATCCGTGCCGTCACGTCGAAAGGCCCGATGTACCTCGGACTGAGCTTCCCGTCTCTGCCAAATCTGATGACTCCCCTAGCCGGTGAGATCTTCAGGAACACCCTATCTCCAACCGCAAACTCAAGTGGCCGTCTGCTGCTGTCCGTCCAGTGCTTCTGCCGATCCTATGCAACCCTGAGACGCTCTCTGATCTGTCTGACTTTCTCAGCTGAGTCTACCACCATCTCCGGCCCAAGCAAAGTTCTCTCGCCAACGTCGTCCCAAGATATAGGCGTACGACATCTCCGCCTATATAGTGCCTCGAACGGGGTCATCTCAATGCTAGCCTGATAACTTTTGTTATAGACAAACTCCACTAGATACAAATGATCCTCCCACGAACCGCCAAAATCGAGTGCACAAATCCGCAGCATGTCCTCCAGTGTCTGAATGGTCCTCTCGGACTGTCCGTCCGTCTGTGGATGATAGGCGGTGCTAAACTTCAACTGTGATCTCAAGCTCAGTTGTAGACTCCTCCAGAAGTGTGATGTGAAGCGGCTGTCCCTGTCTGAAACAATGCTAACTGGCACTCCATGAATCCGCATAATCTGCCGCATGTAGAGGCCTGCAAGCTTTTCGGTCGACAGCCCAACCTTGAACAGAATGAAATGGGCAGACTTCGTCAGTCTATCCACGATCACCCAAATAGCGTCCTTGCCACTGAGAGTACGCGGTAATCCAGATACGAAGTCCATGGTGATATGCTCCTACTTCTATTCTGGAATAGGTAAAGGCTGGAGTAGTCCTGCTGGTCTCTGGCGCTCTGCCTTGACTTGCTGGCACACAAGGCATCTGGAAATAAATCTGGCAACCTCTCTCTTCATCCTATACCACCAAACATACTCTCGCAGATCCTTGTACATCTTGGTAGACCCAGGATGAATAGAATACTGCAATTAGTGGGCCTCCTGCATCACTTCCTTCTGCAGATCCTTGGGCACACACAACTGGTTCCCGTGCCTCAGGGATCCGTCCACCGCAATAGTGAAGTCGTCAAGCAATCATGCCTCCGCCTGAGCTCTAAGACATCGGAGTCCCTCATCAAGAAATTGGGCCTTCTTGATCTTCTCTAACAATCCTGACTGTATCTGCATGTACATCAGCTGTCCTCCTACTCCTGGTAGAATAATCTCGATCCCAAGGCTCTCAAGGTCTTCTAGAAGATGCCGGTCCATAGTGAGAAACATAGCAACAGGATATCGACTAAGAGCATCTGCTACCACATTCGCCTTCCCAGGGTGGTACTGCAGATTGATGTCGAAATCATTCATGAGTTCCAGCCATCTGCGCTGCCTCATATTCAGCTTCTTCTGAGTAAAGACATACTTCAGGCTTTTATGGTTTGTGAAGATGTCCACTCTCTCCCCATACAAATAGTGCTTCCACAGTTTTAAGGCAAAAATGACTGCTGCAAGCTCCAAGTCATGTGTGGGATAATTCTTCTCATGAGGCCTCAACTGTCTAGAAGTATAAGCTATGACCTTCTTGTTCTGCTTAAGCACACATCCCAAGCCTTTCCCTGAAGCATCGCTATAGATGACGAATCCTTCCGATCCAGATGGCAAAGCTAGAACTGGTACTGTCGTGAGTCTTCTCTTCAATTCTTCAAATGTTGACTGGCAGGCGCCGCTCCAGATAAACTCCTTGTCCTTCCGTGTAAGCTTCGTCATAGGCTCCGCTATCCTGGCAAAATCTTTCACAAACTTCCTATAGTACCCTGCTAGCCCCAGGAAACTACGAATCTCAGCTACTGACTTGGGAGGTGCCCATGCTTTAACTGCCTCAATCTTCTTGGGATCCGCAGAAATCCCTTCTCCTGTCACCACATGCCCCAAAAACTTGACCCGGTCCAAGAAAAACTCACATTTCGAGAGTTTCCCGTACAACTTCTCCTTCTGCAGAATCTCCAACAGAATCCGTAGGTGCTCCACATGGTCCTCCTCGGTCTTCGAATAGATCAGAATGTCGTCAATGAAGACTACGACAAACTTGTCTAAATACTTGTAAAAAACTTTATTCATCAAGTTCATAAACACTGTTGGGGCATTGGTGAGTCCGAACGGTATCACCGGGAACTTATACTGGCTGTATCGGATGTTGAAAGCTGTCTTCGGAATATCCTGCTCCCGTACCTTCATCTGGTAATATCCCGACCGAAGATCAATCTTGGAAAAGACCTTCGCTCCACTAAGCTGGTCAAATAGCTCATCAATCCGCGGCAAAGGGTATTTATTGATCTTGATGGTGATGTTATTGAGTGCACAGTAATCAATACACATCCTTACAGTTCCATCCTTCTTGGGCATGAAAAGTACCGGTGCTCTCCAGGGTGAAGCACTGGACCGAATAAAACCCTTGCCTTCCAGCTCATCAATATGGGCCTTCAACTCTGCAGCTTCCTTCGGGTTGATATTATAGTAATGCTGGGACTTCAGCGCTGATCCGGGCAATAGGTAGATGCTAAACTCCATGTCTCGATCTGGCAGCAATCATGGCAACTCCTCGGGGAAGACGTCGAGAAACTCTACGATAAGTGGATGCGACAACTCCTGATCCTCTGCGACTGCTCCAAAGTAGACTCCCTCTGGCCTTTCTGCAACTCATCTGCTGATCTCGAACAGTGGAACTCCTGGCGGGCTGAAGATCACCTTCCCCTCATGGCAGTCTATTTCGAAAAATTGCTCGCTCATCCAGTCGATGCCGAGGAATACATCGAATCCGGGCAATGGCATCACCAGAAGTCAAGCCCTAATCTCTTTTCCAACAATAGTGATAGGGCATTCCACTATCTCTTTGACTGGCACTACCCCCCTCCTGTCATAATCCGACAGTTCCTCCTGGTGGACCTGGGTGTGAAGTCGTGTCTATGCAGAAACGCATATGATACAAAGCTATGGGTGGCTCCAGAATCAAACAATACAATGTCAGGAAAAGAATATAAAAGTATAGAACCTGTGATCACATCTGGCACTGCCTCTTCCTCCTCAACACAGCCATGATGTAAGCATGTCCCTGCTGTGATCCTCCCCTCTGCTGATGCTATGCAAACGACTGCTGCTGAGTGGGTAAAGCCGGTCCTCTATGTGGTGCAGCTGGTAGAGCTCTTGGTGGTGCAGGTGGTGGTCCTCCAGCTCCTCTAGGTCCTCATGTCAGTCTAGCTACAGCATGCGGGCAATCCCTCATCTGGTGTACGTCTGATTTGCAGAATAAACAGAGTCCGAGCCTCTTATGGCACTCATCGAAGCGGTCCCCCGACCGGTAACAGAATGTGCAAGTAACTGCCTGCTGCTGTCTCTGATGCTGATGTGTAGAGCTCTGGCTGGACGGTGATGCTGCTGTGCCGGCTGCTGTGGTCTCGCCTGAATCTGAGTCTGGACCATCTTCGCTGGTGCCTGGAAACTGCTGCTACCTATTTCCCGATCCCTCTTCAGCTTCAGATCTGCCTCATTCTCTACAGCCTGAGCAGTCTTAAGGATGCTCGCATAGGTCGTCGCCTGACTAATCGCCACCGCGTGTCGCAGCTCTCTGGTGAGACCCTTCTTGAATCTCCAAGCTCTGTCCTCTGGCGCTCTGACTAGGTTCTCCGTAAACCTGTAGAGTCTAGTAAACTCTGAAGTGTACTGCACAACCGTTATCGCCCCCTGCTGCAGCGTCTCGAACTGCATCCTCAGCTCATCCCGCTCCACCTCTGGGAAAAACTTTTCCTTGAACAGAGTTTTGAAATCTGTCCAAGACACCTGGGGCTCCGCCAACTGGGCTCCTTTCGGTACCAAGCTCTGGCCAAGTCGAAGAGTCGCATGCTAGCCACCTCCACTTTCAGATTATTCGGGATCTGCGCCATCTTCAAGGTCCTCTCCGTATTCTCCAGCCATTTATCTGCATAGATGATCCCCTCGTTGTCCCAGAAGTCCATCGGGCAGAGGTTCTGGTACTCCTTGGCCGTCCCTGTTCTCGGTGCTCGTGGTTCTGGAGGTGCTACTAGTGCCGGTGTTGCCGTCTCTCGAGTCCTGAGTGCGTCGACGACAGTCGCTCTGAACTGTGCGGTCTGCTGACTCTAGGCCTCCCTGAACTGCGCAGCCTGGTGATTCTGGGCCTCCATAAACTGCTGGAACATCGCCATCACCTGAGCACCGTCAAACATCATCGTCGAGGGTAGCGGCGGAAAGATCGGAGGCGGTGGTGGAAGCTGATCTGCTGGAACGTCCGGTGCAGCCTGTTGATCCGAACTGCCTGTGACTCTGAAACTGTCTGCAACTCCGGGCTGATCCGCGGTCTTTCTCGTAGTGACCATCCTGTAATAGAAAGAAAACTTCATGATTGATAAAACCTAATCTACCAGAAAATGTAAATGTTTATATAATAACCATATGCACCCGATGTGCCCGATTTCCTATGCTGTGATTCAAGTTTCCCTAGTGTAAATCAAGTCCCCCAATAGTACGCTAAGACCTACCATTAGGATAGACCTGCATGGGCCACCACTAAAAATATGTCATGACCCGCTCTCGAACAATCGGACACGAGTCAGACACGCCCAGCCTTTGTCGTTAGACACAACAAAGTAAGCTGTACCAATCTAGGAAAATCTAACAAGATAAATCATGAACAAGTATGAAATCTGTAACACCCAGTTTCTAAAATGAGGGTAATTTTGAAATTTTGTATTTTAATTTATTTAATTTTGATATTTAAATAATAATATGATTTTTGGTAATTTTTAATCATTTAAAACTATTTTAAATCATGACTTATGATTTTGGTGTTTTGCTAGTGAAACCGTAGAGACTGTTGACCTAGAGCCTAGCCATGTGATTAGGATGTTTAACTAGTACATGTTAGCCTAGAGGGTATTTTGGTCATTTTAGGATTTATTTGAATTTATTATGATTTATGGAAATTTGTGTGAATTTAATATTAATTAAATATTGCTATGTGTTATGTTAGTCTTGACTAGTTGAGACTTTATAGACTAACCTAGAAACTAACCCTAGTTGGTGACCCTAGTCCAACTCTAGTTAACCTACTTTATTAATTAGAAACTAGTTTTAAAGTAGGGAGGATTACTTTGGGTGGAATTAGTCCATGACTAGTGACTTAAGTCAATGACTTATGACTTACCAATTTTAAGTCTAGTGTTTAAGCCTTAGGCCCAAGACTTGTCACCCTCATTTCCTGTATTTCCCGTATTTCGTATTTATACTCGTATTTGGATTTTGGCATGTATTTTTACTTTTCTCAACTTGTGGAATTCCGATATTTCTCGTATTTTGGGTTTTGACATGGCTCGGTTTTAATCGGCTTGAGTTGGTTTGGTTCGATTTAATGTGTATTGGAACACCTTAGCCTATGCTCCACCCTCAACACACCACATCCCACCCTCTTTAAAACTCCACCAACTTCTTCTCTCTCCTCATAAACCTCCATTAATATTTCTTCTTCTTCTTCTTCCTCCACACAACTCTCCCAACCCATAGGCAAGTGCACCTTGCCACCACATGAGAACCCTATTTTATTTGTCCATTTGCTAGATTAGGACATGGTGATCAACATTAGAACTTGGCATTTTGTGATTTGGAGTCTCCATTGTTCTAGATCTAAGTTTTCTCTAATTTCGGATTTGTATGGTTTTGATCTATTTAAGTTGGATTTTTATGGGTTTTGATGTTTCTATGTGGAAGAGAATTCAATTTCACCCAAGTTAGAACTTCGGAAATCCGAATTTGGAGTTCGGATGGCCAAGTTGTGATGTTTTGAAGCTTTGGGTTCAACCATGGAGTTCTTGCTGTTTGGAGAAGACAGTGTGCAGTGTGCAGAGCTTCTTAGCTTACGCCACTGAGCTGCGTGCGCTCTTTAGCTTAGCGTACGCAGACTTGAGCACGCTTCCTGTTGGAAGCGTGTCTCTTACGTACGCAGACTTGAGTACGCTTCCTGTTGGAAGCGTGTCTCTTGCGTACGCAGACTTGGGTACGCTTCCTGTTGGAAGCGTGCCTTGGTACGCAGACTTGAGCGTGCCTTGGTACTCAGACTTAAGCGTGCCTTGGTACGCAGACTTGAGCGTGCCTTGGTACGCAGACTTGAGCGTGCCCTGGTACGCAGGCTTGAGCGTACGCATGACCTGAGCGTACGTTTTCCCCTGCGTGCGTGCTTTTGTGCATACGCTGCTCTCCTACGTGCGTGCTTTTGTGCGTACGCTGCTTCCCCCTGACCCCCTTGCTTATCCCATTGGCTCTTGGAGTATTGGTTTATTTCTCGACTTGGTTTCTCTTTTGTGGATTGGGTTTTCCTGAGATCTGTTCAACACAGTACGAATATCTCGACCCGACACGGTCTAACACGATTTGCAAGTAATTGTTTATGACTAGTACGATTTTCGGGGTTTTCTGTGAATTATGATCCTGGTATTTCCTGATCTCCTTGCTAGTGACCCAGTAGGGTGCACACCTAACTTGTGACTTGTAATTAATCCTTGTGACTTGATAACTTGATAGTGGCCCGTGGCGGCGCAGTCCTGACTTGTAACATGACTGGATAACTTAATGCTGTTGCGACGGCTAACTTAACGTGACCTGCCTTGACACCGTTGGTGGTTCTTTCTTGCTTGCTTGTTAAATCCACTTGTCCTGTTTTGCATCATGTCTAGGATGGGACTCCTGAGTACCACGGTCAGGAGTACCTACCAAAATAGATTAAGGTTAATAACTAGAATAACACAGTAGTCATGAAGAGATGATACAGCTACAGGCAATCCCGTTACCTGGGCGCTCTTGGGATCTGTAGCCTGCCGTCGAGTAGGGCACATTTCCAGCACACCGTCGAGTGTTGCACCCTCTAAGTCACCTAAGGGTACATTTATCTCCCGGGCGATGTACCCACCAGAATTCAACCCCTGATTTTTCGACCTGGGTAACCTGGATGGTCTGCAGGGCTTGGGGCTGTGGAATCATCTCACTGCATCTTGTTAGTAATTAGGCCTGTGATAACCCTAGTTAGTTAAAGTAGTAAGCCGTAGTATCTGCTTGGCCGTGATTGATTGAATGAGGTATAACCAGTCTAGTCATGTCTTGATCCAGTACAAGATTGCTTCCTGTCTTGATTTCTCACATTATTATCTTGCCGATAAATGGTGGGAAACCAAGTTCTGTTCAGATGAAGGGTTACAACCCCGGTCCTTGTTTGGTTTACGGGTTGTAACCTGGCTATCGGAATAGTTCCATGGTTATCTCGTCGTATATCATCCTGACATATTTTTATAAATTCCAGTGTTAATATTAGATTTATTGTACTAATTGCTGGCTTTTGTTCTTATTTTGTGGCCCCCTTGTGGCACTTGCTCGTTCTGGGGTTGACCCAACTGGTTTTGTGTGGCCAGATTTTGGAGCAGCTCCCGAGGATCTACCAAGTTTCCAGCCCAATGGTGACAACTAGACGGAACCCAGGCCAAGAGTGGGTTTTCCTTTTTGTCTTGCCCACTTTATTGTAAAACTATTCTTTTGAGGCGCTTAGCCGACGAGCACCTGTTAGCTCGATGCACTTTTACTTATTGTCTGCCTACGGGCTGTAAACATGATTAACAAATCCTAGGGTTGATCATGTACGACTAAACTCTTGCTTGTCCTAACATTTTGTAACGACTAGCTTCATGATCAGCTGAATATGTAATATTTGGGACGCCTTATTATTGTATATTTAATGATCATACATCTTGCGACCTTACTTACTTGCTTGTGATTGAGATATTAGGCTTGTTCATGACCATAAGAGACTGTTAGCTTGTAGTAAACCCTCATATATCTAGACAGCCGTGACCGTATATCGAGGTGGTTTTCCATTTCAATATACGTAGCTGACTATGTCTGCCCCCGCTCTCCAGTATTCTGGTTCTGGGGCGTGACATGGTTTAAGTGGTGGCCCATGCGGGTCTTGTAGATCAAGATATGTGGGGGTTTACCAGATAGATGTCTCAATCAGTACTCGTCCTTGATCTCTGTTCGTATCCTCTGAATCCCTGGATTCTTGTCCTGATCCTGTGCTTATATCATTGATCTGTCCTGGTCCTTTCCTTATTGTTCCCTGTGCCGTCTTCTTCAGCGGTACTGTACCTGGTCCTACCGATCAACGAGGTGGAGCACGTCCCGCGGATCAGCAGCAACCCGGAGATCAAGCCCAGCATTCCGGGATAGTCTCCAGAGTTGTGCCTGCTGGTGGAGAGTCACCAGTTCGGCCCGTCCAGCCCGTAGAGCCAGATGATGGTACCTTAGTAGGCCTCATCAGAACATTGATAGCTTCCCAGGATCGTCGAAGCGACGCCCTGTACCAGACAGTTCAAGATGCTCTGACTAGAGGCGGTCATCCAGGGAACCAGGCAGCAAACAGCTTCAAGCGATTGAACCCTCCTTTCTTCGACGGCAGCGAGGATGCGATTGCCGCGGATGCATGGCTTCAGGATACCGAGGTGATTCTGGAAGCAGCTAGGACACCTGAGAAAGAGAAGGTGGCGGTGGTATGCCTGCAATTGTTGGACTTGGCTCGCAGTTGGTGGGCGGCACAAGCCATGGGATTAGTGGCACCCATTGCTTGGGCAGTATTTAGAGAGAGATTCCAGACGAAGTACTTTGATGCTGTGACTCGGTACGACCTGCAGACCAGATTTACCAACTTGAAGCAAGGAGGCAGAACAGTCGACAGTTATGCATCGGAGTTTTCTAGACTCAGTAGGTTTGCCCCCACCTTGGTGGCGACCGAGTTTGATAGGGCCCAGCGGTTCCAACATGGGCTGTATTTGGAGATCTTGTTGGCAGTAGAACAGTTCGAGCACCAGACGTTCGATGCAGTCTTGAGAGCAGCTAGGAGGCATGAGTATACCTCCCAGAGGATCGTGGATAGGACCGGAGGTAGGAAGCGGTCCCACAGTCAGATGCACCAATCATCAGCTCCAGTCCCGGCAGCTAGGGGATTGACCATTGGAACTCCGAGGCGGGCGACCTCAGTAACGTCGGTTCAGCATTCGATCCCGACGTACCCGCAGCAGCAGAAGCAGAAGCAGACTTCCGCGATAGGATGTTCTCATTGCGGGAAGCCAGGGCATGTGGTGGCAGACTGTCGCAGGGCGCAGGGATTGTGCCTGGTTTGTGGAGCAGCAGATCATAGGATAGGGGCTTGCCCGAATAGGGGTGGTTCATCAGCATCCAACCCTTCTAGCTCTTCGGTGAGAGGACCGGCCCCAGCACCAGTTCAGCAGCAGCAGTATCAGTCTTCGAGGCCCTTGTCGCCTCAGTCTCAGGCATTCCAGCAACAACACCCCCAGCAGTATGCATAAGCCCAGGCTCAGATCCAGAATAGGCAGAGAGGTTTCCAGCAGAGGGGACCAGCAGCCAGAGGACAAGGTCAGGCCATGATGATGGCTATGGAAGAAGAAGTTGCACCAGGTGAGGTTATGGCATGTACTATTCTCGTCAACTCTTCTCCAGTGTCTGTATTATTTGATTCTGGTGCATCGCATTCATTCATGTCTGTACGATTCGCGACACGAATAGGATTAGAGCCCGAGTCATTTTCAGTGAGGCTCAATATACTTTCTTGTAATGGTCTTGTGGGAGTAGATCGAGTATTTTCCTCGTGTTGGGTCGTAGTTAGCGGTAGGGAGTTCCCCGCTAGATTCAGAGTTTCCTATGGCAGACTATGATGTAGTCCTAGGCATGGATTGGTTGAGGAACCAGTATGCTAGGATAGACTGCCATATTGGCAGAGTTGTCTTTAGTATCCCCGGCGAGCCAGAGTTTTTGTTTTCCAGTGGCACAGTGGAGCCATCTTCTCTAGCATTGCGGATGGCAGTAGCAGCAGTGCAGTTACCCTGGATAGTTAAAGAGTTTCCAGATGTATTTCCAGAGGAGCTTCCAGGGATACCGCCGGAGCGGAAGATTGAGTTCACTATAGACTTGATTCCCGGGACAGTACCAGTATCAGAGTGAGTCTACAGGATGGCGCCTTCAGAGTTTGAAATTTTATACAAGATGATTGAAGAACTGAGGACCAAGGGATTCATCCGTGCAAGTGGATCGCCTTAGAGAGCCCCGATGCTTCTTGTGAAAAAGAAGGATGGTACGTCCAGGCTATGTGTTGATTATCGTACCTTGAATTCGGTGACAATCAAGAATAGATACCCTCTTCCGAGGATAGATGACTTGTTTGATCAACTCAGAGGGACTTCAGTGTTCTCGAAGATCGACTTGCGGTCGGGATACCACCAGATCAGAGTCAGAGAGCAGGACATCCCAAAGACAGTATTCAGATCAAGGTATAGACATTGGGAGTTCCTTGTTATGTCCTTTGGAGCGACCAATACGCCGGCCGTATTCATGGACCTCATGAATCGTATTTTCATGCCTTACTTGGATCAATTTGTGATCGTATTCCTAGATGACATCCTGGTCTACAGCAATAGTGAAGTAGAGCATGAGCAGCATCTCAGAGTCATCCGCCAGACGCTTAGGGAGCATCAGTTGTACGCCAAGTTCAGTAAATGCGAGTTCTGGCTCGATCGCATTTCGTACTTGGGTCACATCATTACCCGAGGAGGAGTGGAAGTGGATCCCCAGAAGATTGTGGCTATCGAGTCATGGCCGGTACCCAGCTCAGTGGCAGAGGTTCGCAGCTTCCTTGGATTGGCCGGCTACTACCGGCGGTTCGTTTCAGATTTCACAAGGATTTCAGCACCGATGACCCAGTTGACCCGCAAGGATGTGCCGTTTGTTTGGACAGCAGAGTGTCAGGAATCATTTGAGAAGTTGAAGCAAGGTTTGATAACGGCTCCCATTCTCACCCTTCCAGATGGGACCGGAGGATTCACGGTTTATTGCGACGCTTCAGGCAGAGGATTGGGATGTGTCTTGATGCAGCATGGGAAGGTAATATCTTATGCATTACGTCAACTACGTGATCATGAGAAGAATTACCCGACCCACGACTTGGAATTGGCGGCGGTTGTATTTGCTTTGAAGTTGTGGAGACACTACTTGTACGGAGATAGAGTGGAGATCTTTACTGATCATAAGAGCCTGAAGTATGTTTTCACCCAGAAGGAGCTTAATATGCGGCAGAGAAGATGGCTCGAGCTACTGGTGGACTATGATATGGATTTGCAGTATCATCCCGGAAAGGCCAATGTTGTAGCAGATGCATTGAGCAGGAGAGCCAGAGTTTATTTCCTGACGGCACAACCAGAATTATTGGCAGATCTTCAGAAGATGGGAATTGAAGTAGTTTTTCCAACCAGCATGGCATTGATGGCTAGCCTACAGGTTCAGTCCAGCATAGTTGAGAGAATCCGGGTGGCGCAGTCGACAGATTCCAAGATCCAGCGACTCAGAGCAGAATGTGAAGCAGAAAGAAGGCCAGAGTTACGTATCCATGAAGACGGTACACTTCAGCACGGCACTCGTCTTTGTGTACCCAGTGGAGATATCAGACAGGAAGTCATGGCAGAAGCCCACAGTTCAAAATATTCTATTCATCCGGGTGGTACGAAGATGTACCGTGATATTCGGCAGCATTTCTGGTAGAATGGCATGAAGAGGGAGATAGCCCAGTTTGTCTCTCGGTGTTTGGTTTGCCAACAGGTTAAAGATGAACATCAGAGGCCCGCTGGACTTCTTCAACCCTTACCGATCCCAGAATGAAAATGGGAGCATATAACCATGGATTTCGTGACCGAATTGCCCAGATCTCCAGCCGGCAGAGATGCTATTTGGGTAATTGTGGACAGGCTTACCAAGGTGGCACACTTTCTACCATTCAGAGTTGGACAGTCGACGGCACAGCTAGCAGAGATGTATCTCAGGCAGATCGTCAGGCTTCACGGTGTGCCAGTTAGCATCACCACGGACAGGGATTCAAGATTCATATCACACTTTTGGCGCAGCTTGCAGAAGAGTTTGGGGACTCGCCTTCAGTTCAGCTCAGCTTATCACCCGCAGACGGATGGTCAGTCAGAGCGCACAATCCAGACTCTTGAAGATATGTTGAGATCTTGTACCCTTGACTTCGGTGGTTCATGGGAGAATCATCTGCACCTGGTAGAATTCTCGTATAACAACGATTATCAGGCCAGTATCCGGATGGCACCCTTCGAGGCTCTTTATGGCAGAAAGTGCAGATCCCCGCTAGCATGGGACGATGCCGGGGAGAGGCAGATGCTCAGACCCGAATTGATTTCCCAGACGGTTGAAGTGGTCAGGAAGGTCAGAGATCACCTCCGAGTTGCCCAGGACCGCCAGCGCCATTGGGCCGATGCTCATCGGCGTCCCTTAGAATTTGCTGTCGGCGACCATGTATTCCTTAGGATCTCGCCTAATCGCGGCGTCATTCGCTTTGGCGTGCAGGGAAAGCTTAGTCCTAGGTATATAGGGCCGTTCGATATTCTAGAGCGAGTAGGAGATTTATCCTATCGTCTCGCTCTTCCGCCGTCGCTAAGTGAGGTACATGATGTATTCCATGTGTCCCAATTATGACGGTATATTCCGGACCCGAGCCATATCCTAGACTATTCGAAATTGGTTGTTGGTACCAACCTTTCGTATGAGGAGAGGCCCGTGTCTATTTTGGACTGGAGGGAAAAGATACTCAAGAACAAGACTATTAAATTAGTCCGTGTTGCTTGGGGTCATCACTCTCTAGGTGAGTCAACGTGGAAGCGTGAAGACGACATCCGATCGCGATATCCCTACCTGTTTGACTCGTGAGGTATAATTTCTTTCTTATGCCTTACGTTTTCCCTTCCTTGCTTGCATTGTATGATTGTATGATTGAACTGCTTAGTGTAGCTTGCCTGTGCTTAGTGTAACTTGTCGTGACAATCTCTAGCTCCTTGATTAAATTTCGAGGACGGAATTCTTTTAAGGTGGGTAGAGTTGTCACCCTCATTTCCCGTATTTCCCGTATTTCGTATTTATACTCGTATTTGGATTTTGGCATGTATTTTTATTTTTCTCAACTTGTGGAATTTTGGTATTTCTCGTATTTTGGGTTTTGACATGGCTCGGTTTTAATCGGCTTGGGTTGGTTTGGTTCGGTTTAATGTGTATTGGAACACCTTAGCCTATGCTCCACCCTCAACACATCATATCCCACCCTCTTTAAAACTCCACCAACTTCTTCTCTCTCCTCATAAACCTCCATTAATATTTCTTCTTCTTCTTCTTCCTCCACACAACTCTCCCAACCCATAGGCAAGTGCACCTTGCCACCACATGAGAACCCTATTTTATTTGTCCATTTGCTAGATTAGGACATGGTGATCAACATTATAACTTGGCATTTTGTGATTTGGAGTCTCCATTGTTCTAGATTTAAGTTTTCTCTAATTTCGGATTTGTATGGTTTTGATCTATTTAAGTTGGATTTTTATGGGTTTTGATGTTTCTATGTGGAAGAGAATTCAATTTCACCCAAGTTAGAACTTCGAAAATCTAGATTTGGAGTTCGGATGGCCAAGTTGTGATGTTTTGAAGCTTTGGGTTCAACCATGGAGTTCTTGCTGTTTGGAGAAGACAGTGAGCAGTGTGCAGAGCTTCTTAGCTTACGCCACTGAGCTGCACGCGCTCTTTAGCGTAGCGTACGCAGACTTGAGCACGCTTCCTGTTGGAAGCGTGTCTCTTGCGTACGCAGACTTGAGTACGCTTCCTGTTGGAAGCGTGTCTCTTACGTACGCAGACTTGGGTACGCTTCCTGTTGGAAGCGTGCCTTGGTACGCAGACTTGAGCGTGCCTTGGTACGCAGACTTGAGCGTGCCTTGGTACGCAGACTTGAGCGTGCCCTGGTACGCAGGCTTGAGCGTACATATGACCTGAGCGTACGTTTTCCCCTGCATGCGTGCTTTTGTGCGTACGCTGCTCTCCTGCGTGCGTGCTTTTGTGCGTACGCTGCTTCCCCCTGACCCCCTTGCTTATCCCATTGGCTCTTGGAGTATTGGTTTATTTCTCGACTTGGTTTCTCTTTTGTGGATTGGGTTTTCCTGAGATCTGTTCAACACAGCACGACTATCTCGACCCGACACGGCCTAACACGATTTGCAAGTAATTGTTTATGACTAGTACGGTTTTTGGGGTTTTCTGTGAATTATGATCCTAGTATTTCCTAATCTCCTTGCTAGTGACCCAGTAGGGTACACACCTAACTTGTGACTTGTAATTAATCCTTGTGACTTGATAACTTGATAGTGGTCCGTGGCGGCGCACTCCTGACTTGTAACATGACTGGATAACTTAATGCTGTTGCGACGGCTAACTTAACTTGACCTGCCTTGACACCGTGGGTGGTTCTTTCTTGCTTGCTTGTTAAATCCACTTGTCCTGTCTTGCATCATGTCTAGGATGGGACTCCTGAGTACCACGGTCAGGAGTACCTACCAAAATGGATTAAGGTTAATAACTAGAATAATACAGTAGTCATGAAGAGATGACACAGCTACATGTAATCCCGTTACCTGGGCGCTCTTGGGATCTGTAGCCTGCCGTCGAGTAGGGCACATTTCCAGCACACCGTCGAGTGTTGCACCCTCTAAGTCACCTAAGGGTACATTTGTCTCCCGGGCGATGTACCCACCAGAATTCAACCCCTGATTTTTCGACCTGGGTAACCTGGATGGTCTGCAGGGCTTGGGGCTGTGGAATCATCTCACTGCATCTTGTTAGTAATTAGGCCTGTGATAACCCTAGTTAGTTAAAGTAGTAAGCCGTAGTATCTGCTTGGCCGTGATTGATTGAATGAGGTATAACCAGTCTAGTCATGTCTTGATCCAGTACAAGATTGCTTTCAGTCTTGATTTCTCACATTATTATCTTGCCGATAAATGGTAGGAAACCAAGTTCTGTTCACATGAAGGGTTATAACCCCGGTCCTTGTTTGGTTTACGGGTTGTAACCTGGCTATCGGAATAGTTCCATGGTTATCTCGTCGTATATCATCCTGACATGTTTTCATAAATTCTAGTGTTAATATTAGATTTCTTGTGCTAATTGCTGGCTTTTGTTCTTATTGCGTGGCCCCCTTGTGGCACTTGCTCTTTCTGGGGTTGATCCAGCTGGTTTTGTGTGGCCAGATTTCGGAGCAGCTCCCGAGGATCTACCAAGCTTCCAGCCCAATGGTGACAACTAGACGGAACCCGGGCCAAGAGTGGGTTTTCCTTTTTGTCTTGTCCACTTTATTGTAAAACTATTCTTTTGAGGCGCTTAGCCGACGAGCACCTGTTAGCTCGATGCACTTTTACTTACTGTCTGCCTACGGGCTGTAAACATGATTAACAAATCCTAGGGTTGATCATGTATGACTAAACTCTTGCTAGTCCTAACATTTTGTAACGACTAGCTTCATGATCAACTGAATATGTAATATTTGGGACGCCTTATTATTATATATTTGATGATCATACATCTTGTGACCTTACTTACTTGCTTGTGATTGAGACATTAGGCTTGTTCATGACCATAAGAGACTGTTGGCTTGTAGTAAACCCTCATATATCTAGACAGCCGTGACCGTATATCGAGGTGGTTTTCCATTTCAATATACGTAGCTGGCTATGTCTGCCCCCGCTCTCCAGTATTCTGGTTCTGGGGCGTAACATGACTTAAGCCCAAGACCAATCCTAGCCCACCTATGGCAGCCAACCTAGGGTTTTCTACCCCTATTTAATGCCTCCTTCATTTATGGTTAGCCTCCCTTGGAAAAAGATCTCAAGTTTAGAAAGAGGTAAATCCCCAACTTTAGAAATTTCTAATTAATTCATTTTAGCTCCTTTTTAGTCCTAGTCTTTTGCAATAGGATCTAATTTATGTTTATATACTGATTTTGGAGGAGCACCTCAGTTTGCATGCCATTTGGAGGATTGGAGTTGCCATTTGGAATCCCCTCTTTGGAGCTTGTTCTTGAGTTTTGATACTCAATAGGTAAACCACCTAAACCCTTGTTTCTTCCTGATTTCTTTACATAATAGGTTAGGTTTAGGGGTTACCTAACTGCCCACAAAATTTGGGCACAATTCGTGTCCATTTCGTGTCCGTATCGGACACGTATCGTATTGATATACTAGGTGTTTATAGAAATGCCACATAGGAATTAATTTTCATATTTTTGAAATGTAATTACATGGATTTGTAGATCTTGATGTGAGTATTAATTTTTGTGAAGGTGTCCTGGAGTTTTGTGTCCGTTTGTGTCATGATTTTTGACCTGGACACGCAGCACGAGCCCTAGGCTGTGTCCTGCCTATCGGGGGCTAGAACTCGAGACACAGGACACGTCGAGATCCAAATTTTTGGGGGAAGCAAGGGGCAATGACTTTCACCATGCTCCCAAAATTTGGGAGCATCTCGTGGAGTGTACGTGGCACAATCGCACTCGCACTGGCCGCGCACTGTCGCGCACAGGCGGCCGTGCGCGTGCACAGGCACGGCTGACACGTGAGTGGTGTCGTGTCTATGTGTCACGTGGACTCGATTCAGGGTGACACATTCCTAGACCTATCCTAGGCGCACCTTTGGACACGAGCACGTGTCGTGTCGTATCGTGTGTCACGTGTTACACGCGTGTGCACGCGTGCACGACGATTGTTGTGCACTGATTGGGTCTGTGTTTGTGCAGTTGTTTGGGACACGATTCGTGTCCAATTTTTGGACACGAGGACACTCTCATATACCCTCACATGTTTGATATCAATTACCAACTCACCAATTGTGATTTTGTTGATTTATTTGGGTTCGAATTCATGAATTTTCCAATAGGTCTGACACACACTGACACCACTTCACTGAATTGATTTTTCTGATTTTTAATTTGCTTTTTAACTATTTTATATGATGTTAAATGTTAGTTTAGACTCACCTACATGTGTATTAAGTAATGATCATGTTAGATTATGATTTTGTTGATTATTGATTTCGAATTCATTGAGAATTTCCATATGTACTGATACTTCACTGATACCATTGGCTGAAATACTTTTTCCTGAAATTGATTTACATTTCTCTGTTTTTATGATGATCGAATGATAAGTCGGACTCACCTACATAATTGATGAATGATGGATAGGCTAACTTCGATTTGTGTTGAGCATTGGGTTGTTGGATTCGGTTTTGAGTTGATTCACTGATTCATTCTAGTTAACTGTCATTTATGGTTTGGGGTTTTTGCTCAAATTGATTCCTGATGTTTATTCTTCTTTCTTAAACTGTATAGATGCTGTCAGATATTAGTTTAGATTACTTACATGTGTTAGGGTTGAGTACATGCTAAACTCGATTGGTGTAGATGCATGTGGGGTTGTAGTATGAGATTGGTTATTCTTGGCACTGTCATTGGTAATTTAATTCACTAATTTTTCCTGAGAAACCTGATAAAAACTGAACTGAACACTATGTTACCACATGAATACAGAGATTGTAACATGACAATGGGTTTTCTTTGACTGGGTTCATGTTTTAAATCATTGATTAGTTCACGAATTATCCTGTTAATTACATACACACATGGGCTGCTAAATTCTGAGAACACATGACACTACACAGGAACATGCCACCTAATGTTCTACACACACACATATATGATTCCAATCACTGTCACATTCCTACACACACATCTACACAGTTATTGGCACACACAATGTGACACTGGAAATTTCTGAGAATGCACATACATTGCACTTCTATCCTCACTTTACACATACTAGACTGAAATTACACTCATTCACTGTTTCCTAAAAATCTGAGAACTGAGTTCATCACATTGACACCCTAAACCTGAGATTGTTCCCTTGACACTCACTTGACACATCACTAATTCCCTCACAAGTAAACACACTCACAATTTCCCCCTCTTTACACATGTTCACACAATACTTCATCCCTTGTTTTCCTCTTTCATACACTTTATATATATGTAGTACATGTGTTGGTATTCACTCATTTTTCCCTTTTCATATATGTATGCCACACACATTGACACTCTTTCACCCTCTCTATCTCTCTATATATAATTATATTATCTATGTAATATATATATATATATATATATATATATATATATATATATATATATATATATATATATATATATATATATGTAAGATAATTATATTAAATTAGTGTATATGTAATGTGTGGGAATGTGTGATATAGACTATGTATATGGCACATACCCTATGTGTGTGGCAAATGAACATGTGAATTGGTGTAGATAGACTAGTATGACTTTGTGATGTTGTGTGTTTGCTAGAATAGGTTGGTCAGGCTTAGTGAGACTTGTTTGGTTTAGACTTGACCTAGTTTGACTAGTGTAGTTGACCATGGTTGACCAAGAGTTGACTTTGGCTCAGATTGACCTAGAATCATGTAGAATGCATCGCAATGTTCAATTACTTTATTTTAGACATGTTGTAACTTGTGTTGCTCTGATTAGGAGACAGACACCTCTCTTCAGGCAGTACACCCTCTTTGGACATTCAGTTATCAGGCGAGTACATTCTCTGACCGTTTCATACTTGCCAGGATTTATATTCTTGCTCTAGATTACTTTACTTGATGCTGACACGTTGGTAGCACGGATTGGTACTATATGGATCTTTTTATGCGATGTTATCCCCCTCGGGAGCATCGGATACTGCATGTTTTCTGCGTTTCACGAATCATCACGTATCTCTATGCTTCTACTGATTCACGAATCGCTTGTGACACATGTACTCTCATGTTCACAGAGCCATTATGAATTACCTTCACGTATCACTCATTTTATGAGCCATGTAAAGTTTTACGAATCTTAACATAACTTGAACAGATCCATGTGTATTGATTAGGGATGAGGGAGTAGAAATAGGCATGTGAATATTATCCAAGTAGCTGTAGTCATGAATCACTCTCTTAGCCGTAGTCATGAATCTCCTATGCCATTCACATGTTTATATTTTACTTTGACTCACTAGTCACTGCTAGTTCTCTATTTATAGTAGATATTTCCTTACAGTTATCTCATTTACTTCATATATTCTCTTTTAGCGTTTCATGTATCTTACTCTATTGCATGCTTTATTTTTCCTAACTTCATATGAACTGCGTGATATGTATTGTGATCGCTCCTGTCCTTACTGGACCTGTTGAAAATATTACAGAGGATGAGGAGGAGGCCCTATGTACCACCTATTACGGAGCAGGCTTAGACGACACCTGTGACCTGGTTCCTCTGGAGGACCCAGCTGCAGTACAGGATGCTACTCCCATAGTCTAGGCTAGATAGCTAGGCTTTAGTTTTTCTTTCAGCATTGTTATTTCACTTTCAGTTGTTCTTCTGAGATGCTGTATATATTTAGAGACTTGTATTGAGCTGGATGTTCTTGAGTTGTTATCTTAGACACTTAGACTCTCTCTCTTATTTGTATTACATTGTGGTTTTGATCTCTCTATCTACCTTTACTATTCCGTATCTGCCTTAGATGTGATTGAGACTGTTCTGTTATGTCACCTCCATTCGGAGTGTATATACTGTTCAGGTACCTTATATTGTTAGAAGTTGTGACCTAGGACAGCGTTCTACCGCCGACACTGCGGTGTAGGCTGGGCATCGTTACGTTTTTGTACCCTTCCAGTGGGTGCGGGTCGTGACACATTTTTAGTGGTGGCCCATGCAAGTCGAGTTTATGTAGTGGTATTCGAACTAGAGTATCACTACAGCCTGCAGTAGGATTAGGATATTTTTGGAGGTACTCAATCACATTAGGAAAAACTCTTCTTCAGATTTGTAGGTCCTAAAAAAATCAAGTTGCATCAATCAACAATGTCAAAGAATCAATATATACATTATTTTGATGAATTGCGCAGGCAACAGATTGCGCACACTGGTTTGCGCACACTTCCAATTGCGCAGGCTGACGTGGCAGAAGTCATCATTACCTGAATCAAATCAAATCTTTCTGACAAACTGACAGCACGGATAACGAGGAGATTGTTCGTTTTTGGCGCCGCACAGTGCTCGAAGGCGGCTGACAGCTGGCTGCGCAATCCATTCTTGCGCAAACTGAGTCTGCGCAAACCATTCCTGCGCATTCTGAGTCTGCGCAAACCAAGGCTGCGCAGTTTAGTCTGCGCATTCTATCAACATAACTGATAAAGTATACGTGGCATTCATGCCATCAATTGCTCATTATGTGGCAACTGTTTATGCACGATCATGTGCATTTCAATCAAATGATGCCATGTGTCCATGATAGTTGGCCCACGATCCAGCAACTGCTTGCGCAATCCAATGCTGCACAAACCAATTGCTGCACAAATCATCCTGCGCAGTCCAGAATAACTGAAAGTTAGTTATTTTCAGAACTCTATAAATAGAGTTTCAAGTCTTCATTCAGGGGAATAAAGATCAGAGATAAAATATTCAGAGATCAAAGAGTCCAGGAGTTCTTGCTCAAGTGCTGCTGCATTCTTCCGAGGCTTTTGCCTTCAACTTTCGAGGCTTTTGCCTTCAACTTCCGAGGCTTTTGCCTTCAATTTCCAGAGTTATTTTCAACTTCAAAGGCTCCGTCTTCAAAGTCCACATCGTCCAAGGGATAAAGCAATCGTCATCTAGATTGGATTCCTATAGTTGTAATTTTTCCAGAATTCTTGTAATCTTTATTACACAGTTTGTATCAATAAAGTTCTTCAACTTTTGTTTTTGCAAACAAAATGGCGACTCTGCTGGAGACAACTTTCTCCTCCGACGAGGAAGTAGCAACTCAATGTGACGTAGCGTCTATCGGGAAGACGCAGAAGACGCTGGTTGTTAAGGTCAACCAGACAGCCTACGAGGCGATGCTCAATTCCAAGACCACTCCCCGTACTGCAGCCACTTCTGCCAAGAGCAAAGTGCGCTCAGTATGGATCTCCAAGACTGCTGCACAATCTGGCATTTTTGCCACCAAAGATGCTGTACACTCTGTTGCACAATCTGCTAGTCAGAATGCTGCACAATCTGCTGTGCCAACTGCTGCACAGTCTATCTCAACAACTGCTGCATAATCTGTTGCAGTCAATGCTGCACAATCTGTTGTAACTATTGCACAGGCTACTTCATATGCTGCCTTGTCAAAACACAAGACTCCTATGACTCTGGCGCAATTGGCAGTGGCTTTTTCTGCGCAAACTAATACTCCAGCCAGCAAAGTACATTCTAAGCACCCTAAAGCAAGGACTCCTGATGCGCAAACCATAGCTTCTGTGGTTAGAACTAATGCACTTTCTGCCAAAGCTTCTAATGCAAAAGTGGCCCATGCGCAAACCAAGCATGCGCAATCCAAGAGTAACAACCCTTTGGCTAAACTTTCCTCTTCTAACAAAAGGGAAACTTCTGTTCCTCCCCTTAAACACTCTGCTGTTCCTGCACAATCTACTGGGGGTAGTCCTTTGGCTATTCCTCTTCCTCCTCAAAATAAAGAAAAAGGCCCGTTGGTCTTTTCTCAGACTTCCTTGTCTCATGACTTGGAAGACAACAGAGAAAAACGCTTTTTAGCCAACCCTTCTTCTCAAAATAAAGGAAAAGGCCCTTTAGTCTTTTCTCAGTCTTCCTCGGTCTTTACTGAAGAAGATCAAATTGAACGTGTTTCGGCACCTATCAATACAAGAACTCCTACAAACAAGGATTCTTCTTTCCTTCATGACAAAGGAACTTGTACTGATCAAAGAGGTATTCTGCCTACCCCAGTAGCAGAATTCCAAGACCTTCCGACATTCAAAATATCTCGTTCCAAACAGGGAAAACTGTTGGTATCACAAACAGAAACCCCTGGGGGTGAATTTGCAGATCTAAGAACATATCTTAACAGGCCAACTTCGGCAAAACGTAAACAACCTATGCCGAAGGTCAAGCCTCAAAGACAAACCTCCAGGAACAAAAATTCTGATACCTATGCCAATGAGGTGAGCACTTCCTTGTACACACATGGGACAAAATATTTGAAGAATCGGAACCATGTTCCGAATGTTGTTAAAGAACATATTCTTCGAACCTTTCCTCGTCCTGGCATGGTTTCTGATCTCCGAGAACATCTCAAGAAAAAATGAGATAGTGCTTCAACTCCTTTAGTTCAATCATCTGATCATCATTGCAATCATAAAGTCATCATCCAATGTTGTTGTCAAACAACAAAACGATCTGTCTTCGATCGTTTGACTTTTGCTAAAACTGAACCAATGTCAGAGGATGAAGATGAAGTCCTATATGCTTCTGTTAACATGACTTCTCGAGACACTGGGGGTAGAAGATGCTCTAAGCACGGCAAACCTCGTAAACCAAGTCAACAGTATCTGGATCTACTTCAAGAATCTTCTGAGGGAGTATTCCAACATACCCGTTCCCGAAGCCGAGATACAATCGGTCAAAGGAATCTTCCTCAAGATCCTTCTGGTCATTTCCCTCTTTCTCAGTCAAGAGATGACTCTTTCTCCGACTATGATGTATACAGCGAAAGTTCTAAACAGACAGTGTCTTCCACTGTACCAAGAGAAGTGACATCTTATGTTGTCACTGATGATCAAGATGCTTCAACGTCTGCAAATCAAGAACAGCGAATCGCTGCACTTGAAGACAAGCTAAAGACCATGGCTGAAATGGTCGCTAGCATGCATTCTATCATTGTGGCCCAACATGCCACACCACCAACTATACCTACCGCAAGTCCGAAGATCATAGCATCTTCAGTACCTGTCAATGCTGGGTTGGAAGTAATGCCTTCTCAAATGCCTCCTGTACAAGTGCAAGTTCAAACTACACCTAGTCAGTCCGCTGGGGGTAGTGCTTACAATGCTGTTCCTCCTCCTACTACTCTGACTCCGCCGGCTCCTTCTTCATCATCTGAAGACACCAATGAAGCTGTTAAACTCTTGCGAACTCAGTTCGAAGCCTTCAAAGAGAAAGATAATTTGCAAAGGTTGGGAATCAAGCAGCCATACCCAGTTGAATGGAAGGAAGTTCCATTTTCTTCCAAATACAAGATTTCAACAATCTCTCTTTTCGACGGCAGTACCTCACCAAGCTAGTTCATCAATCACTTCGAGGTAATGACTGTTCAACTCCAACCAAATGACGCCCTTCTTACCAGGGTGTTCGTCGGTTGTTTAGCCGGCGTAGCATACGACTGGTACAGAAGTCTACCCGATGGTTGTATTACTTCTTTTTCAGGACTTAAGCAGATCTTTCTGGAAAGATTCTATGAGGGATTCAATGACATGACTATGTCTGTCCTCAATAAAATCAAACAGAAACATAATGAAACTGCTGAGAGTTTCATCGAACGTTTCCGTCGAGAAGCCTTGAAAATGCCTCCGGGGACTCCTGCTGCTGTTACCATAGACACTTGCAAGGCAAATCTCTTGCCTATTATCAGTATGTGGACAGGCTCAACTCAGTTCCAAGACTGGCCATCCTTTATTGTCAACGCCAAAGCAGCTGAAGTGAGTGCTGAGAAATTCAAACAGCTGGGGGTACAGATGTCTAACCCTGATCGGGATGAACATCAATCATCAGGTGGCGGTAATCGTTAGAACAACCGCAAGAACAAGGAAACTCTAAACATTAACCTGAAAAGCAAAGAATCCTTGGCTGTCAATGTAGCTCCGCCTACATCTACTTCTACTCCTGCTGCACCTCAACCGAGGGAACCTCGCCCTAAGGTAGAGTATTCGTTTGATGAAAATGACACAGCAAGCATCTTTGAGTGTTTACTCAAAAGCAATAAGATCTAGCTTCCAGACCCAAAGAAGCCTAATAAAGTTGGTAAGACCGATCATCCTAAGTATTGTGTCTACCACCGATTCATTAGACATCCTACTCGAGCATGTTATGTGCTCAAGGGTAAGATTCAAGAGCTTGTCAATGATGGAGTTGTTACTCTGCAACAAGATGAGAAGACTCTTACTGCCAATATGGTTTCAGTCCAGTTCGGTGACTTTCCCCCGCAGATGATACAGCATGGTGTCATTCCTATTCCGAAGGCTACTCTCGAGATTAAAAATCTTCCTTATCCACCAAACGAAGATCTCGTTCCTTTGTCTCTTGACAATGGCGAGGTTATGTGGATCCATCCCGATCTTACTTCAGAGTTCGAGGATTCTTCTTCCAAGAAGAAAGGTCGCTCTAAAGGCAAGATAAAGATTTGCAACATGGTGTCTTTTGACCCCATAGTTGATGAAGAAATTTTGTTGGGCACCAGATCAGGAAAAACTTATCTGAAAGATTACTCTGAATCTCAAGAGAATCCTGCCTCTTCTTCTGAACCTGTCCCAGCACAACCTATTGCTATTGAAGAAATTCCTTCTACGTCTTCACCAGTTGTGGTTCCTATTCCTCCCAAACCAGTGGCTGCTGATAAAGGCAAACAAGTCCGCTTTGATAAACCCTTGAAGAAATCATCCCCAACAGGGCTTGAGAAGCCTTACAACTTTGATATATTGGCTCAACTAGCTAATACCCCAGCAAGGCTATCTATCTTTGAGCTCTTGCGTCTTTCCAGAGAGATGCGAGAAACTTTAAGTGAAGCTCTTATGCAAGCTGAGACTTGTTTAGCCTTTCTCAAGAAGCCAGAAGCAGAACCAGTCTCTTATCTACATTGTCATAGTGTTATGGAGTTGATTCCGAACATTACTTTTACACAAGATGATATGTTGATGGAGGATAATAGGCATGATCGTCCTCTCTACTATACAGGATATGTTGATTCAATGAAAGTCGATCGTATCCTGATAGATCCGGGATCTGCTCTCAGCATCATGCCGAAAACAATGCTCGATGCTCTGAAAATTCCTGTACATAGTCTCTCCACCACAATCACCACCATCCTTGGATTCAATCAGGGAAGGAGTGAACCTTTGGGCAAGATTCGTTTAAAACTCCAAATAGGCAATCTTCGCACAAAAGTTACCTTCTATATCATTGACAATCATGGTTGTTCTTATAATGCTCTATTAGGGAGACCATTCTAACATGAGCATAATATTGTTCTATCAACCCTTCATCAATGTTTCAAATATGTTGATGATAAGGGAGAGGTCCATAAGGAAGTTGCGGATCTTTATCCCATCAAAGGCGTTGAAGCATACTGCAACGACGTTCGGATGTACAAGGATGAATTCATGAAGATTGTGTTAGCCTTAGAGACTGAAGAAGAACAAGAAGCAATGCCTAAAGACACTCTTATCATACCTGTCAAAAGGCGAGTTTTACATCCTCAGTCTTCTAAACCACTGGCTATTCACTTGCCAATTCAAAAGAAATCAGTTGATGCTGATCAGGATCAAAGGGAGCTCACCTCTTCCGAGCCACTTGTTATCGACCTACGTCGTAACAAGGACAAAAAGGAGCTCACCTCTTCTGAGCCACTTGTTATCGACCTACGTCGTAACAAGGACAAAAAGCAGCTCACTCCTTCTGAGCCACTTGTTGTTGATCTCACTCACAATAAGGAAAAAAGGGAGCTCACCTCCTCTGAGCCACTTGTTATCGACCTCCGTCGTAACAAGCCTCCTCCACGTTCTTCTTCTCCCCCTCTTGTAATTAATCTGACCAAGCCTGTTAAGGCTAAAGGTCCTGTTGTAAATACTGATGTACAAATCAATGAAAAAGCACCTACTTTCCAGTATACTGATGTTATTTATTATACTAAATGCTATTTGGATATGTTGGATAGCTTCCAATCAATTAAATTGGGAGTTGTACAATCTCTTCAGACAGAAGTCTCACTTGAAGATCCAGATGATTCTTACCGTATTCACCCTTCTCTAAAGAAAGGTGAAAGTCCACAACTTTTTAGTAAAGGACCAGAAAAAGAATTCAGTTATACGGATGATAGCAAACCTAACGATACGGGACGTCTTCAATTCCATCGTTATAGTCAACAATCAAAAGACATCATCCGAAAAATGGGCTATGACTTCAAAAGTGGCCTCAATTACGGTAAAGGTAGACGAACTCCTATCCGCACGACTGTTCCAGAAGGAAAGTCGGAAATGTACTACAACAGGACTAAGAAAGGTCTCGGATATACTTCTCCTCCACTGTTATCCCCAGCATTCTCTGACTCAGACAGTGAAGAACGCTCTAATTCATCTGATTCTAGATCTTGGGATTCTGATACTAGCATTGGTGAAGTTCACAGGCTGATCGTATCATCTAACATGGTCTCCGCTGAACTACCAGAAGGCTATGATGAAGACGTTGAAGAAAATCCTGAAACAGATCCTTGGGCTCAACATATGGATAATCAATATGTACTTCGCTTTGAACAATATGAACCTCCTACTGAAGATCAATTAGTTCAAGTTGATATAGGGGAAAGCGAGTTGCCTCGTCCAATCTTCATCAGCAAGAATCTTCCAGAAGCAGACAAACAGGAGTTAATTCTTCTTATTAAAGAATACATCGACGTCTTTGCCTGGAGTTATGAAGACATGCCAGGTTTAGATCCCAATATTGCTACACATAAACTGAACATTTTGCCTAATGCAAAACCAGTTAAGCAGCAACAACGGCGTTTTAAACCAGAAATGATGGACGCAATCGATGATGAAGTCAAGAAGCTCATTGCTTGTGGTTTTATTCGAGAAGAACAACATCCTGACTGGGTGGCCAATGTCGTTCCAGTTCTAAAGAAAATCGACAAAGTTCGAGTCTGCATCGACTTTCGGGATCTTAACGAAGCATGTCCTAAAGATGAGTTTCCTCTACCTATCACGATGTCATGATCGACAACACCTGTGGGTTTGAGCGAATATCCTTTATGGATGGGTTCTTTGGATATAATCAGATCAAGATGAATCCAGAAGATGAAAAGCATACCTCTTTCCGCACTCCTCGTGGTGTCTATTGCTACACGGTGATGCCATTTGGTCTCAAGAACGCTGGTGCAATCTACCAACGAGCTATGAGTACTATCTTTAAAGACCATCTTCGTAAAACTGTGGAACGCTATGTTGACGATATTGCTGTCAAAAGTCGTCTAAAAGAAAATCACATCCAAGATTTGAGAACAATCTTCAATCTCATGCGCCAACATCAACTTAAGATGAATCCCACCAAGTCATTCTTGGGTGTTTCTAGTGGCAAGTTTCTCGGCTTCGTCATTACCTCTAAGGGTATACACGTGGATCCTGAGAAGATCAAAGCCATTCAAGAGATGCGTCCTCCACGCAAACTAAAAGAGCTACGAGGATTTCAAGGCCGACTTGCGTACATCAGGCGATTCATTTTGAACTTGTCTGGACACTGCAGACCATTCACTCAACTAATGAAGAAGGGTGTATCTTTCGTTTAGACTGAAGAGTGTCAACGAGCATTCGATGATATAAAGCGATATCTCATGAACCCACCAGTTTTGGTGCCACCTATCTCTGGCATTCCATTCTTGATGTACGTCCATGCTATGGACCATTCATTGGGTGCTTTACTTGCCCAAAAGAATAAAGAAGGTTATGAACAGGCCATCTATTATCTTAGCCGTACTATGATTGGTGCTGAACACCGTTATAGTCCGGTCGAAAAAGAATGCCTGGCTCTCATGTTTGCTGTGCAAAAGACAAGACATTACATCATTGGCCAAACTATTCATGTCATATCCCGAGTTAATCCTCTTCGGGTACTCATGAAGAAGCCCAGTACACTCAATTCTCGGCTGGCTGCGTGGGCAATCCTGCTAGCTCAATATGACATGGTGTATGTTCCACAAAAATCTGTTAAAGGTTAAGTACTGGCAGACTTTTTAGCAGCTCATCCTGTGCCTGAGACATCTAAGCTCTATGACGAAATTCCAGACGAGACATTGGAAGCCAACATGATCTCTGAAGAATTTCCAACATGGCATTTATTCTTTGATGGCGCATCGAGAATTGGACCTAATGGTGCTATTGTAGCAGGAGTTGGAGTGGTCCTCGTTTCTCCAGACGGATCAACTATTCAAAGAGCCTACTCTCTTGATGAATCTTGCTCCAACAATATAGCGGAGTACAATGCTCTACTCATCGGCCTTCAGTTAGCCAAACAATTGAATGTTGAATATCTCGAAGTCTACGGTGATTCTAAGCTGGTTGTTAATCAGGTTAGAGGAACCTATGAAGTCCGTCATCAAGATCTAGTGCCTTATCATGAAGCAGCAATCAATATAGCTATATCATTCAAAGCTTTCTTCATCGACTATGTTCGGCGAGCTTGCAATACCGAAGCATATGCTTTGGCCAATCTTGCAGCTTTCTTAGCCATCCCTATTAAAAGACAGCAGGTCGTGGTTATCTCCAACCGAGAACTGTTCTGCATCGAAAACAATCGTAATATTGAATTCAGCAACTTTGCTGAAGTCAATGTTACCGATGAAGATTGGAGAACTCCTTTCATTGACTTCGTGGTTCATGACATACTCCCCGAAGATCCTAAGGAGGCTACAAGCGTTCGTCGACGATCTCTCCGATTCTATTACAATCAAACTTCCAAGACCCTCTATCGACGAACTTATGATGGTCTTCTTCTATGCTGTCTCGCTGGTGACGAAGCTAAACAAGTTTTGCGTGAAGCTCACGATGGTGTTTGTGGAGCACATCAACCTGGTCCTAAACTACAGGACCGCATTAGACGCATGGGTTATTATTGGCCTTCTATGGTGTCAGATGCAATTGAATATGCAAGGAAATGTCGTGCTTGTCAAATCTATGCAGACTTTATTCATCAACCATCAGAATTCCTACACCCGACTGCTGCTTCTTGGCCTTTTGAAGCTTGGAGTATGGACATCATAGGTCCTATCAACCCTCCTTCTTCTAGAGGACATCGGTTCATATTAGCGATAACCGACTACTTCTCCAAGTGGGCTTAAGCTATACCTCTAGCTGAAGTCAAGACTAGCAGTGTCATCAATTTCGTTAAACACCACATCATCTATAGATTTGGTGTACCTCGAAGAATCATCCATGACAATGGACCTCAATTCATCAGCCAGAAGTTTACCAGATTCTGCGCTGATCATCAGATTGACAATGTTGCTTCGACAGCATACAATCCTGCTGCTAATGGTTTAGCTGAAGCCTTTAATAAAACCATCATTAAACTCCTCAAGAAGTTTGTATCCACTAACAAACGGAACTGGGGCGAGAAACTTGGCGAATGTCTTTGGGCCTACCGAACTACGGTTCGCAATCCTACGGGCTTTACAGCCTTCTCTTTGGTGTATGGCTGTGAAGCTGTTCTTCCTTTGGAATTGCAAATTCCTTCTTTAAGGATTGCCATTGCTAATGAGCTTACCACAGAGAACAACGATCTTCTTCGACTTCAAGAGTTGGAAGCACTTGATGAGAAGCGATTAATGGCTCAACAACATATTGAGTTATACCAAGCCCGCATCTCGAAGACTTTCAACCGCAAAGTTAAAGTCAGAACGTTTCAGCAAGGAGAACTTGTTCTAGCGGTCAGACGTCCTATGACTATGACCTATATGAGCAGAGGGAAATTCGATGCTAAATGGGAAGGTCCCTATGTTATAAGCAAAGTCTTCTCAAATGGAGCTTATCAGCTCTCAGAACTTGATGGTCGAGTTGCTATGATGCCTATCAATGACAAGTTCCTTAAAAGTATTATGTATAAATGTAAATGCTTGTAAATCATCAAACAGAATCAAGTTCATAAATAAAATTCAAATTTTATTTTATTATATGATAGTACATGATATTAAAGGTCACTATCATCTTTCTTTACATTGGGACGCGGGCCACTGCCGTCCTTCTCGAAAATGTGATCAGCAAAAGAACCGAGAACCTCCTTGCTGGAACCCACGAGGAACTTGCAGGCAGCCATCCTCATGGCTTCTTCTTTTTCAGTCCTTCCCGGTTCGAGCAGGAAGTCCAGAATGTCCCGTGGTGGCTGGGGTGCAGACGGACCCTCGCCTGCTTCTGTCTCTTTCGGCTGAACTGGATTGGCAGGGCGTTCTTCAGTGCCCTTTTCAACCATCGAGGCGATCTTAGCCTTCTTAGATGCTTCTCTGGACGACATTTTTATGTTAAAAGAGCAGAAGTGTTCGTTCCTGTCAGATTTTTGCTATATTTATAGGCAGAAGTTCCTCAACTAACGAAGCAACACATTCATCCGACGGTTCATCCGTTCATTAACTCCTGACGGTTCATCCGTTCATTTATTTACATTCATTCGACGGTTTATCCGTTCATTAACTCCTGACGGTTCATCCGTTCATTTATTACATTCATTCTGATGGTTCACCCGTTCGTTCATTCACCATTAGACGATTCACCCGTTCGTTCACCATCATTTGACGGTTCATCCATTCATTCATCATCACTTAACGATCTACCCGTTCATTCATTGACGATTCATCATCGTTCATTATCCACATCAGCAACTCGTCATTTTCGATTAAGTTGTCAAATCGAAATAATAGTATTCAATATATTCTGCCACGTCCATATTACCTCTGAGCAGATATAATGAATATAATTATTTTCTACAAGAAATATATCATGTCTTGCACCTCTGAATATATTTTCTATCTCTATTATTTATATCTGAATAAGATATGCAATAAATAATAGAGCCACAACAAAATATCTTTTATTTATCCAAATATGAGGCATTACAGAAACGCAGCTACAGCAACAAAACACAAAAATACAAAAAGTTCTAATCAAGAAGGAGGGACAATCAGATTGTCAATTTGCTGCTTCAGTGTCTGCAGCTCTTCTTCGTGAGTTGATGCTACTATCTTTCTCGCTTCCTTCATCCCGCTTTCTTCATCAAAAATGGGCATATCCACTGTCCGGCGGGTGATTTCTGCACCATGGGTTGTCTCATACTCATTCCTCTCTTCAATTAAAGCATTGAATTTTTCAATCACCAGTTGGTGATTAACAGTTTCTTCTTCAAACTCTTGTTGGAGCTGATTTTGCAGAATGAGCCTCTAACAGATTTTGAAGGGTTAACCTTTCCATATCAGCAGCTTGAGCCAGTCGCTCAAATTCAGCATGTATTAAAAAACCTAAAAAGGGTGGCGCAATATGAACTCATCTCTAAAAAGAGATGAGTTTCGAAGATCAAAGGAAGTCGAATCACCCTAAAAAAGGGGGTTTTCGATCGGTTCAACTACCTCTCAGAGCGGGGTGCGCAGATTCGTGTCGAGATGCTCGCCGTGCAACTCTGTCAGATGACTCGGCCGGAGCTTTTCCTTTCACGGCGGCGGTGGCGACAACATTGGATCGTCGTGGTGCCATGATAATCGTCGGAGGAGGAGAACAGTAAGGGTTGGGAGATTTTCTTCTCAAGAGCTCGAAAGATTGCAAAGTAAAGAAATAAAAACGAAGAGATGGGTATTTATAGTTTTCGAAATACAAAACGGATGCCTCGGATTGTGCCTAAAATTGTGGTCTTTTCGCTTTGCGCAGACAGCTCAGCATCATGCGCAAAGTGATTCAACATTTAAAAATTCAAAGTATTTCAAAATTTTGAATAAAATCAACTTTCGAAAACTTTGAAGGGGGTCTTGTAGGTCCTAAAAAAATCAAGTTGCATCAAACAACAATGTCAAAGAATCAATATATACATCATTTTGATGAATTACGCAGGCAACAGCTTGCGCAGCAATCCGATTGCGCACACTGGTTTGCGCACACTTCCAATTGCGCAGGCTGACGTGGCAGAAGTCATCATTACCTGAATCAAATTAAATCTTTCTGACAAACTGACAGCACGGATAACGAGGAGACTGTTCGTTTTTGGCGCCGCACAGTGCTCGAGGGCGGCTGACAGCTGGCTGCACAATCCATTCTTGCGCAAACTGAGTCTGCGCAAACCATTCCTGCACATTCTGAGTCTGCGCAAACCAAGGCTGCGCAGTTTAGTCTGCGCATTCTATCAACATAACTGATAAAGTATACGTAGCATTCATGCCATCAATTGCTCATTATGTGGCAACTGTTTATGCACGATCATGCGCATTTCAATCAAATGATGCCATGTGTCCATGATAGTTGGCCCACGATCCAGCAACTGCTTGCGCAATCCAATGCTGCGCAATCCAATGCTGCGCAATCCAATGCTGCACAAATCATCCTACGTAGTCCAGAATAACTGAAAGTTAGTTATTTTCAGAACTCTATAAATAGAGTTTCAAGTCTTCATTCAGGGGAATAAAGATCAGAGATAAAATATTCAGAGATCAGAGAGTCCAGGTGTTCTTGCTCAAGTGCTGCTGTATTCTTCCGAGGCTTTTGCCTTCAACTTCCGAGGCTTTTGCCTTCAACTTCCGAGGCTTTTGCCTTCAGTTTCCAGAGTTGTTTTCAACTTCAAAGGCTCCGTCTTCAAAGTCCACATCGTCCAAGGGATAAAGCAATCGTCATCTAGATTGGATTCCTATAGTTGTAATTTTCCCAGAATTCTTGTAATCTTTATTATACAGTTTGTATCAATAAAGTTTTTCAACTTTTGTTCTTGCAAACAAGATTCCGTATATCTATATTTTGCTGCTTATTGTCTTCCTTGAATATAACTGTCCTCCCTTGATATTTCGACTCATTCTCAGCAATTGTTTCATTTTGATCTGTGCCGAAAAATCTGATAATTTAGTAATAATTATTTGTTTTCCGACACCAAAAAATATGATACTCCGATTCGAACGCACAAATAGTGTCGATATTTGTAACAAGTAATTTTGTTGGTTGGTTAATTGTAACATGGTGATCGGGACATATAGTCCCTGCAGCCATTCGACTGACGAGGCAGAAATTATGGTACGACATGGTGATCAGGACATAGTCCCGGCAGCCATTCGACTGGCGAGGCAGAAACTATGTAGCCGTAGATAAAGTTGACTGTCCTCCGACCCTCATTCCTCGGTAATTATGATATGACAACCTATCACTATATCTTATATAGTAGTAGATGATGTCTTAGTATTACATTATGTGAGTTCATCTTGATTCTGTTACATTCTACAGATACTAGATACGATAAGAACATATACTACACCATATGTACAGAACATAGATGATTCATACTAATGTATGCTAGAATGAATTTTGGGTTGTGTTCTGAGCCATCCGTTCACACACTTGGCAAAAAATCGAATTTTTTGTACTTTATCTGCTTTCGAAAATGTACTCAAATTACATGATGGTTCCTTTAGTTAGCTTGCTTATGTTACAATTATATTATTTGTGAATATCAATCTTACCAGATGGCACCCATGACCCGAGAAGCGGTATGTCGTTTGAGGGAAACAGTGAATGCTGAGGTGGCTCCTCCTACTGTTAAGGAGGAAGTGGCACCGGTAGCTAGTGAGACCGAAAGTTTTATTCATGCAGCACTTGCAATGGACTACATCTCTCCTGTCGCCGTCGATTCCACTTATTCGAGGTGGTTGCGTGATCGTATCACTGATAGTTTGCGTGAGCTGCATGGTTCTCATTAGCTATTAGTACTTATTTGTATTGGACTATTTGTATTAGGTTGTTTTTGTATTAGACTATTTGTATTGGACTACATATATGAATTAGTACTGTGTCAATCGCTGAATTGTATTGGACTACGACATGGTGATCAGGACATAGTCCCTGCAGCCATTCGACTGACGAGGCAAAAACTATGTAGCCATAGATGAAGTTGACTGTCCTCCGACCCTCATCCCTCGGCAATGATGATACGACAACCTATCACTATATCTTATATAGTAGTAGATGATATTTTAGTATTACATTATGTGAGTTCTGTCACGACCCGTTACCCAAATTGTTGGGCCGGGCCGAGCCATGTCCAGCCTACGCTTAAGATAAAGCGCAGTAAGCTGTTCTAGAGACAACAGGATAAAACTAAAATGTGCTAACAGTTCTATAAGTAAAGAAGAATTATAAATGCTCCAAACACAAAAGTCATCTCATATATAGAAATAAGTCCAAAGTACAAGTCTGAAATGTAAAACTGGATACATGTCCAGTTACAAAATACGTAGTCTAATACATGACTACACTAAGTATCCCAAGTGACTACGCAAACTAGGCGAGTCTCCCCGCAGGAACAT
>JANAVB010034416.1:2931466-2946466 GCA_029216955.1 Iris pallida
TGCTCTGCTTTTCACGCCGCTTGCGTTGGTTTTGGCTTTGTTTTCTGAATGCGTTTTCGTGAATGTTTTCGATGGTTTTCATGGCTTACGTTTCGAACTTCGCATTTATATCGAATTTCTTTGAATAACACAGTGTTCTAATCGATTGCTTGTGCGATTTCAGGTGATCGCGTAGGCAACGTCTAGCACGGCCAACCAGTTTCTTGCCTCAAGTAAATACTAAGGTGAGTGGCTGACCTCCTTCATCTCGACCCTCTATTTCAAAAATGTGAACTTGGGTAATGGTAATGAAATGGAATGATTCGCTTGGAAAACACAAGTCCTATGTTTGAGTAGAGAAAAGATGAATTGTGTAGAAAAGAGAGAGAATTATTTTAGGCCTGTAAAATAACTGAATGAATCGATTACATAACAAGCCCCAACGGTACCCCAAATATACCTTGTTAACCTATCAAGGTCATGGACAACTTGTCGACAAGGGCGATGGTTTCTTCGAGCGGCAACCCGGGGCCACGGGACCGACTCGGCCTAGGAAGAAACAGGTTATAGCCGAGCTGGGTATGAAGCAACCGGTAAGACGGGGACTTGCATCGGAGCTCGCTACTTGCGTTGCAAGGGTCCCGTATTACCAGGCTATGTCCAGGATGGCTAGTTAATGCCAGTGACCTCCACCTCAAACACTTGATATAAATCGTTATTCAACTAACAGGGAAGGTGATGGTAAGTTTTATGTTGCACGACGCGCTCTGCCGAGGGAAATTCTGGTGTAATTTATTTGGGTTATGTTTTGTTAAATGCTTCGTATGAAATTACCTAGGGTGGTTAGAAAGATCACGAAAAGCAAGTTGTGTAAATGTTTATCTAAACTCTTGAACCAAATGAGAGCCTGGAAACTAATTAGCCACTCGCCAGTACATGTTGATTGTACTGATCCTCGCTCTCTTTCTACAGGTGCAATAAATCAGGAGGAACGTGCCGCGTGAAGGGAGGCTACGCTCGTGTGTTTTGAAGCTTCGTCCTTGCGGTCGAAGTTTGGATCCAACCTCTTTTGAAGACTCCGCTGTCGAAGGCCAAGAAGACAGATGGAGCGACTTTCCGTCATCCCAGGTGGTTTTGTAATGCTGGTTGTAATCAAGGGATGAAATGTATGGAATGGCTATCTCGTCGACGTTCATTTTGTAATGGAGTCAGTTTGTAAAAAGCCCGCGCGGTGCCTTTGTATCGAGTCTGTAAAATAATGTTCATTATCAATAAAGCTTAAATTTCCTTCTCTATAATGTGTGTTCAATTTACTCTGCGCATTCTCTTGTTGTTGTGTTTCGGATAACCTTATGACTATGCCTTGTGCGAGCACAACTTAGGCTTGGACGACATCACGTCCGAGGGACGACTATCGATTCTACGGAATCGGGGCATGACATAATGGTATCAGAGCACGGCTTTACATCTTTGGCCTCTAGTGTCGAGTTTTTAGTCTCAAATCATTGGTCTCGTATCGATGAGATATGTCGTTCCATACGAGGGAGTCTGTAATAAGTTTTGTGACTAATGTATTTTTACCTTCAAAATCCCAGAAGGTGCGGCGGTGAACGTGGCATTGAACGAAGAAAGTGCTTCGAGCGGCTCGAGTAGCCCGAGGCCCGGACCCTCTAACGATGCCATGGAACGGATATTGCGCATGCTGGAAGCACAACAACAACAAGATCAGGAGAATCAACGCCTGAATGAGCAACATCGACGGAAGACGGAGGCACATCGACGGGAGGTAGAGGCACGCCAGACCCAGTTTGAGGCCCGATTCGATGCACAATTCAAGTTGCAGCAGAAGCAGCTTGATACTCTTCAGCAGATTGTACAGACAGTGGTGGCCAACAACAACAACTCCGCGACAACTCCTGCCGTGATCGAGCCTGCGGCCAGACAAAGTGAAGTCGATCCGGAGGCACCTGAGCCTATACATGCAGCACCGAGAAGTTCTAACTTCGACGTGTCGAAATTCACAAAGAGTTGACGTACTTCCTTCTACGGCACGGAAGATCCCTCATTGGCGATCGACTGGTTAGAGGAACTGGAAGACAAGTTCGAGCTGCTGGGCGTCGAAGAGTCCAAGAAAGTCGCATGCGCTCAACTTCTACTCCGGTCGAACGCGCACGACGGGTGGGCCGTACAAAAGCGAGCGATCAGACGCGACGACGAGACAGCGGCAATTTCTTGGGCCACCTTCCGCAAGGCGTTCGAGATCGAGTACCTCCCCGAAGTCGTTCGACAAGAGAAGGAAAATGAATTCATGCAGCTAAGGCAAGGGAACATGACGGTGCGGCAGTACGCGGCAGAGTTCAACAAGTTAGCCAAGTTTGCTGGAGAATTCTTGCCCTCCCTAGCGAGTCATGCTCGACAGTTTGAAGTGGGTCTACGACCATCCATCTACGCCCATGTGTCCGTTCCATAATACAAAACGATGGAGGAGTCTCTCAATCATGCCCTCCGCCTTGAAAGCCAATACCCTCCAGGTGCTGCCGGCGCTGTACATACATACAATCACAAACGCCCTAGCCACGTGGGAGGAAATAATGTGACCAAGCGTCCAAACAATAGGCAACAAGGCGGGTATCAAGGGCGTAATCCATGGCCTTACTGCATCCGTTGTCGTCGGCCCGGTCACACTATCGTCGATTGCCAGATACCAGAGGATGGATGCTGGAACTGTGGCAAGAAGGGCCACAATCGTGCTAATTGTCCAACCAGAAGGCCGAAACCAACGGCGCCCCAACAACACCGTCCAATGGCGCCCCAACAGCACCGTCCAGGGAATCAAGTCCCAGCGCATCGAGCCCATCAACCTGCGCCGCAAAATGGCCAGGACCGTCGCCCCAATTCCCAGGGCCGCATCTACGCCATGACTCGCGATGAAGTGCTTGCGTCAGATACGATCGTGAAAGGTATACTTAGTTTCAATAATGTGCCTGCTCGTGTACTATTTGATTCAGGTGCTTCGCATAGTTTTATATCGGCGGACTTTGTCGTCGAGGACAAATTTCCGATAATATCATTAGATCTCGACCTTAGCGTAAGCACACCGTCGGGCACACCAATACTCACTAATTTAGCTTGCGCCGACGGGATTATCTGTATCGGCGGTCAAAAGATCGGTCTTGACGTGATAGTCCTAGACATGAAGGACTTCTATATCATTCTGGGAATGGATTGGCTCGGGCCGTACAACGCAACCATAGACTGTTCTAGAAAGACGGTCACCTTCCGCATTACAGAAGTGCCTGAATTCTGCTTTTTGTGTGGTGAGGCGTCGTCGACCTGCATGCTGATTTCGGCAATTTTTGCTCGGAGGATGCTGCATTCTGGGTGCGAAGGCTATTTGGCGTCCGTCCGAGACATGCGATAGGATGGTGCAAACGCGGGTCAGACCGACGTTGTGGCAGAATTCCCCGATGTGTTCCCGGACAAGCTACCCGGCATGCCCCCCGACCGAGAAATCGAGTTCAGCATCGATACGTTCCCCGATACCCGACCGATTTCCAAGGCCCCGTACAGAATGGCTCCCGCCGAGCTGAAGGAACTCAAGGTCCAGTTACAAGAGTTACTCGATAGAGGATTTATTCGGCCTAGTGTTTCCCCGTGGGGAGCGCCCGTGTTGTTCGTGAAGAAGAAGGATGGGTCCATGCGTCTGTGCGTCGATTACCGAGAGCTAAACAAGGCCACCATCCGGAACAAGTACCCATTGCCCCGCATAGACGACTTATTCGATCAACTGCAAGACGCCTCAGTATTTTCGAAGATTGATCTCCGTTCGGGCTATCATCAACTCAAGATCAAGTCGGACGACGTGCAAAAGTCAGCCTTTCGCACTCGGTACGGCCACTACGAGTTCCTGGTGATGCCATTCGGCCTGACGAACGCCCTTGCCGCCTTCATGGATCTAATGAATCGGGTATTTCGACAATTTCTTGATAAATTTATGGTAGTCTTTATTGATGATATTCTCGTCTACTCAAAGGACAGGGCGCAGCATGCAGAACATCTACGGGACGTGCTCTTGACACTTCGAGAGAATGAGTTATATGCAAAGCGGAGTAAGTGCGAATTTTGGCTAAGCAGCGTATCCTTTCTCGGTCACATCATTTCGTCTGAAGGCATTGCAGTCGATCCGAAGAAAGTTGAAGCCATTGCTGATTGGAAGCGGCCTGCGTCTGCTAGTGAGATTCGAAGTTTTCTTGGTTTGGCGGGATACTATCGATGCTTCGTGAAGGACTTCACGAAGATTGTATCGCCTCTGACTCGCCTCACTCAAAAGGGAGTCGCGTATGAGTGGTCGGATGACTGTGAGGCTTCCTTCCAAGAGCTGAAACAGCGGCTAATTTCGGCACCTATACTCGCGCTTCCGGATGGGCCAGAGGGTTTTCAGATATTCAGCGATGCTTCAGGCCAGGGCTTGGGATGTATGCTCATGCAGCGAAATAAGGTGATATCCTTCGCCTCCAGACAGTTCAAGCCGTACGAGAAGAACTATCCTACGTACGACCTGGAGTTAGCGGCGATTGTGTTCGCGTTGAAATTGTGGCGTCACTATCTATACCGCGTGGCGTGTGCAATCTATACCGACCACAAGAGCCTCAAGTATCTCTTTACCCAGAAGGAATTGAACTTGCGACAGAGGCGCTGGCTCGAACTGATCAAAGACTATGACTTGACGATCGACTACACTCCGGGCAAGAAAAATGTGGTGGCGGATGCTCTGAGTCGAAAATATCTTGCCTCGCTATCCATCAACCGCAGAATACTACAAGATCTAGAAAAAATGGGCATTGATCTCCGGGTTCGATTCAGGGATGTACGGTTGGCGCAGCTGCAGTTAGAGCCGAGTTTGCTGGAAAATATCATGGCCGCTCAGAAGGATGATCCGTACCTGAAGAAAATGTGCGAGCGGATTTCGACAGGTAGTGCGACCGACTTTACGGAAGACGAGACCGGCGTGCTGAGATTGAATGGCCGACTATGTGTTCCGGATGATTCAGAACTGCGAAAGGAGATAATGTCGGAGGCGCATTATGCGAAATATACCTTGCATCCAGGCAGTACCAAGATGTATAAGGACCTCCGTACGACCTTCTGGTTGCACGGGATGAAGAGAGATGTGGCGCTCTTCGTGTCGCAATGCATGGCATGTCAGCAGGTAAAAGCTGAGCATCAGCGACCGGGCGGGGAGATACAGAACCTCCCTGTTCCTGAGTGGAAGTGGGATCACGTCACTATGGATTTTATTGTTTGCCTGCCGAAGACACCACGGGGGAACGACGCCATCTGGGTCATCGTCGATCGATTAACCAAGTTAGCGCACTTTATCGCCATCAAAGTTACTTGGAGCGTTGATCGCCTGGCAGAGATTTATTTTGACGAGATAGTACGGCTGCACGGAGTTCCAGTATCCATCGTCTCTGATCGGGATTCACGGTTCATGTCGCGATTCTGGAGTAGCCTTCAGTCGGCGCTGGGTACCAAGTTGCAGTTCAGCTCAGCTTACCATCCTCAGACCGACGGCCAAACGAAGCGCGTTAATCAAATTCTCGAAGACATGCTACGGCTCTGCGCAATTGACTTCAAATCAAGCTAGGACGTCCACCTACCGCTGGCAAAACTTGCATACAATAATAGCTACCAATCCAGCATCCAAATGGTACCGTATGAAGCTTTGTACGGCCGGAAGTGCAGATCGCCCATTTGCTGGGATGAAGTCGGGGAACGACAGATACTCGGCCCGGAGCTGGTGGAACAGACTGTGGAAAAGGTCAAGCTAATTCGGGAAAGACTAAAGATTGCACAGAGTCGACAAAAGAGCTACGCCGACACCCATCGAAGACCGCTTGAGTTCCACGTGGACGATCACGTGTTCCTGAAGGTGTCGTCTATGCGAGGAGTTACTCGGTTCGGCGCGAAGGAAAAGCTGAGTCCAAGATTTGTTGAGCCGTTCGAAATACTCGAGCGAGTCGCCCCAGTGGCCTATAGAATTGCCCTACCGCCGGTGCTTGAATATGTGCACAATGTCTTTCATGTCTCCTAGCTGCGGAAGTACGTGCACGACCCTAGCCACATGGTGGATTTTGGCCAGCTGGAGCTAAAGTCTGACTTATCCTACGATGAAGAGCCAGTTCAAATCTTAGAACGCAAGGATAAGCTGCTGCGAAATTGGGCGATCCCACTCGTTCGCGTACTCTAGAGGAACCATGCGGCAGAAGAGTCGACATGGAAACTCGAGTCGGAGATGAAGAAAAAGTTTCCTTCATTGTTTTCATAGAGATATGTTCTGTTCTTAAGTTTCGAGGACGAAACTTTTTCTTAGTTGGTTATGGTGTAGTGCCCCGTCCCTACATCGTGCCCCGTTGTTCGTGCACGGTGTGCGCGAGAAAGGAACACTGTCGCTATCGACTCGGTCGGGACCGATAGGTCGGGATCGATCGAATCGATCGAACGGGAACGGTTGAATTAAGATCCATTCCCCGTTATGGAATGGCTTCTTCGGAACCAAGTCCCATATTCAGCGGGCTGCGCCTCAAGGATTAACTCTGCGGCTGAGTCGGGAGAGACCTCCCGTTGCTCTGCTTTTCATGCCGCTTGCGTTGGTTTTGGCTTTGTTTTTTGAATGCATTTTCGTGAATGTTTTCGATGGTTTTCATGGCTTACGTTTCGAACTTCGCATTCATATCGAATTTTCTTGAATAACACAGTGTTCTAATCGATTGCTTGTGCAATTTCAGGTGATCGCGTAGGCAACGTCTAGCGCGGCCAACCAGTTTCTCGCCTCAAGTAAATACTAAGGTGAGTGGCTGACCTCCTTCATCTCGACCCTCTATTTCAAAAATGAGAACTTTGGTAATGGTAATGAAATGGAATGATTCGTTTGGAAAACACAAGTCCTATGTTTGAGTAGAGAAAAGATGAATTGTGTAGAAAAGAGATAGAATTATTTTAGGCCTGTAAAACAACTGAATGAATCGATTACATAACAAGCCCCAACGGTACCCCAAATATACCTTGTTAACCTATCAAGGTCATGGACAACTTGTCGACAAAGACGATGGTTTCTTCGAGCGGCAACCCGGGGCCACGGGACCGACTCGGCCTAGGAAGAAACAGGTTATAGCCGAGCTGGGTATGAAGCAACCGGTAAGACGGGGACTTGCATCGGAGCTCGCTACTTGCGTTGCAAGGGTCCCGTATTACCAGGCTATGTCCAGGATGGCTAGTTAATGCCAGTGACCTCCACCTCAAACACTTGATATAAATCGTTATTCAACTAATAGGGAAGGTGATGGTAAGTTTTATGTTGCACGGCGCGCTCTGCCGAGGGAAATTCTGGTGTAATTTACTTGGGTTATGTTTTGTTAAATGCTTCGTATGAAATTACCTAGGATGGTTAGAAAGATCACAAAAAGCAAGTTGTGTAAATGTTTATCTAAACTCTTGAACCAAATGAGAGCCTGGAAACTAATTAGCCACTCGCCAGTACATGTTGATTGTAATGATCCTCGCTCTCTCTCTACAGGTGCGATAAATCAGGAGGAGCGTGCCGCATGAAGGGAGGCTACGCTCGTGTGTTTTGAAGCTTCGTCCTTGCGGTCGAAGTTTGGATCCAACCTCTTTTGAAGACTCCGCTATCGAAGGCCAAGAAGACAGATGGAGCGACTTCCCGTCATCCCAGGTGGTTTTGTAATGCTGGTTGTAATCAAGGGATAAAATGTATGGAATGGCTATCTCGTCGACGTTCATTTTGTAATGGAGTCAGTTTGTAAAAAGCCCACGCGACGCCTTTGTATCGAGTCTGTAAAATGATGTTCATTATCAATAAAGCTTAAATTTCCTTCTCTATAATGTGTGTTCAATTTACTCTGCACATTCTCTTGTTGTTGTGTTTCGGATAACCTTATGACTATGCCTTGTGCGAGCACAACTTAGACTTGCACGGCATCACGCCCGGGGATGACTATCGATTCTACAGAATCGGGGCGTGACAATCACTGCTAGAAGATGAACAACTGGAAGAACTAAGTCACCAGAAAGGTATCGACGCACTTGGGCACTGATGGCGAGGTCGAATGCTTTTCTGCTTTGCTTCACTCTGTTCTGGAAGAAAAGTTGAAGAAGAATGCTCTCGGAGAATCAAAGTTTCTGGGCTCCGATCTCTATGTATTCTCCCATGTGTCTCCTCGTGTGAAAAAAAATAAGTCTATTTACAGACTTGGCTTTTTGTGCGTAAAACTCAGCAAAAGTTCTGACTTTACGCTAATAACTGCCATCCATAACTGCAGTCATCATTTACACACGTTGACACGTGTCCCATAATTTCAATAAGAATAGGATGCACGTACACACGTTCTTCGAAATGTGTGGCATGAAAACCACGTAGGCAAACCACGTTCCAAACTAGTCAGAAAGGATAGGGCGTAAAAACAACCTAAATATACCCTGAGCGTAAAGTAGTAGACTAGGCATAAAATAGCCCTAAAATGGACTTGCCGCGTAAAGTGGTTGATAAAAAAACCTTGAGCGTAAAGGTAGCCCAAATAAACTTTATGCACACGTCAACTTTGAGCGTAAAAAGGCTCATATAGTATTCATGCATAAAAGAAGCCATCTTGTGAGCGTAAAATAGCTCAATCCACGTACTAAACGACAAATATTGATTTCTGTGTAAAACAAATCCCTTCGAATCCTGTGTTATACGCCGTCAGTAGATCTTTATGTCATACCCATTATTACTTTACATTAAATGCATGATTTGACAGCATGTCTCAAGCGTAAAGTAGTCGGCTTGCCCCTGGCGTAAAAATAGCTGACTTGTCCCTGGCGTAAAATAGCTCATTTTGAGTGTAAAGTTCTATCTCTTTGACTCAGTCTATGAAGCATTTTTTTATGCTCCTACAAGACCCCCTTCAAAGTTTTCAAATACTTTCAAAATTTGAAATACTTTGAACAGAAGCGTAAAATTCGAGATATCCAGCGATCATTCGCGCAAAAATAGGGATATCCAACAGTCGGCGTAAAGATTAGGAGTTTGAATCGATTCAAAAAATCTCTATAAATAGAGCTTTTCAAGTTCGAAAAGGACTTTACTTGTCACTTTGCAATCCCGAATCTCTTTGCCCCCCTTTCTTCGAAATCTCCCTTACTTTAACTCGATGGCTCCCAAGAAAACCACCGCCGGCAACAAGGGGAAGAAACCCGTCGTTGACTCTTCATCGGCCGACTGTGAACAAACTCCCATTCGATCATCGACACCACTCTGATAACCCAATCCCGCCGTAGCTCCACATATGAAGGGTAAAACTCTATCTTTTGACCGGAACATTCATTAGAGAAGAAGAGGACAACCCGAACTTTCAGATTTTACGCCCACGTCATTCGTGTTAGCGTAGAAACTGAAATAACAAAATACGCCCATGTTGTACGTGTCAGCGTAAAAAGCTTAAGAAATACGCCCACGTTATACGTGTCAGCGTAAAATTCGAATTACGCTCATGTCTATTCATGTCAGCATAAAATACGCCCACGTTATACGTGTCAGCATAAAATTTGAATTACGCTCTTGTCTATCCATGCCAGCGTAAAATTTTCAAATACGCTCACTTTAGCATGTGCTAGCGTAAAATAAAAAAACTTTGTAAAACAAAGACTTTTTACACTAAAAAAATTAGTTAATTTTAGTAAGCGTAAAAGTCAATGTCTTTACTCATAAAACTTCAAATTAGATTTCTCACTAACTTGATCTCTCTTTTTCCTTTTGTCAGTAGATTTACAGGCTCTGTCACAACCCGTACCCGGTGTTCGGACGCGAGAGCGTGAGCAAGCCAGCTACGCATCAAGCGGACTCCTGTCCGACTCGAATACGTAAACGCTGTCATGGCTAGGGTAAGCTGCCAAATTATGGCAAACAAATCTATATCTCAATCCACAATAAGAATAATAATCAAGAATGAACAAGTATGGGTCATGATCTGCAGCCCATTAGCATATTGTTCGATTAGACTCTAAGAATGATATGAGCCTATAAATAAGCAGAGTATATCATGGTATGGAATATAAAGCACGAGAAGATAATAAAGAAATAACACAAACAAATACCTGTATCATACATCGCAATCCTCTATCATCCTGCTCTGCTAACTAACTCCATGTAGTCGCTAAACCTGAAGAGATCATCAGGTCCTCAGAGGACTAGCAAGATACATAAAAACGAGCCTTTCTAACAGTTTATTATGCATGGAGAAAAATACAGGATAAACAAGTAAAATTGAGTAATGAATAAGCACGAATCTATACACTGTCTACACGAAAATGAACTGCTGAACAAAGACTAGAGAACTCATGTCAAGATGTCAACGGATAACCGAAACGAATACTCAAACCCTCGTCCCTAGTGTGGACTCGCAGGCTTGAACAACTACTAATCCTCGTCTCTAGTGTGGACTCGCAGATTAGCATCACCCTCGTCCCTAGTATGGACTCGCAGGCGTAAACCCTATACTGCTAACCCTCGTCCCTAATATGGACTCGCAGGCTAGCATCTACAACTAACCCTCGTCCCTAGTGTGGACTCGCAGGCTAGCATCACCCTCGTCCCTAGTGTGGACTCGCAGGCGTAACCCTATACCACTAACCCTCGTCCCTAGTGTGGACTCACAGGCTAGCATCTACTACTAACCCTCGTCCCTAGTGTGGACTCGCAGGCTAGCATCACCTCGTCCCTAGTGTGGACTAGCAGGTGTGGACCAATAACTACTAACCCTCGTCCCTATCATGGACTCGCAGGTTAGCTTCAAGGTTCAAGACACGGAGGCACGACTCAATCAAGGCACGACAAATAAGACACAAGGCTAACTGTGAACACGGTCTACAAATCAAAGATACAAATATATGAACAGGATATGAAAGATACATATCAATAAGATGAGAAAAACTAGATAATAAATAAAGACAGTGCATGGAAATAAATCTGTGTAGAAAGGCAAGGTATACTTGCCGGGGGGTTGCACGAAGAACCAATAATGTAACTCCAATCAATAAGTGAGAGAGTCCAAGTCATCACAACTGTCTCCGAAAGCTAAAATAAATATTACCAATGTTCTCAGAATAGTCAAATTAGCTAGGATTGCCTGTCCTTAAGTCCAATTCTGGACACAGGGATAAAACGGTAATTTCGGGCAAAAATGATGTCCGCCGTTGGACCCGCTTTGCACCGAAAAGCGTGCTAGAGTCAACGGTCTCTAAAGTCGTCAAACTATATGTCTACGGATTCGGTTTTCCGATACAAACCCAACCGTATGTTCAGAGTTGGATTCCGGCGGGCCGTGCACAAAATCACCCGTTGAGTCGGACCGTGGGGCCCGCAAAACGACGATTTTACCAACTGTCTCAGAATCGAACCAAAATTGGCATACAGGACCAGAAAAATGATACGGTCCTGCTGGCGCAAGTTTCGTCTCGATCTGACGAGCGTGCACAAAGTAATTGGAGTTTGTGCAAACTGGGCGATACGGTAAATTTCGACGGATACGTATCAAATTCGTCGCACACACGCGACCAATTGGAATTCCGTCAAAGTCCACACGACCACGAAGTCGTTACATAGCTTTTGATGCATTCGGTTCGCGACCACGTCACCCCGGATTGGCGGGACGCACGTCGTATCGAGAGATTTTTCTAGATTGTCAAGACTGTTTTCCTAGGTTTTTTCTGATTTTTGGGTTCGAATAACTCTGCAAATACCTGATGAAATCAGGAACTACAAAAAGTGGTTTAATCTCGTATATGTTGTCCATAATCGTCTTCAAACAGAATTTTGGAATATTAGCTATTGTGTTCAGAAACTTCCTTCCAACTTGGGTGTTTGGGCTGATACGTGCCCTATTTTTTGGACAGGTTTTTATCGAAGTTTCGTTTCGATTTTTGATCAACCTAATGGGTGATAACAAAATCTCCTTGAAGGGAGTTATAGTCCTATAGATCGTCTACCTGTAGGAGCTTGAAATTCGAAAAACCATCGAACGAGGGGGCAGAAAACTTACGTCGAAGTTGGTGTCTCCAATGCGTACTGCTGCTGTTCGTGCCCCTGTTTCGCGCGCGCGTGCGCGCTGGTCCGACGGCCGGCGACGGCCTGCGGCGGCGCCGAGGGTGGCGCGCGCGGTGACCCTGGTGGCGCGCAGGGATGGGGTGGCGCGCGGCGGCGTTAGGGTTTTGAGGATTTTTCTTTCCGCTGCTCTCTCTCTCTCTCTCTCTCTCTCGGCCTCTTCTATATAAGCGCAGGGTTGAATGTTGGGGTCGGGCTGCTTCTGATTGGTTCAGGCCGGGAGGAAGAAACTAGCTTGGGTCTGTTCGGGTGGGTGCTGGTAGTTGGTCCACAGTGCTACCATATACTTTAGCCTACTATATATTTATATATCTAATTGTATCTCTATATATATAATACATATTGCTATTGAATATATTTCTATATATATACATATCTTATTTACTCATGAATATATTTTATATATATATATGTCCATATATGCACATGTATAACTTATAGATATAATACTCTAAATCCCATACATCTACACATATACACAATATGTATATATATATATATGTATATATATATATATATATATATATATATATATATATATATATATATATATATATATATATATATATATATATATATATATATATATATATATATTTATTTATTTATATACATATACACATGCATATATACTTATATAATGATATATACATTTTATTCCATAAATACCATTTAATTAGATATATTCCTATATATATATATATATATATATATATATATATATATATATATATATATATATATATATATATATATATATATATATATATATATTTATATATATATATATATATATATATATATATATATATATATATATACGCATATATACCATAAATACAAATACAAGCAATAAAGTATTAAGTAATATTAATATTGGAGTCCAATTCCTAATTCCAAAATTCACATAATAAAATACAGTTACATTAATATATACATATATGTATAAATCCTAATTTTCATATATTATAAATACTCTTCTATACATAGACACATGTAATAGTATATATATAACCTAGTTACTCTCCATAATATTCAAAATATTTATTAAAGAACTTATTTACTATATTATCAACTAAAATACTATTTTTAATAGCAAGCACATTAATATGTATATATATATCCACCGATTCCAAAATTGCTTCCTAAATCACTAAAGTAACACTGCCAATACAACGTACCTCAATATGGTCGTCTCTACACGTACTACCCGACTACTAGGGCTAGGACTTGGTCAGGGTTCGGTCCGGACTAGTTCGGAACAACCGGGTTCCTGCAAAGTCAATAAATATAATAATAATTAATTAAACTTATTTATAATGGTCATGCTATAACTTGGCCTGGTTTTCCTATTTAGGACACTCCTTTGGCTCGGCTTTCCCCTACCATGGCTAACCACTAGTCAAAGCACGCCACTGCACTATCCGTGCCATGATTCCTAGTCATTTGGTACTCCAAATTTAATCATGATTAAAAATCATCTACCATAATAATTAACTAAATAATCATTTATAAAATTCTAAAATCACCATTTAAATCAAAAAAATATTTCGAGAAAAATTCTCCGGGAAGGGGAGCTACAAATCTACCCACCTTAAAAATAATTTCGTCCTCGAAATTCTCATTCATGACTATGTCTTAAAATCAAGGTCTACTATTATCTTAATCTCCTCAAACTTAATTTCTCAAAGATATTTCTATGACCTTCTCGGGTCATTGGTATTTACGAAATCTCGAGGACTTCTACCCACCTTCGGTCACACTACTTCCTTGAAACACAGGTCACTAAAATCATGTAATCTTCTAACTAGTAACTAAAAATTCTACCAAGACTATCTAGGACATATGGTACCTATAATCCCTCATATATAAACAACCAATATTCAAAATCAAGCAATATATATACTATAATTTAAGGATTTCTAATGAATTCTAGACAGCACGATTGTTCGTCACTCCGAAATAGGAAGGGACGAGAATCAATTGTACATGAAGCAAAGAAGTATAATCGAGAGCAAATGTGGAGTTTTCAAAGACGTAGAGAATTTCTAGAAGAATTTTCAAGGCAGAGTGGATTGAGATTTCTAAGGGTTTAGTCAGGTACACAGGCTCGTACCAGTACAGTTACGTAACCGGTATGATATGCTCTGACCTGCATGGGCTACCAAAAAACTTGTCACGACCCGCACCCGGTTTTCGGACGCGAGAGCGTGAGCAAGCCAGCTACTTATCAAGCGGACTCCTGCCCGACTCGAATACGTAAACGCTGTCACGGCTAGGGTAAGCTGCCAAATCATGGCAAGCAAATCTATATCTCAATCCACAATAAGAATAATAATCAAGAATGAACAAGTATGGGTCATGGTCTGCAGCCCATTAGCATATTGTTCGATTAGACTCTAAGAATTATATGAGCCTATAAATAAGCAGAGTATATCATGGTATAAAATATAAAGCACGAGAAGATAATAAAGAAATAACATAAACAAATACCTGTATCATACATCACAATCCTCTATCATCCTGCTCTGCTAACTAACTCTATGTAGTCGCTAAACCTGAAGAGATCATCAGGTCCTCAGAGGACTAGCAAGATACATAAAAATGGGCCTTTCTAACAGTTTATTATGCATGGAGAAAAATACAGGATAAACAAGTAAAACTGAGTAAAGAATAAGCACGAATCTATACACTGTCTACAGGAAAATGAACTGCTGAACAAGGACTAGAGAACTCATGTCAAGATGTCAACGGATAACCGAAATGAATACTCAAACCCTCGTCCCTAGTGTAGACTCGCAGGCTTGAACAACAACTAATCCTCGTCCCTAGTGTGGACTCGCAGATTAGCATCACCCTCGTCC
>JANAVB010034416.1:2951466-2956056 GCA_029216955.1 Iris pallida
CTGCTTCGTGCACCTTCAAGGATTGATATATGGATATGGAAGGATTTTGTTTTGATTTGGTTTTGCATACTATCTACATAATATATATATATATATATATATATATATATATATATATATATATATATATATATATATATATATATATATATATATATATATATATAAACATTGTCATTTTAAGCCTTTGCATATTAACTAGTATAATTTGGATAAACATTAAGTATTGCTCTATTCTGATAACTGGAAAACAATTCGCAAGCCGCAACCCGATTAAATTGGTAAAGGAAAGGTAAGCATTGCTTGCTCAGGTAAGAGTCTCAAGTTTCCTTTTTGTTCATTTCGTATAACTGCGTGGTGCGGTGTTGAGGTTTGCTCCAACGAAGGGGTCGGCGGGCCCATTTTATTTACTGCGTGGTTCGGTGTTGAGGTTTGCTCCACCGAAGGGGTCGACGAACCCGGATTATATATATATATATATATATATATATATATATATATATATATATATATATATATATATATATATATGTTAAATTTTGGGGTTCCTAAATACAAAGGAGACTCTGCCAAAAATTTTGGAAAATTTAGAAGATAGACAAATTTCTGACTTTCAGAAATTTTAGAAAGTTTCTTATCTAGGAAGTATTGGGCGGGGAGAACAACTGAATATCCCTAGATATCCCGTAACATAATAACAAAAGCTGATCAGTATTTCGAAAATCTCGTAAATCAGTACATCTATTTTCAAATAGAGGGTACTAGCCCAAGGGAGGCTCGAAAATCTCGGAAATCAATGCATCTATTTTGACAGTAACATCAAATAGATGGTTTTAGCCCAAGGGAGGCTCGGAATTCACAGCCTGATCCCAGGTCAACGGGATTGTTTACGGGAAATATTTAGAGGATTATTCAGAGTATTGTTCTTAAAACTGCATTACATTAAATTCCATTTTTTTTACTCCAGAAATAACTATGCCTATTATAGGTAGACAGCTTTCCTGTTTGCTTAAGGGAAGCAAATCCTACTAAAAGCTCAAGAGAAGCTCGAAAATCTTACTATTCATGGAGTAGTACGATGGTTACATTCTTTGATTTACTAAAGCAAAGATATATATATATAGTAGTGCAAGTTGGCATATCCCTGTCTTTTCTCAAAAGAAAAACTATATATTTCATTATTTTGTTTAACTTTCACCGTTCTTGGCCGAGGACTTGCTTGTCGTTTTCTAAACGACCTAGTATTTGTTTACTAGGTGAAGAAGAAGAAGACGCCTCCGCCGAAGTATCGCTGCACTACATCGAGGAGTAAATTGTCCGGATTACCTACAGTTATGACCAGCACTATCGTAGTTATCTTGTAAATTACTTTTGTAATAAACTTGTAAAAGCATTGTTGGAAAAGTTTCCTGTATAATAGCTACACTATATTTAATACCATGTAAACTCCTTGTATTTCCCATTTTGCTGATGACTACGGGCGACAATCGTAATTTCGGCGCGTAGCCTAGGGATGTGTTTATGACGTCACCATTCCATCCGGGAAGCGGGTCGTGACACGTCTTTTAAGTGGTTGCCCATGCAGGTAAGCAAGAATGGAAAATCTAGGATAGAACATAGGTTCGGATAGAACGTAGGTTCTAGAATTATAAGGGGCACCTCGAGTCCAAATCACACCCTAGGAATTCCCGAGAAGAAAGTGTCAATAGTTAGTAGATGATTACCTCTTTTCTAACCAATTATTTAATCTTAATAAAGGGATACTGATCCAAGGAATTTTTGGTGTAGATCATGCCCCGATTCGTACCTTTTGCAAGACTAGGTAATGACAGCCACAGCCTGGACGAATATTATGCGTTTGTAAAGAAGATGTGGCGAGTGGCACCAAAAGGGATGATAGAGGCCTACGGGGTACATTACGAGCTGGAATATCCGGTGGTAACGGATATAGTGGATGAAAAAAAAAGTATATTATAATACGGTGTATTACTATGTCCTGATCAAGGCAGAACCCTCTGAAGGTCCAGAAACCTATCGCAACGGTACTCTGGAGGAATGGAAGCAGACGTACCCAGAGGCAAAAATCCATAACATAAGGCGAATGTGGATTTAGACCCCCAGGATGTGGAGGATGTGTAAAGATAGAAGTGTAAATAAGTATTAGATCCCTAGTTGTGTAAAGGATGTAAAATAAGTATTAGATCCCCAATATGTAAGTAAAGTATGAATGTATGTAGTAGGGATGTAATGTATGAATGTATGTAGTAGAAGCATATTGTGCTGCCAATAAATAAAATATGCTTTTCCTATATTTTTGTATTCCTTGTAAGTACTTCTTACTTGAGGATATTATGAATGTAGGTATGGACCTGTTTATGCCGAGTTTGGAATGGGATGGGAGCGATTACACTCTGTACTTATACCAACGCTATGCAAGAATAATGTGGAACGCACCCGATTGGTACGACGTTCATGTCTACCAAGTGTTTTATGTAATCATGCGTCCCATTATCAGGGACATCGAGGACGGAGCTGAAGTATATTTTGAAAATATAACCTACTGCCTGCATGTCCGAGATCCAAACCGCATTTACATCGGACTACATGGCTATGAGGGTACACTAGACGACTTTGAAAGACTCCATCCAGAGGTCGACATCCTCACTGAGGAAAGGATCCTCATCGAGGCTATAACGTAAGAAAATCCTAACCATGTATATATAGTGAAGAAGGAGTCCTTCTCTTTTGTCTGCTGTATGGTATTTTGGAAATTAGCAGATATGTATATAAGTAGGGATATGTAGGGATAGAATAGATTACTATGTCACATTTGGGAAGGTTGAGTGACATGAGTAGGCTAGGTGAGAAGAATGTAGACAAATATAAAGTTGGAAGTAGAAACAACATTTTGTATTACTCTCATTATAATGAAATATATGGTTTTGCTGTACACCTTGTTATAAATAAACATTATGAGTCAAATATTTCCTAAGGATTGTGTCTTTTAATTTCAGGATATGGACAACCATGATCAACCAAACGATCCACCACCTCAAGCATCAACCGAACCAACCGTGGCTGATATGTTCCGTTTGTTCCAGCAACTATTGGAATCCAATAGTCAGCAGGCCAATGCTGCCCATGCAACAAATACCACAATATTGGAACAAATGCAGAATTCTACCAATACCAAGGATAAAACCCTAAAGGAATTCAGGGATCTTAGGCCACCCAAGTTTAAGGGAACTGAAAATGCAATGGAAGCATGTCAATGGCTGAGAACCATTGAAGGTCTGATGAAGGCTGCAAAAGTTAAACCCGAGGATATGGTACCAGCAATCCGCATCCAGCTGGAGGACATTGCTGGATACTGGTGGAGTGTCGAGTATCCAGAAGATTCTGACAAGGATATGTCATGGGCTGAATTTAAAAAGAAATTTGAAGAAAGATTCTATCCTAAGTTAGCACGGATAGAATTAGAACGACAATTCAACTATCTTAAATAAGGGAGACGCACAGTTGATGAGTACACTGCACAATTTTCTAGGCTTAGTCGATTTGCCCCTAACATGATAGCGGATGAAGAAACGAAAACATCCAGGTTCGTAGAAGGACTTGGGACCCAACTGAAAAGTAGGGTCGCATCTTATCGGTGCCAAACCTTTTCCGAGGCAACATAAGCTGCTCGAGTCCAAGAGAGAATACTAAAGGAAGAGCAACCTTTCCGGTCATCGCAATCTAAGAGAACCTTCGAGGAAGGGGCATCCTCCAACAGGAATCATTGGCAGGGACCGCCTAAGCGTCCTCAGAATGGTAACCCGGATAGGTTCATTATTTGCAATTATTGCCACAAACCAGGACACAAAATAAATGTATATAGAAAAAGAGTGGGGCTTTGTTTGAAATATGGAGTAGAAAATCATCCAACCAATCAATGCCCTCAGTTGCCTGCAACTGGAGCAACCACACAAAGCTTCAATCAAGGATACCGACCTCCAGTTCAAGGAAACCAACCTCGACCTATGGTGCAGGCACCAACATCACAAGCAGGTATGGCTTATGGAAATCAGCACAGGCTGCCCTATGCACCTCAGCATATCAGTTTCCAAGAACAACGGGCGGCTCAAGCCCAAAATAGTAACAAGAAATATAGGCAAGGACAAGCGTTTATAATGGGATCTGAAGATGCAAATATCCCTGGAGAAGTATTTTAGGTACTTTTTTAATTTCTTCGTATCCAGCATCAGTATTATTTGATTTCGGGGCTACCCATTCATTTATAGCATCTTTTTTTATCACAACGTGAAATAGAGTCACAACCTCTGCCTAAATCACTGAAAGTCCTCACCGTAATGGAGTAGTAAAGTCAGTCGGGTATGTAGTAGATGTCCCATAAAATTGGATGGAGGAGCTTTTCGTACCCGGTTGCGCGTTTTCCCAACAAGCAACTATGATATAATATTGGGTATGATTGGCTAACTGTAATATTAGCCAATATAGATTGCGGTCAGGGGAAAGTTTCCTTTCAACTCCCTGACGGAGAATTTTATGAATTTGTAAGAGACAAAATGAATTCAATGCAGAAGAACT